>CM021110.1:87200246-87256720 GCA_007115665.2 Sequoiadendron giganteum | reverse complement strand
AGTACTCAAGATAGAGGGATTCATGAGAGATGGAGGGAGTGAGAAAGATAGAGAGAGAGGGGTGGCGGGGGGAGATACCTGAGATAGAGGGAGAGAGAGAGAGTGCGAGGGAGTGGGAGAGAGATATCTGAGAGAGAGGTAGAGAGATAGAGGGAGATAGATAGAGGGAGTGGGAAAGAGAGGGGATGTGGGAGAGAGATAGAGGGAGTGAGTGAGAGAGACAAAGAGAGGACTGAAAGAGGGAGAGGGGGTAGAAGGGAGAGACTTGAGAGACTTGAGAGACAGAGAGGGAGGGAGAGGGGGTGGGAGGGAGAGAGTTGAGAGAGAGAGAGAGAGGGAGAGAGAGTGGGATAGAGATAGAGGGCATGAGAGAGAGGGGGACTTGAGAGAGAGAGGGAGAGGTGGTGGGAGGGAGATACTTGAGAGAGATGGAGAGGTAGAGGGAGAGAGATAGAGAGAGTGAGATAGGGAGGGAGTGGAAGAGACATAGAGGGAGTGAATGTGAGAGGGAGAGGGGTTAGGAGGGGGAGACTTGACAAACAGAGAGAGGGAGAGGGGGTAGGATGAAGATACTTGAGAGAGAGAGGGAGAGGGGGTGGGAGGGGAGAGACCTGAGAGAGAGGGAGAGAGATAGAGTGTGTGAGTGAGAGAGAGGGAGTGGGAGAGAGAGAGGGAGTGTGTGTGTGTGTGAGAGAGAGAGAGAGGGGGATGGAGATACCCGAGAGAGAGTGAGAGAGAGAGGGAGAGAGATAAAGTGAGTGAGAGAGAGGGAATGGGAGAGATATAGAGGGAGTGAGTGACAAACCTAAGAGAGGGAGAGGGGGTAGGAGGGAGAGACTTTAGAGAGAGAGAGACAAAGAGAGAAAGATAACAACCTAAGAGAGGGAGATGGAGTGAGAGAGACAAAAAGACCAAAGAGGGAGAGAGAGAGAGGGGGAGTGAGAAAGGGGGTTGGAGTGAGATATATTTATTTAGGTACCTATGTGGGAGGGAAAGAGACCTGAGAGAGGGGATTGGACTGAGAGAGTAGTCTAGGTCGCGTGGGAGGGAGTGAGACCTGAGAGATAGAGACTTCAAAGGGATAAAGAGTTATCCAATTACGGTAATGAGTTAGAGAAGGTATGAAAGGTAAAACCTCAACTATCCATCTACGATCATAAACTGTGCACTCTAAGCATTATCAAAGTTGTTGACTAAAGAGGAGAAATTTTGGTTATGTGCAAAGTAGGTAATTTGGTGAGCCCCAAATTTGGCGCTCGCCAAATGACTCATCACATTTGGTGCATGCCAAATTTGGTGCTCACCAAATGTGATGTTCCATTTGGCAAGCGCCCAATTTGACACTGGCCAAATGACCTGCTTTGGACGTGTTAATTGACAAGATTTTCCAAATTTCCTCATATTTTCGTTTGTGCTCCCTGTCTCATTTGCACGTATTTCAATGCAAGTTTATAAAAAAACCGTGATAGCGTTAACCTCTCTCTTAGATATCTAAATATATAATTCTTTTTTCATTTTGATTTAGTTAAGGTTTTGATCCATGGCTTTTATTGTAAATGCCTCTATTTTTGGTCAAAAACCAACATGTGCTAGTTTTAGGATAGATTTTTACCTGTTCATTGAAACATGAAACAAATTACATTTTTTGAAACTAGACTCCATTCTAGACATGATGAAAAAAAAAGAATCAATTTTCGATTAGTTTGCAAAAAAATTAGGGGGGAACACGCTCAAATTTCAGCTTTTTAGGATGTGTCCACTTTGAAAATTCATAAAATATTATATATACATTAAAAAAAAATCCAAAAGAACGAGGATAAACTACATGGTGTTAGCTAATTTCTCACCAGTGGGATTTTGAAATTCTAAAAAAAAGTCAATCAAAAAGGGGGGAGACCTCATGCACTATGCTATTTTTTTTTAAAACAGGACCTGTTCCCCCTCCCCCTTTTTGAGACCCTTAATCTTCATTAATTTTTAAAAAAAATAGTAGCTTAGAAACTAGACTCGGAGCACTTCAACTTTTGTTCTTTCCGCATCTTGAAATTTTGAGCATAACTATCTCCATTTTCTCGTGCAAATTAGATTTTGTTGATTTCAGAAAAAAAAAAAAAAAGTTGCATCTTAAGAGCCAAAATTGTGTCACAGATTGGTGCACTTACCCATAATATGATTTAAACTATGTAATCAAAGGTTATATTAGTTTCTCAAGCATATTTTTTGTTCTAAATTAGTTTGTTGGTTTGTTGTTTGTCCAAGGGATAGAGTAAATGCTTGCCATGAACTAATGGGTATGTTATCATTTGCTAAGGATTAATAAGTATGTTGCATAGTAGGCTCACTTAGGTCTGATTATCATTAGGTGATAATCTAGCAGAAGACTAGATCAATATTATGTTATAATATTGTATTATGTGCATGATATGTGACTTTGTGGCCCAAGGTAGGCAATAGTCTTGCAGAACTATCTTTCCCCAACCTCAAAGACACTCTTAAAATTCAAACAACTTTTAAATGATTTTGTTCTATGTTTGGTTTCTAGAAGTGCAATGTCCTTCTGTATTCTCATGCTCTGAATGTTAAGTGTTGTGAAAGATTAGCCATCCTTTTGAAATACTTTGTTTATTGAGCACTTACATGAGAATTCATCTATTATTTGCAATGTACATGGTCATTTGACTGCATAAATTCATAGGTACATTGTGTGGGATTACCCTCCTAGGTTTAATATAGCCTAAAGTGCAGGGGAAAAATGTGTAGAATCCATCTCTAGTTCATTGGCCACTAATCTTGAAATTCGTAAGCATAAGGATTGGCTATCCTTTAGAGGATTTTCAAGGTTTAGTTGGAAAAAATACCAACAAGAGTTTTCAGAATCTGAGCGGCATTATAGGTAGGTGAATGATGTATTCTTGATGCATACTATGCAATATTTAGATAATGAGTTGCATGTACAAATTTAAGAAGATGCCAGATTGGCAATTGTAGAGTGGGCTGATTGGTTTATCCAGTTTCCTATGTTCTCCTACATCAGGGTATATGGTTTCTCAAGTGATCTAGTCATGCTACCGAGATATCTAACCGATGAAGTAGTGTTCATGGAATTTTTAAGGGAAGTATATGAAGTTCACACCTTTTTGTGTAATGAGCGCAAGACTGCATTTAGTTTCCTGGTTGGAATGAGCATGTATAGATGTAGATCATTAGCTGATGCCAAATTGATGGGTGATGAAATGTCAAATTTTGGCCTCAAGTTTTTCAATGAGAGGGGTTCATATGATCCTCATGGAGTCTTTGCATCATGTGTTGGTCAGAATCATGCACATGTGCCTATAGTTGAAGACTTTTGGGTTAATTGTGCAGACAATTTTGAAGTGCACAAGCATGGTTACAACAAATTTACTCTTTAGCAAATGGCTGATTTCCTATCGGAGGATGTGGAAGGTCTTTTAGATGATGATGGGGAAGTCCTACTTCCTATGTATACCTGAGATCAGATTGATTAGTGACCACTTCCACAAATTAATTGGTCCAACAAAGAAAACACTTCAACTAAGGAAAGAGTGATCCAAGTTATCAAGAATAGTAGGTTGTTCTTGAATAGTAAAAGGATGTGGAAGGTAGCTATTCTAGTTGAAGAGCCACCAATAGTTCAGTCATCTCTACCTTCTTCTTCTTCTAGACCAAAAACCAGAGTGAAAGCTATGAGTGTTCCTCTAGAAAGTACAAAGATTGGTAGAATGTCAAGGAGTTTAAAGGAAAAGATGAAGTCTCCCGTTGGGATTCAACAAGAACAAGCAGATGTATCCAAAGATCCAGTTGAATCGGCACCAAAAGTTGAATCAGTGCCTTCATCTCCCATTTCTTCGAGGCTTTCTATTATTCATATAGATTCAAAAGTTGATTCACCAGTTCACAACATCTCAATTCCGATTCATTCATCAAAAGTTGATGGAACTAGAATCGAACTTCCCAAAGAAGTTAGCAAAGACTCCTCATCTTGGCTTGAGAACATCCTGGGCATGAAGAGGAGAAAGCCTTCTTACCAATTGAACTTTGCAGAACTTGATAACATCTACCAGGACACACCAGTAAACAAAATTAAGAAACAAGTTCACATGAAGAAGAATTCTGATGATGAGATTATAATTGAGATTGTTGCAGCTCTGCAGGACAAGAACGTTGATGAGGTTGAGATTGATGACTACGGGGTTGTCAAGGCTAATCTCGGTAGAAGCACTCGACATACTGATGTGAATTTCTTTGAGGTTGTAGCAAATAATCTAAAGAAATGAGTGCTCAAGGATGGAGAAGATAAGGCAACCCTCAAGGCTGAGATTCAGCAACTGCGACAATATATTTCCAATCTCTTTCATGGCACTTCACAGGTTACTTTGTTGCTTCCACAGATTTTGGAGTCACCGTCAAATCAACATCAGTTGAGTTAGTTGGTCATATATGGGAAGCACATGCGAGATTGGATAGAGGAATTCATCACCAGGGCAGATTTATACTTACAAAGATATACCAATTGAGGTATAATGCCCATGATCTTCACCAAGGGGTCCAAGGGTTTGAGCAGTATATGGCAAAAGTGAAACCAATGCATGAAATCATCATTTCTGACTTGAGGACTATTATTTTTAGGATCAGAAATGAAAAGAATCAGAAAATGCAACACATAAGACAATGAACACCACAAGATACCCTAGGAAAACCCTCCTACTCGAGGGAGAAAAACCCAACAAATATATCACTTATATATTCAGGAATAAGAGTAGAAATCTTCTTACAACTCAGGCCCAACACAAGGTCGGATTTGATACAATGAACAATAAAACCTCTCCTAGATGCATAGATATAGAAATGAATATGTTTCTCCTTGAGATCGATCTATTGCATCAATATGATGATCTGCTACAAGATGATGATCTGATGCTTAAGTGTGAACTTCTTCTAGGAGAGTGAATATGAATGAATGAAATTGATGATCAAATGAGGTGATCATCACCTTGTATTTATAACAAACAATGCGACTCTTCATGAGGTTAGCCTCATAAAGCAATAGCAAATAGGTCGGCCACATTAAGAAGTCGGCACCAAAAAATAAATAATAAAATGTTGCCAAGTGAAGCGCCTCTTCACTTTAATAAATGCAATAAATGAATAGACATTAGGCTATATGAAATTTATTGTTTGAAAAGAAAGGAGAAAGTATGTACCCCAAAGCTACAACATCAACACTCCCTCTTAGCTAGGGAAGAATACGATACACAAGGTCATGAATCTCTCAACATGACACTCACAATGGCTACACCCATATGTGAGAAGATAACACATCATGGATTCACTCAATCATGATATCAACCATCATGGCTACTCCCATGTATGGTAAAACATATGTGCACAAGTGCCCATCACAGAATCAGTCAACGTGATGTCATCATCTCAACATGACGTTCACCATGGATACTCCCAGAGGGTGAATAAACACAAGTGCAAAAAAATCATCACAGACTCTCTCATGTGATGTTGTCATGGAGTCACTCAACATGAAATCCACCATGGCTACTCCCAGAGGGTGGAAACAAGGGCTTACACCTCAAATTTCTCTAAGAGAGAAAGATGCATTAAAGCAAATCACAAAAGATCACTGAAGCTAAGTCTCCCTCTCAGCTAGGGCTTCATTCTCCATAATTCCAAGCTTGTCTTGAAAGTACACAAAATTTACTTTGGAGAGGTGCTTGGTGAGAATTTCTGTCATCTGCTAATCAGTGCTAATGTATCTCTACTAGATTGCTTTCCTCAACACCATATCTCTGATATAGTGGTATTTGATCTCAACATTTTTTTTTTGTCATGAAATATTGGATTGATAGAAAGCTTCACATAGTTTTGATTATCACAATGAATGATAGTCAGCTCCAATGATTGTCCAAAAAATCCTACAAGGAGCTTCTGAAGCCACACTACTTCTTGAGCTACCACAAACGATGCAATGTACTTGGCCTCTTTGATGCTCAGTGCCACTGAAGACTGCTTCCTGCTACACCAAGAGATCATCACAGACACCAAACTAAAACAACATCCAGAGGTGCTCTTCTGATAAAAAACACACCCTGCCTAATCAGAATCAGTATAACCATGCAGCTTCAAGTCCACACCAGAAGAATATCTCAAGCCATACCCAACTGTGCCACACAAGTATCTCAGGATATGCTTTGCTACAACTAGGTGAATTTTCCTTAGTTCACACATGAACTGACTAAGTGCACTCACTACATAGAAAATATTTGGCCTAGTATTGAATAGATACAACAATGATCTAATCATCTACCTATACATAGTAGGATCCACCAGATCAAAACTAGTTGCAGTCTCCTTTAACTTTCAAAAATTGTTTTTCATAGGTGTAGACATGGATTCGCAATCCACCATACCAAATCTCTTCAAGATATCTATGGTATACTTCCCTTGACTTAGAATGATCTCATTAGGCCTCTGTCATACTTCTAATCCTAGGAAGTAATGCATGTATCTAAGATCCTTCATCTCGAATTCAGAAGCTAACTCCTTCTTGCATTTGATAATGAGATGTTCTTCTCCAATAAGAAATAGATCATCAACATAAAGAACCGAGATTAATGCCTCACCATTAACTACCTTGAAGTACAGGTTAGAATCAACATCATTCTTGGAGAAACCCAAGCTCATCAAGTATCGATCAATCCTCTAATATCAAGCACGAGGAGCCTGCTTAAGGCCATACAAAGCCTTCTTCAATCTGCAAATATGAGACTCCTTCCCATGAACTTCAAAGCCATTAGTTTGCTCAATGTATACTTCTTCTTCAATTTCACCATTTAGAAATGTTGTCTTCACGTCCATCTAGTGTAACTTCCATCCTTCAGTTGTTGTAATGGAAATGATAGTCTTGATGGAAGTATAACGAGCAACTGGAGAAAAGGTTTCCTCATAGTCTATTTCCTCTTTCTGAGAGAATACTCTAGCCACAAATCTAGCCTTGTACTTCTCAATTCTTCCATCAGCCGCATGCTTGATCTTGAAAAGCCACTTAGAAGATACAACAGATTAGCCTTCTGGTCTAGGTACAATGTCCCAAACATTGTTCTTGAGGAAAGATTGATATTCTTCAGCCATAGAATCTCTCCATAC
This sequence comes from Sequoiadendron giganteum, assembly GCA_007115665.2. NCBI lineage: Eukaryota > Viridiplantae > Streptophyta > Pinopsida > Cupressales > Cupressaceae > Sequoiadendron > Sequoiadendron giganteum. The sequence continues at coordinate 87,249,544 of CM021110.1, read as the reverse complement.
TTGCTAACTTGTAGCTTCATCAACACTAGAAGGTTTAGACTCAATGATTTGATTCATAAATGCAACATAGCTTGAAAAATTCTCAGGTCTTTTGCTTTCTCTAAATGTTCCTTTATGGGCAACAAAATTTTTTGCCTCCTGCATTGTTTGCCTAGCTCATAGAGGTCTTTTTCGACCAATGACAATATCTCTTGGCCTATCAGTTAGTTCCAAAGGCTCAACTGGATCACTATCCTCTTCTAGTTCACTAGACTCCCTCTGAATCTCCAAGTACTTGCATCAACTTTCTGACCTCCTTGTCCAAGATTGCCTACAACGCTTGCCTTAGAGGAATGGTTTCCAGCGCATACCTGTATAGAAATTTAGGGCTGTCCTCTTCGACCTCATCCCAAATCACTCTATTTTGAATAGGTTTGGAGAGCTACCAATGTTAAATCTAGATTGACTGTCTTGAGAAATTATGATCTCAACTGTTGAAGAGGTCTTTCAAGGATTGAACACCTGGCCTTACAACACTCCAACCTTCACTTCTTCTTAGCAATTCATAGAACTCCCTCTGAATGTTAATTCCTTCTCTTGAAGAGCTGATCGCAAAGACAACTTGAATAGATTATTCATCTTCAAGAGATGTCTCTAGCCACCAACTCAGTCCTATGGCTGCAAGCTATGACTCCATGCTTGATCATTTCTCTAGTTGGCATGACTTCCTCACAGGATGCCTCAAGCTGTTCCTCTCTATGTGATCTCTCATCACCCTCTTGCTCCTCGATCTGTCCTGGAAGCATTATAGAGAGAGATTACTAAAAGTTCATAGAACTCAACTATCTTGAAGAGAAATACCAATGCTAGAAGCATACATGATTCACTATCCCAATGTTATAGCATGAATTAATAACTACATGAAAATTCATGAACATTATTCAACATAAAATACTTATGTGATTGAAATCAAAATCTCTTTTAAGTGCTACACTTAGATGCTTTTCAGGTCTGCACTTATCTTTCCTGGGATATGCTCATTATCTCTCAATAAATTTTCAGATCTTCTTCACATGATTCTTCACTTAGAAATAACACTTCGATGCTAACAACTCATGCAAAGACATCTCTCATAGTACCTCCATATACAGGATCAAATTACTAACATAGCACTCAAAATTGCTACCTTATCAAAGTATGAATTCCGCACACCTTATACAATTTCTAAAGATTCAAGCATGTGACAATGACTGAATTTAACAAAAATCAATTTATGTGCAGCCACTTGTTACTCATAGACTCAATTGAAATACATAAAACAATTATGTGCTAAGCTCAACTCATAGTAGCTTACCAAAATCACATAGACAACATATGTTCAAGAGAATGAAGTAAGCTATTAGATCTACAATAGGCACCACATATACTTAGCTTCAGATGAAAATAGACGCCGTAATCTTCACTCACGACATCAGAAGACTGAAATCTAAGATGACCTCAATAATGCTTGCACCAGAAAAAAAAAAAAAAAATGTTTATGTTTTTAGTGTGACACCGACACTCCATTCTCATTGGCGACATTCTTCTAAGCTTCGCCCAAACTTCTTGAAAGGATTGACAATGAAGCCTCTGCACTATGCTAACTTCATAACTCTCACTGCAATCAATTTCTGATCAGATCTTTTCTTAGACCCACTCTAATACCATGTTAGTTTTAGGATCATAAATGAAAGCAATCAAAAAATGAAACACATAAGACAATGAACACCACAAAATACCCTGGGAAAACCCTCCTACTCGAGGGAGAAAAACCCAACAAATATATCACTTATATATTGAGGAATAAGAGCAAAAATCTTCTTACAACTCAAGCCCAACACAAGGCCAAATTTGATACAATGAACAATAACACCTCTCCTAGATGCGTAGACACAAAAATGAATATGTTTCTCCTTGAGATCGATTTGCTACATCAATATGATGATATGTTGCTCAAGATGATGATTTGTTGCTCAAGTGCAAACTTCTTCTAGGAGAGTGAATATGAATGAACTTGATGATCAAATGAGGTGATCATCACCTTGTATTTATACAAAACAATGTGACTCTTCATGAGGTCAGCCTCATAAAGAAATAGCAAATAGGTCAGCCACATTAAGAAGTTGGCCCCAAAAAATAAATAATAAAACGTTGCCAAGTGAAGCGACTCTTCACTTTAATAAATGCAATAAATGAATAGCCGTTAGGCTATATGAAATTTATTGTTTGACAAGCAAGGCAGAAGTATGTAGCCCGAAGCTACAACATCAATAAGGACGGCTTATGATTCAATTGTTACAAAAGAACATAAGAAGAAGATTTTTTCTTGGAGAGAACAACACCTCTTCAAAGTAAAAACCTATGAGAGAATATTTGTAGAGTTGAATGAATGTAGACAAAAGGTTGCTAATACTCTCAAGTTCATAAACACATTTGTTTCACAAATCCCTTGTCAATATCTTCAAAATGATGGCACTCACTTTAATCTCAGTGAAGTGCAAATAGAGTTTCAGAATCTTGTCCATGGAAGTTTTGGTAGTGATCCTATTGCCATGAAGATGAATCATGTTGCCACAATGTTAGCAAAATTTGATAAAGCAGGGGAAGAGATGAAAGAATTTTTGAGTTTGATTGCAGATGGTGAGAAGATGTTGGAAAAATGTAATATTGTTGTGGATAGTATCTGTGCTCTTGACAAAGAGGCAATTACCAATTTTTTGGTGGATATAGTTTCTCAAGTTATCACTGAGTGAGTCACCATTTTGGGGCAGCAAAGATTCCCAAGAATAGAACTCAAGAAAAGCAACAGTTAACTTGATGCCTTTTCCAATTTAAACTTGTTGTTCTCATTCATGCATATTTATTCTTTGTAAAATATCAAACGAAGTTGGAGCTTTTCTTGCTTTTCAATATATTAACTGATTTTAACTAATGGTTAGTTAGTTATCTTTTATTTAGTTTTAGAAATAAAGCTTGCATGTTGGCAAGTCTAGTTGTAAAAACAAGAAGATTTTAGGGTTCCCTACTCCTTGTTTGTGTATAAAGAAGGGCAACCTTGCCCATCTCTTTTCAACTGTTATTGTGATAACAAATTATTGAGCCTACTTTTGCCTGCAAATTTAATATTCAGTGTCTGCTCACTTTGTGTAAGAGAAAGTTTACAAGCTTGTCTTTGCTGCAAATCATTGTTCAATTTATGTTCAATCTTTTTCTACTGTAATTACTATTGGAAACTTGAGGAAGGAAATCTCATGCCTACTTTTCTTTGATTTACTATCTCAAGCTCTTTTAGTACTTTGTCTTACATATTTGCTTGCATAATCTTTATTTCAGCTTACATCTCATAAGTACAATGAGTCTTTAGGTGTTATCTAGGAGAAAGTTTATTCAAGTTTTTGTGTTAATCAAATCATTCCTTGTTTACTTATGATTCTCAAGCTCCGAGTTTACTTGAGTTGTCAGAAGCATCTTTAGAGTAGGCCTAGTTGTAGTTTGAAGTTTTAGAAAAAAGAAAACCTCAACTACGACACAAAGAGTTTTATAACCTTGTGCTCTTAGCTGAAAAAAAAAGATTGGCGAGTAGTTTAGTATTCCTTTTAAGCATCATCAACGAAGAGGGAGCTTCCCCTCATAATTTGAAGAGTAGTTCAACTATGCATAATTGTCCGTTTCCAATCCGCATTCTAGAGATGTGAATTGAAACGCCAACAAATATTCTTTATAACCTTGCTCTTTTCCTTCATAGGGGCTACCACTGTCCTGATGGTATTGTCACTGCCATCTTTTGTCTTCATCTGCCTTCTATCATTTTGCGATTGTTACACAACCCTCATGAATTTTAGCATGTAGGTTATTTTTTGGCATTCATTTTGTTGTTCTATTTCCATGTCAAACTTCAACAGTTGATCATATACTAACTGTTTTTCCTTTCTTCAATTCTCTTTTAATTGTTACTTACCAAAAGATACTTCCATTTGTATGGCAGTGATAGACACTTCCCTGCAAGATAACTCTGCACACATCATACTTAGAGGCACGTCTTCAACTCCTTATACCTCTATGCTTCTTTGCCCAGGCCTGTGCATCAGCTTCACCTAAAGTATCTTAGGCAATGGGAGCTAAATTTCAGGTAACTTATTTTAAGGGAACCTCAGTGTCAGATCAATACACAGCAAGACTTAAATAATTTGTGCAATAGAGCAGACCACAGGTTCCAGTATCTTCCAACAGCCGAGATTCCTTTCTACTTCAATGTGATCCCAAAGAATCGAACATCTAGGATTTTCATTTGCATGATCTTTTACTCCAGTCCAGGAATAGGATAATATGGTTGGAAATCAACCCTGAATTGATACCTCGATTCAAGCATCTGGATTCTGAATCCAGACAAGACCTTGTAAAATCCACCATCTGCCTGGTTTACAGAATTCTTCATGTTTTGATCCAACAACTCTTTTGCAGACTCATACAATTCCATGGTCAATTTGTAATGTAAACAGAGTAGTTGATGCACCAGATATTTTATCCACATGTACAGTCTTTGGCGAACCCTGTAGCTTTATAAGGTTAGCTTTAATGTCAAGTATTCAACCAGAAGGTTTCTTTGTATCTGGCAATGCATCCCTAGTGATTCCCACTGAGATCAATGTTGCCCTTACCTTCCTCTCCATATATCGATGTGTTGAGAGCCTGTTGTTCCCCTATTCTTTGCATGCTTCCAGTCATCAAATGCTGCAACTGTGGCCAAATGGTCACTATAACCGCATACATTGCTATTAGCTCCATCTTTGCTGCAAAGGTTCCCTTTTTGTGACAGTAAGCTTATCTTTTAATAGTTTGGAATAATTTGTTAAATCATGGAACATATTTCTTTATTATAGCTGACTGCCCCCCTTCTAAATCTTCTAGTTCCTCTTCCCTTACAATGCATGCAACTTCTTGGCTCTTTAGCTGAGCTTCCAATGCTTAGTGCAGACCCTTCAAGCACAACTATTGGAGCAAGACCTTGAAATTCTCCTAGATTAGGCTGAAGCAAAGACTACATTGGATGATCCCACCACACTGCAATTTGTGCTACAGTTTTATTGTATTTCTTGGCTACAGTCTGAAGACACGGATCTTCTAAGCAAGATACATAACCAAACCATTATATATTGACTGTACCATCTCCAAGAGGAGTATGAGCAGTAACTGCAATGTTATTCGCATACTATCATCTAATAAAACTGCCTTTTGCATGTGTTACATCCATGATACCATACAAAACTTGACCATATGTAGGGTTTGATAAGGGTTTACAAGCCTTATGATGAAGGTTTGCATGGCTTGATACATTATGGATCTGAAAAGGAAAAAAGAAAACTCCTGATCTAACGAGGAGACTACATGAAGACCAAATAATATCCTCTTAAAGACATTAAAATAGGTATAGATACGTTGTCAATCTCTTGACCAGGCTCCTCAAAGTTGATGCAAAGTTAAAGATACAACAAGGGCTTATTGAAATGTTCAGTAGTCAAAACAGAAAGATAGATATATGCAGACCGGATCATCTTACCTCCTACTCAAAGCCTTCTGATGGAGTTTCAAATACCATAACCAACTGTTATCAGTGATCTTTCAACTCTTGAATGGTCCCTCTATCTGAACATTTAGGGTCTCTTCAATCTGCATTACCTCTTGGCGATTTGATGTGTTGCTGCAAACTGCCCTTTCTTCCTCTTGACATGCCATTTTTTCCTCCTGCAACGTGACCTACACAAAGCCTTAATCTGCGTTACCTCTTGGTGATTTGATGTGTTGCTGCAAACTGCGCTTTCTTCCTCTTGACATGCCATCTTACCTCCTACACAAAGCCTTCTGATGGAGTTTCAAATACCATAACCAACTGTTATCAGTGATCTTTCAACTCTTCAATCTGCGTTACCTCTTGGCGATTTGATGTGTTGCTAAAAACTGCCCTTTCTTCCTCTTGACATGCCATTTTTTCCTCCTGCAACGTGACCTATTTCTTCTCCTTCATTCTCAACGTGCTCTTCAGAGAGGCAAAACCCTAACAAAATTTCCCTTAAAATCCTTGACCTTAACAAACCCTCTTTGGTTTGTTGGTCACTCTGGTGGTTCTTTATGGCTGTGAAGTGTGGGGAAGCAGCATGTCAAAGTATCGATGGAGACACGAGATAGCTTGAAAGAATTCAAAAGCATATCATCACTTGCAACCTTAAAGTCAAAACCTCGACCCCTTATGATATTCTCTTGGTTGAATCGGGAACCTTTCCTATAACTCCTTTGCTAAACTATTTAAAGAAGGTTGAAAACATGGATATAACCACCGTTGGCCTAAAATAGTTGTGAAGGAGGCCTTAGACCGTAGGAAGAAAACATGGATGAAGCAAAATGACAAATGGTTGAGTAAATGGGACATCAACTTACATGAGTGTCCTAACTCCAATGAAGAAATTAAAAATTATGGCAAAAAAATTTCATGACTGCCATGTGGACAAAGCAAATAGGGTGGAAAAAAGCACACTTTGTCAAAGAGTTCAAGCCAATTTGGGAACACGGTGAAAGAACTTATTTAGGGGTAGCTATTAAAGGGAAAGCAAAGTTGTTAATTGCTCAGTTGAGGACTGGGTATCATCATCTTAGGTGTGAGACCGGAAGGTGGACTATTCCTAAGGAAGCATGGGGGGACAAAATTTGCAAGTTTTGTAGCAAAGGGGTGGTGGAGACAGAATGACACTTATCAAGGAGTGCACAACTTATGAGGATATCCATACTCAGTATGCAGACAACTTAAAGATTGACAATTTGCATGAGTTATTTGATGATGAGAAGATCAACAAGACTGCTAGTTTTTTGGTCAAAATCCATAATAGAAGAGCTGGAAGAATTTGGAGTTTCCATAGTTTGTTTCTTTGTAGTTCTCGGTCCCTTAAACCATTTGGTCTTGTGGACGATATTAAAATCTCACATTCACATTCACATTTCAAAACCGCTTCCCTCCTTAACTCTTGCTCATGGAAATTGAGCAAAATAAGGAATTTAGAACATGTTTCTCAAAATCAAGATATTGCAACTTATCATAACTAAAACTCCCCTTTTAAAATAAGAAAATATGACCTTATCCCTAAAAATGGACAAAACACCTTTAATAATTGTTGGCTTCCAAGCATACTTCTTTTTCAAAATCCCTCAATCAAGACTACAACCCCTTTTAAAATGACATGATCAATTTATCCAAAGGCTATTTTAAATCAAGGAGTAAAATATAAACTAACACTACTTTCACTAAATATTTTGGTACCTTTTATCCAAACAACTTAGTCTTGGAAGATATCATCATATTTTTGGTTTCTTCAACACTTCGCTAGAACTCTGTTTGCTTTCATTCCACTTGATACAACCGTTAATGAAGGGTCTAGTGAAAGACTATCCAATAATGTAGCCTTAATGCAATGGTGTTGGGATTAAGGTCCCATTTACCTTGCAATCCTATGTATATTTTATATGTCTCCAACACTCTTGGAGGATATCCTTAGATGCCTAGAGTGTAATTTGAGAAATAATTTGTAATATTTATTCCCTTAGATTTTTGGCATTTGTTGTCATACGCATTCATAAAAGAAGTAGAGTACAAGGGTGGAAGTTACAATTGATATTGAGGTCATTTAAGGCACTTTCCCATAAACTAAAGGAAAAATTTGAGAATATTGTTATGATGGATGAGACCCACATGAGTTAGTGGACTCCAAAATGGAGCACTAGACATGAGGATGTGAGATTAAGGATTTTTTGGCCAAATATACTTTTATAGTTGCATTTTATATTTTTGGATTAATTAATTGAGCCCATGTGACACCCATGTGAAGTCATTTGATGCATCTACTATTTTCAAAAAATTCTCTCCAAGTTGGGCTCGGGGTTTCTACATGATACTTCTTTGGTTTTGGTATCTATTATTTGATCAAAACTATTTATGGTTTTGACCTCTCTCCTTGCCTATATATTGGAGGTATGAGATGGTGGTTTCATACCATTGTACATAGAGTGTTATCAGAGTATAGAGTGTTAGTATGTTGATATTGTCTCATATCCATTGAAGAATAATACATACTTGTCCTTTTTCTTTGGTAGATTTTTTTCTTGAAAGAATTTCTTCACCAAAATCCTATGTCAATATGGTTTGATGATTTTATTGTGATTGTCGATTTATGCATCTAAATAATTTCTTTTATGGTAATCCTAGATTAATAAATATATATTTCAGATTTGCATACACTTTGTATAAGATTTTACTGTAGTAGTTTTACCTTGTTTGTCAACAAATTAAATTCATAATCAATGCAATGAAATGTAGTTATCAATGTGCAATATTATAACAATAAACTTGAATCAATACATTTAATACTTTACAATCCAAATCACATCAAAAGTTTTTTCCACTAGGGGTTACAATCCAAAATAGACCTTAATTTGGGATTACAAATCAACACCTAAACATGAGCGCACGTCTTGAAATGAAACTAATGTATAGGGCTTAGATTTTTTTGATATTTTTTATTGAATATATTTTTATTATTAATTTTTAAAATGAGATTAATTGCAATATGTTAAAATTATCTCTTATAAAAAAAATCTAATTTATTTGAAAAATATAATTAAATTTATGCTTTTTAGACTTGTATTATAAAGAGGGATATTTACTTTTATAATTTATGTTTAAATAACTTTGTTTAACCCCAAAATTATGATGTAAAGTGGTAAGTTTTGTGTACTAGAATCCTTCCACATGATTTGGAGGGAAAAAGTTGTCACATAGATACCACGTAAGGAGATTTAATCTAAGGGGTGAGTATATTGAAGTCCTCTTATATTAAAGTGCTTCAAATGCAAGAAGTGTGTGATATGGAAGTGTGTGTGTGTGTGTGTGTGTGTGCGTATAGATATTCTATCAAATTCCTTCAATAATATATATGTAAGATAGAGGTGGGAGTAGTGATGGTATGAGGATCGCAAGAAATGAAAGATGAAATAAAAAAAGGTTGATTATTAAGAGGTAAATATATATAATTTGGTAGAAAAGCCACACTATAAGGTAAAATTCATCAAGGGATGAGGACCGCTATATAGAACATAGTTGTAGGAGATGGTAATAATAGAAACATGGATATGATTGAATGTGGAAGGATGAGAGATAAAGATGACATTCATGAAGGGAATGAACTCAACTTCAAATGAGAGTACACAACTTATAATATAAATTTCATTAAAACATTTTATAAAATAAATCTAAGATTAAATAAAAATTAGCACGGATATATAAAATTCACTATTAAATACCATAACAACACATTTTATCAAAAAACTTATTTTTATAACATCTAATAAAAATCTATGCATCATTTGTTCTTCTAATATTTTTAAATAACTGAATTAAAACAGCACAAACACAAACATACGAACATAGTTAAATAGCCATAAACAAATAGAGGAGAGCGAGAGGTGGGATATGTTCAGGGCCTTCGACCGGCAGCTGCCAAAGATGGAAGATCTTCACAAGTATGATGGATTCGTTGTGACCGGAAGCAAAAGTGACGCCCATGGCAATGCTCTTTGGATTCTGGAACTCTGTCAATTATTGAGATGTCTTTATCAAATGCGCGTCAAAGTGTTGGGGATATGCTTCGGCCACCAGGTTAGTAACCCACCTTAATAGATTGCATTTTCCATTAATGGACATCAGGCAGGGTCAACACTGTAATAAAAAATGGTGGGTTTATGAGGTATAATATTTTTACAGTGATTAAGAGTGTTTCTTGTTAGAATCCAAACTAATAATTGCACTCGTATCTTATTATATGTCTAATTTCAAAGAAAATCGTTTCTCTTTTCAGATATTATGTAGGGCTTTGGGAGGCAAAGTGAGTAGATCCAATGTTGGATGGGATATTGGGACAACCAAGATAAACTTCAATTCTTCCATTTTTACAAAAGAATATCTATGTGGAATGAAAATTCCTACCACTCTTTATCTAAATGAGTTCCATCAAGATAAGGTGAGAGGCTTGTTTTTCAGCTCAATGCATATTAGTGTTTCCTTAAAAATGATTGTATTAAATAACAAGAATTTTATGGTTCAGGTGACGGATATCCCTTGCGGTGCAAATATAATTGCTTTTTCAAATAAAACTGAGATTGAAATGTTTTCAATGAACGATCACATACTTGGAATTCAAGGTCACCCAGAGTATAGTAGTGACATTTTATTTGATCTTATGGACAACCTATGCAATGAGGGCATCTTAACAGTAAGTTACTATTATTCATTTGGATCTTTAAGTTTTGTTTATTGTTAGGTATAAATGTTTTTGAAATTAATGTAATATTGGTTTTTCTCAGGAGGAGATGGTTAAAAAGGCAAAAAAGTCAGTAGAACAATACACCAATGTATACGAAAGAGAAATTTGGCAGCAAATTTGTAAAAGATTTCTTAAATGTAAAGTTATATAGTCTTTTATTATTGATTAGTTTTCTTATTCAAAAATAAAATTTAACAATTTAAAAATATATTAAAAGATGTCACCATGCATTTATATATCTATTGAAGATGTATTTTTATGTACTCTCTTTACAAGTTTAATTTTATAAACTCTTTTTTTCATGATATTTTTTATACACTAAAAGCCATTAATATATACTTCCTTAACTAACATTCTTCATTAAATTCATTAGTCTTCAATACATGTATATTCAAATTACTAAAATAAATTAAATCTTGAACATTGTATCAATGTATTTAATTTAAAAATCTCACAAGTCTTGTATGCCAAACTATAACATTTTTTATAATTTAAGAGGCAAAAGTGCATACTTTATACTTTACACCTTTGTTTTATGCATTTTTCATAAATATCATAATTACACAATCCTAGCATATGTTTGGCCCATTTATTGCATAAATTGACTTAATAGTAATCTACCATTACAAACCACTTCATGATTCACCGTTGGACTACATTGTTTGGTGGAACATTGTTTTCTAAATTTAAATTCATGTTTTCATGCCCAAAATTTAAACCTTTCACAAAATATTCATATTACATTGAATTATTCCAAATAATTATAGTTAATGACTATGGATATGTAATTAAGGAAATATTATATGACATTTGAATTCATCTAGCAACCAATGAATCACAAAAGGACAAATCATATTTGAAAATGTATTCAAAAGTTAGATCTCTATACTATAATAGTTCACTAATACATCATCACATCATATTTTTCATTCACATAATTTGTTTGGCATGCTATATCAATTTACTCTTTTTGTGTGCATGGAAAAAACTCAAAAGAAGGTAAAAAAGATAGAGGTAAGTGAGGTTTAATGACTTACATCAATAAAGGATCAAACCACACCAATTAGACCATGCCATAAATTATAACCTTGTTAAGGATCAAATCACATAATGTGGTCGTATGTCATAAGGATTTTATTTTGTATGTATGAGATTCACAACTCCGTAATTATAGACCCACATTCAAATTTACTAATGTCAGTTCACTTGTCATAATGTTACAACTTGTGAATAGTAAGGTCATTTTTCCACCAAGCCCAACTGAAAAAACTCATTATCTATGTAACTAATTCATTATTAATTAATATTGTGAGGGATATATCACACTCACATAAACAATCTATGTTTATATATATATATATATATATATATATAATTATAATTTAGTTGGGACTACTATGAAATAACTATAGTAAATGTAGATATTAATAAAGTTAAATGAAAGGATAAGTAGCTTTAATTTTGATGAGGATATCATGGAATAGATATAGAATCCCATTCACTATAATGCACTAGAATTTTAGAACCAATCATATGACTAGATCACTAATATAGAATTACAACGATGAAACTCTTTGACCTTCACTTTCATGAATGTTGAGGTGTCTTCGTGAGTGCATAAATGACTTGTATGTAAAACTAAAATTATGAATGGAGGATCTCATATGGATTCATTCTACTTCATAAAATTTAATACTTTTATTAAAATAGATTAAAAGGTGTCACCATGCATTTACATATTTATTGAGCATTTATTGTTATGTCCTCGTTTTACAAGTTTATTTGAATGTAAATTGTTTTTCAATGCTTAGTTTGAGTGCAATCTCTTTAACTTTTCCATTATATATTTAATACACTCAAATTCTTTAATCTATACTTCTATAATTAACATTCTTCATTATGTGTACATGGTCAAATTATTAAAATAAATTAAATATATTATACATTACCAACATATTATAAATGGTGATGTAGTCTTAATGGTGGAGGACATATCTTGGAAGTAGCTCTTGGACTATGAGGGTCTCCCCTTTCGGTGTAGGAAATGCTTCTCGGTGGGTCACTTGGCCTCTGCTTGCCCTCATGCCCATCACAAGTGCATTGCGACTTGTGGAAGGATGCTCTCTTGGACCATCTCACGGTAGGTTCTCCTCCTTCAAGATTTTCTTTTGCGGAGGTTGACCCTATTGTGCCTTCTTAGGAACTCATCCCTGCTCCTCTTCTGGTGGTCCCTTCTGTGGAGCTGCTGTTGGTTTTTGCTGATGTTGTCTTGACTGTGCCTGTTGGTGTCTCTATGTCGTCGGAACCTTCTGCTATCGATGCTCCATCAAAATTTTCCCATCCTTTGTTATTCAACTCTGTTGGGCCTTTGTTAGCTCCTGTCTCCGCTGCTCCGCTACCAGTTCCCTCGTGCGTGGTGGCTCCTCTCTCGAGGTGGCTATTGTGGATCCACTCCCCTCACCTTGCTCATTGGTTCTCGATTCTGAGCCTTCCTGTTCAATTGTGTTGTGGAAGAAGAAGGGTCTCCCCAAATCTATTGCCTCTTCGCGGCCTCGGGTTCGGGGAGTCAATTTAGACCCCTTTGTTTTAGAGGTTGTCTAATTTTTTATTTTTCTACAACTGTCGGTCAGATGTTTATGTTTGTTCTTCTAGTTCAAGTTTTGTTTGAACTATGCTTTACTTTGGCCCTTTGGGCTTTCTGTGTGAAGGGTACAAAACCCTATAAATGTTGCTTATCTTATCAAAAACATATTCAATTTGAAAATATCATAAGCCTTATATGTAGATATAAAAAATTTAAATGAACGGATAAAAGTGCATAATTTAGACATTACACCTTTGTTTTATGCTATTTTCCCCAAATATCATAAAACAATCCAAGCATGTGTTTGAACCATTTAGTGTATAAAGTGACTCTTAGTAATAATCTACCATTAAAAACCACCTGATGATTCAACATTGAACTATATTTTTTGGTGGAACAGTACTTGCCAAATTTAAATTTACCTTTTCTTTCCCAAAAGTCAAACTTCTCACAAACTATTCATTATCACATTAGATTGCATTCCAAATAGTTCAAATGATTGACTATGGACATGTAGTTAAGGAAATTCTTATGAAATTTGAATTCATATAACAACTAATGAATCATAGAATGACAAATCTATTTTTAAAAGTATTCAAAAGTTAGATCTCTGGATGATCCCACAATAGTGGTTTACAATTTTTGGCCAAACTGGACACTGAAATAATTTTTTTAACTAAATCTTCACATTCATGCACATATAGCAGCTGAACCGTGAGGAATTTGAAGATGATGCAAACTAGAGTCTCGTCACATTTTGTCTATAGATACTAAAAATATTTTTTTCAAATTTTTTGGAATCAAATTGCGCTTTTGTTTCCATCTCCCATGAAAACTATTTTTTTTAGAAAGCAACATTTTAAAAAACTGACGCACACCGTATAACGCATAACCTTTTTTCCATGAAGGATAAAATTCTAATTATTTCAAATTTAGATTTGTAACTCCGATATCTAGTGCTTCCACTTGGTTAGATAGTTTTTTATTGAATATTTTTTCTTTAATCAAGTTTCAAAGTCAAACCAATTACAATTCAGACATAGCACGATCGTATAATGCGTAACTCTTTTTGTATATATCGAAATTCAATTTTTTTTTTTTGCTGGATCAAGGAATTCAATATCTGGTGCATTCAAATTTTTCAATTTTTGTTTTGATAATCTGCTACTTTTCCACATGTGCAGAACAAAGACCTTCATTTTCGATGAAAAACCTATGTTTAATAAAACTAAAAAAACAAATACATAATAAAATCAAAACATATTAAAATTATATTCATTGGATAGCTCGTTTTGAGGACTACCTGATTCCAGTTGGGTTCATGAAGTCTCCTCATTTTAATTCTCAAACCGAGCTTCGAAGGGCAAAGCTTATGGTTTTTTTTGTGTTAGAGAGTAGGGAGGTGGGAAAAGGGGGGTTCACTAGAACCAGGGGGTTCTAGCGAACCAAGGTTCATTCGAACCCCCTTCAATATGCATTTTTATTTTACATTTTTCGGGCGGGAAATGTAGGCCCAGTAATTAATGGGTTTTCTCGAACCCCTTTTTGGTTCGGTCGAACTTGTAGGTTCATTCGAACCCCTAAAACCAATTTTTTTGCCATAGGGTCATTTTTTCTCAATTTTCCTTCCTCCATAAAATTTTAAACCACTATTGTGGCTTCACCCCTCTATATAACACTAATTCATCAATCCACCATCACATCTTATTTTACATTAACATACCTTATTTGGCACATTTGAAACACCTTATTCTTTTTTGTGTGCTTGAATTTTATCAATAACACCCAAGTAATTATCCTGAAATCCTACCATACTTCTAAGCATGACTAGAACTTAAAAGAAGGTAGAAAAGATAGAGGTAAGTGAGGTCTAAGTACTTCCATATATCATAATTATAGCCTTGTCAAGGATCAAATCACATAATGTGGCCTACTTTGTCATAGGAATTTTGTTTTGTACATGCACTTCACAACTCCATAATCATGATGAACATTCTAATTTTCTAATTTCATTTTGCTTGTCATAATGTTCCAACTTGTGAACAATAAGGTAAATTTTCTACCAAACAAGTAATTACAAAATTCATTATTGATTAGTATTGTGAGGGATAGATCACACTCACACAAACAATCTATTTTAACTAATATACAAATAGTTAACCTATATAATTTAGTTGGGACTAATATTTGATAGCTATAATAAATGTAGAAATTAATGAAGTTAAATGAAAGGGTAATTATATATAATTTTGATGAAGATATCATTGAATAGATATAGAAGTCCATTCACTATAATGCACTAGAATTTTAGAACCCATCAAACAACTATCACTAACATAGAATACTACAATGCAACTATTTGGTTCACTTTCATGAGTGTGGAGGTTATCTTTGTGAGTGCATAGATGAATTGTGTGTAGAACTAAATCTATTATTAGAGGCTCTCATATGGGTGCATCATACTTCCTAAAACTTGTTGTCTTATGCATATGTACACTATAAATCTATTATGGAACATGCAATGGTTAGGGACACCTTTAGAGAATATGCTAAATTATGAGGATCATGTTCTCCTAAATTAGATCCTTAATAGATTGATTCAATGATGATAAAACAAGGTTGAGAACAATAAGAAAGCATTCACTATGCTCCTAGGATTGTGATACAATGTTGATGTGATTTATTTTATCCACTTGTAAATTGAATTCTCTATGTGCTCAATAAATTACTTTTCAACCCTTGATGGTTCTTTAGAATTAGGGATAGTATTTAAATACATTTCCATAGCATGCAATTTGAAAAACATTAACCTTTAGTTTCCCTATAGCATCTAGTGCAAGGGAGAAAAAATTTGGTCCAAATGAGAAATTCAAATAAATATTTTGGGGTTCAAATATGTGAATTCATAAAAGATCTAGATCAATTCCTTACTTGCTGATTTGAACCAAGGTGATGTACAACTAGACATGTGGAGATAAAATATGGATCTAGACCATAGGGATGAGTGGTGATGTTGACAAGCTAGAATAAATTTTTTTTCCGATTTCCACTCAAAATATTCCATTTTATACACTAGATGGTGCATAAAAGGCAACCTAGTCATCACGGTCCAAAATTCAAGGGAGAGGCATGGGTATGCATTTTTTACAATAAATTTCCCCCCACTTTTACTTCCATGTGAAATACTATGAGAATGGTTATCAAAGTAAAATCAAATATCCAATAAGGTAATTAACTATTGTTTAGACACTCTAACATGATATCTAGATCTACTTAAAGTATGCATATCATGCATGTTGATTGTGTACTCTTGTACCCATGATTGCTCCATCAAGAAGCTACAAGCAGAGAATATGAAGTTGCAATAAGTATCACCTTTCAAGCATCTAAACTGAGCATAATCATAAAAATTGCTAAAACTACCTATAAAAATTAAAAGGAGTAGGGAAAGAGATTCCCCTATATTGAAGGCATATCTAACAAGATCTCCAAAATCCTTCGCAAGAAAGGTATTATCTATGCCTTCAAATCAGTGTCTACCACCAAGAAGCTCATCCCTTCGACCAAGGACTCCTTTCCTTCTCTCATCCACTCCGGTGTTTACAAAATTGCTTTCTCTTGTGACAACCCTTACATCGTTGAAACAGGTATATCCATTAGCACTAGGATTAAAGAGCATAGTGCTGACATCAGGAATGATTGTTTCACCAAATCCGCCCTTGATGAGAACTCTCACAACACCAAACACCACATTTTCCCTGATTCCACCCAAGTTCTGGTCAAAGAAGATAACTTCTTCAAGTGCAAAATCCAAGAGGCCATCAATATCAAGAACTATGCCTCCAACCTTAATAGGGATGATGACTGGCATATTAGCCCAATTTGGCAACCTCTCTTAAACTCCCTCACTTTGCACCCGCCTTCTCTCTGATCCTTCCCCCTTCCCTGTGTCCCCCTCTCTCCCCCCTTGTGTTCTTCCTTTTCTCTTCCCCCCCTTTGTATATCTCCCTCTCCTCTTTCTTTCCCCCTCTTTTTTTATCCTTCCTCACCCCCTTCCTAACCCCCAACTTGTGCTCTCTCCTTAGTCTTTTTTCGCCCTTTTATATCTCTCTTTCTCCCCCCTCCCCCCTCGATCCTTCCTCGCTCCCTACCTAAACCCCAACCTGTGCTCTCTCCTTAGTCTTTTTATGTCCTTTTATATCTCTCTTTCTTCCACCTCCCCCCTTGATCCTTCCTCGCCCCCCTCTCTTCTTTGTTTGTTCCCCTCCCTCTATATCCCTTCCCTCCTCCTCCTTTCCACCCTTCCTAACTAGTCCTCTCTCTCTCTCTCCCTCTCCTCTTTTCTTCCTCCCTACCCCATCAACCGAGCTCCCTATACCCATGTTTTTTCCCTTCTTTTCCTTATTCTTGTTTGTTTATTTTATTTCATTTTATTTTCTCTTAATTTGTTCATATTGTTTTAATTGAATTTATATTTTAGTTTTAATTTATTTTCTTGGTTTAAATATAATTGATTTTTTTTTTCCCTCCTTTATTAATTTATCATTATTTTTATTCTTGCTTATCTTTCATATCATTTTTTCAACTTTATTTTTCTTCTTCTTTTCTTTTTTCTCCTTATTCCTTTTGGTTTATCATTCTCCTATTTTTCCTTCTCAAATTTTTAGTCCTTTATTCTTCCTTTCCTTTCTTCTTTTCTATTCCTTCCAATGAGCCTTTAATTTTTCTTTAGTTTTCTTTATATTATTTTCTTATTTTAGCATTCTAATTGCCTTTCTAATTTATTGTTTTTAACCCCCTCTTTTTTATCATTGTTTTTCCTTACTTCTCTGAACCTTCTTCATATTGCTTATTTTTTGGCTTTCAATTTAATTTCTTGGTTTTATTTGGGTCATAATATGGGGTTCTTCTTTAGTTCCTTTCCTTTTCGTTTCTTTTCTATTGTGCATTCATTTATTAGTTTATTCCTCTTTATTTTCTTTCTTAGATAGAATATATGGTTCATATTTTCTATATCTAATATGTTAATTTAATTTCTATATCTAATATGTCTTTTTAATTTCTATATCCCTTTTCAACTTCTTGATGTAATGTGCTAATTTAATTTCCTTATTTTTATTTTTAGATAGATTGTATAGTTCTATTCCCTTTGTAGTGTTCTTATTTTCTTTATCTAATTTTTTATTTTTTATTTTTTATATATTTTGGACTTCTCTTTTAATTTATCCTTCTTTCTTATCCCCCTACCTTTTCTCTTTTCTCTTTTATTTTCTTTGCTTATTTTTCATCTAATTTTTCTTTCTTTATTTTTTGCACTTTTTCTTAAATTCTTTCTAATTTATTATTTTGTTGCCTCCCTTCTCCCCTCCATCCTACCCTTCCTTTTTAAGCTAATTCTGCAATCCAATTCTCTAATTCTCCTCTTCTTGATGATGGATCATTGAGTGTGTTCTGAAACATTGAGCAAAAAACATACACGATTTAATCTAAAAATATACATTTGCTCTTATGGTGGACTGTGGAAAACTAATACCAGTTATGAAAAGTGTTAAAATCTTCAACTATGTAGATAAGTGTAAAATACTTTGACCAAGAAGATAAGGGATTTGAACAATTGCACAAATGTAAAGGACTCAAATGATTGAATGGAGAGGTATGAGTATGCACTTTTACTTCCATGTGAACTACTATGGGAATGAATATCAAAGTAAAATCAAATATCCAACAAGAAACTTCGATATTTTTCAGACACTCAAATGATATAGATCTACTTAAAGTATGCATATTATGCATGTTGTGTACTCTTGTAACCATGATTGCTCCATCAAGAACCTACAAGTAGAGACAAAAAAGTTGCAATGAGTATCATCTTTCAAGCATCTAAAAATTAGCATAATCATAACATGATAAAACTACTTAAAAAGAAAAACGAGTAGAGCAAGAGATTCCACATGCTATGAAAAGTGTTAAAATCTTCAACTATGTAGACAAATGTAAAAAAAATTGACCAAAAAGATAAGAGATATGAACAATTGGACAAAAGTAAAGGACTTTGATTGAATAGATAAGGTGCGAAAAGGTTCTAATCACACATAATAGGATTTGACTCTATAGATAACATGATAATGCCTTTGACTATATAGAAACATGCTCCATCTAGATATGATGATGAAACTTTGTTTAATAGTAACACAAAATTATCATAACTATGGCAAATCACCATTCTATTGGATACTATTGCAACACTTTCAATTTATTTATCTTTAGTTATCACCAATCTTATTGATGATACCTCTAGGAACACCCTCTTAGGTTTAGTTGAGCCTGAAGTGAAGCAAATATTATTTGCTCTTGTCAATCAACTTTAAATCACTCACATTCTATTGATGATTTGATCAATTTCCCTTTAGGATAATATTTTCTTGACCTTGAAACAGATTGATTCCTCTACGAGTTTGAGTAGCAATTTTGAAACCCAACATAATAAATGACTAATAATGATAAATGTAAATGAATACACGAAAATAAGATTGAATGTGTAGAAACATAGATAGATAGAGATAGATAAAGGATGAGGGAATGAACTCAACTTTAAATCGAAATTAGCATGAATATGTAAATTTCACTATAATAATAAATTTAGTCACAACTTTTTTTTAATATCTAATTATTCTTATTATTTTCTTTGAGAAATTTATGTATCATTTATTCTTCTATTTTTTTTTAAATAACTAAATTAAAACAAATCAAAATTATAAATAACAGAAACATAAACATAAACATTAACAGAAACACAAACAAAAACAAGCCAGCATAGTTAAACAGCCATAAACAAATAGAACGGTTGAAAAGAAAAACAAATTAACAGTGTTCAGCATTAGTAACAGTGAAGAACATCACTATTATAAACAAAACAGTAATAAGCAGCAGCTTTCGTATGAAAACATGTTTTCCGTGCTGGATTCATTAAAGCCACACGATCCATAGCAGTATATGGAATTGATTTAAATATACAACGTAAAGTTATGATACACCTAAAACGTGATCCATCAAATTATTTTCATATCTAAAACACCGACAAAATCTTTTGTTCATGATGGAAAGTCAAAGTTATCATCTGTACAGATGGGAGTCTCTTTATTTATCAATAATTGGTACTTCCTGTCTGCCTATAAATTTCTCTGGTTTCTCTATATCCAAACACAATTGCTTTGCTTTCTGCGTGGTATTCAAAAGGAAAGATTGCAGATTTATTGTATTTATTATGAGCAATAAGAGATTTGGAGTTCTGTTAGCAGCAGCAGACAGAGATTATGTGAAGAAAATGTATGGAGGATACTTCAGTCTGTTTGTTAATATGCTGGGCGAGGAGGGCGAGAGGTGGGATATGTTCAGGGCCTTCGACCGGCAGCTGCCAAAGATGGAAGATCTTCACAAGTATGATGGATTCGTTGTGACAGGAAGCAAAAGTGACGCCCATGGCAATGCTCTTTGGATTCTGGAACTCTGTCAATTATTGAGATGTCTTTATCAAATGCGCGTCAAAGTGTTGGGGATATGCTTCGGCCACCAGGTTAGTAACCCACCTTAATAGATTGCATTTTCCATTAATGGACATCAGGCAGGGTCAACACTGTAATAAAAAATGGTGGGTTTATGAGGTATAATATTTTTACAGTGATTAAGAGTGTTTCTTGTTAGAATCCAAACTAATAATTGCACTCGTATCTTATTATATGTCTAATTTCAAAGAAAATCGTTTCTCTTTTCAGATATTATGTAGGGCTTTGGGAGGCAAAGTGAGTAGATCCAATGTTGGATGGGATATTGGGACAACCAAGATAAACTTCAATTCTTCCATTTTTACAAAAGAATATCTATGTGGAATGAAAATTCCTACCACTCTTTATCTAAATGAGTTCCATCAAGATAAGGTGAGAGGCTTGTTTTTCAGCTCAATGCATATTAGTGTTTCCTTAAAAATGATTGTATTAAATAACAAGAATTTTATGGTTCAGGTGACGGATATCCCTTGCGGTGCAAATATAATTGCTTTTTCAAATAAAACTGAGATTGAAATGTTTTCAATGAACGATCACATACTTGGAATTCAAGGTCACCCAGAGTATAGTAGTGACATTTTATTTGATCTTATGGACAACCTATGCAATGAGGGCATCTTAACAGTAAGTTACTATTATTCATTTGGATCTTTAAGTTTTGTTTATTGTTAGGTATAAATGTTTTTGAAATTAATGTAATATTGGTTTTTCTCAGGAGGAGATGGTTAAAAAGGCAAAAAAGTCAGTAGAACAATACACCAATGTATACGAAAGAGAAATTTGGCAGCAAATTTGTAAAAGATTTCTTAAATGTAAAGTTATATAGTCTTTTATTATTGATTAGTTTTCTTATTCAAAAATAAAATTTAACAATTTAAAAATATATTAAAAGATGTCACCATGCATTTATATATCTATTGAAGATGTATTTTTATGTACTCTCTTTACAAGTTTAATTTTATAAACTCTTTTTTTCATGATATTTTTTATACACTAAAAGCCATTAATATATACTTCCTTAACTAACATTCTTCATTAAATTCATTAGTCTTCAATACATGTATATTCAAATTACTAAAATAAATTAAATCTTGAACATTGTATCAATGTATTTAATTTAAAAATCTCACAAGTCTTGTATGCCAAACTATAACATTTTTTATAATTTAAGAGGCAAAAGTGCATACTTTATACTTTACACCTTTGTTTTATGCATTTTTCATAAATATCATAATTACACAATCCTAGCATATGTTTGGCCCATTTATTGCATAAATTGACTTAATAGTAATCTACCATTACAAACCACTTCATGATTCACCGTTGGACTACATTGTTTGGTGGAACATTGTTTTCTAAATTTAAATTCATGTTTTCATGCCCAAAATTTAAACCTTTCACAAAATATTCATATTACATTGAATTATTCCAAATAATTATAGTTAATGACTATGGATATGTAATTAAGGAAATATTATATGACATTTGAATTCATCTAGCAACCAATGAATCACAAAAGGACAAATCATATTTGAAAATGTATTCAAAAGTTAGATCTCTATACTATAATAGTTCACTAATACATCATCACATCATATTTTTCATTCACATAATTTGTTTGGCATGCTATATCAATTTACTCTTTTTGTGTGCATGGAAAAAACTCAAAAGAAGGTAAAAAAGATAGAGGTAAGTGAGGTTTAATGACTTACATCAATAAAGGATCAAACCACACCAATTAGACCATGCCATAAATTATAACCTTGTTAAGGATCAAATCACATAATGTGGTCGTATGTCATAAGGATTTTATTTTGTATGTATGAGATTCACAACTCCGTAATTATAGACCCACATTCAAATTTACTAATGTCAGTTCACTTGTCATAATGTTACAACTTGTGAATAGTAAGGTCATTTTTCCACCAAGCCCAACTGAAAAAACTCATTATCTATGTAACTAATTCATTATTAATTAATATTGTGAGGGATATATCACACTCACATAAACAATCTATGTTTATATATATATATATATATATATATATAATTATAATTTAGTTGGGACTACTATGAAATAACTATAGTAAATGTAGATATTAATAAAGTTAAATGAAAGGATAAGTAGCTTTAATTTTGATGAGGATATCATGGAATAGATATAGAATCCCATTCACTATAATGCACTAGAATTTTAGAACCAATCATATGACTAGATCACTAATATAGAATTACAACGATGAAACTCTTTGACCTTCACTTTCATGAATGTTGAGGTGTCTTCGTGAGTGCATAAATGACTTGTATGTAAAACTAAAATTATGAATGGAGGATCTCATATGGATTCATTCTACTTCATAAAATTTAATACTTTTATTAAAATAGATTAAAAGGTGTCACCATGCATTTACATATTTATTGAGCATTTATTCTACTTCATAAAATTTAATACTTTTATTAAAATAGATTAAAAGGTGTCACCATGCATTTACATATTTATTGAGCATTTATTGTTATGTCCTCGTTTTACAAGTTTATTTGAATGTAAATTGTTTTTCAATGCTTAGTTTGAGTGCAATCTCTTTAACTTTTCCATTATATATTTAATACACTCAAATTCTTTAATCTATACTTCTATAATTAACATTCTTCATTATGTGTACATGGTCAAATTATTAAAATAAATTAAATATATTATACATTACCAACATATTATAAATGGTGATGTAGTCTTAATGGTGGAGGACATATCTTGGAAGTAGCTCTTGGACTATGAGGGTCTCCCCTTTCGGTGTAGGAAATGCTTCTCGGTGGGTCACTTGGCCTCTGCTTGCCCTCATGCCCATCACAAGTGCATTGCGACTTGTGGAAGGATGCTCTCTTGGACCATCTCACGGTAGGTTCTCCTCCTTCAAGATTTTCTTTTGCGGAGGTTGACCCTATTGTGCCTTCTTAGGAACTCATCCCTGCTCCTCTTCTGGTGGTCCCTTCTGTGGAGCTGCTGTTGGTTTTTGCTGATGTTGTCTTGACTGTGCCTGTTGGTGTCTCTATGTCGTCGGAACCTTCTGCTATCGATGCTCCATCAAAATTTTCCCATCCTTTGTTATTCAACTCTGTTGGGCCTTTGTTAGCTCCTGTCTCCGCTGCTCCGCTACCAGTTCCCTCGTGCGTGGTGGCTCCTCTCTCGAGGTGGCTATTGTGGATCCACTCCCCTCACCTTGCTCATTGGTTCTCGATTCTGAGCCTTCCTGTTCAATTGTGTTGTGGAAGAAGAAGGGTCTCCCCAAATCTATTGCCTCTTCGCGGCCTCGGGTTCGGGGAGTCAATTTAGACCCCTTTGTTTTAGAGGTTGTCTAATTTTTTATTTTTCTACAACTGTCGGTCAGATGTTTATGTTTGTTCTTCTAGTTCAAGTTTTGTTTGAACTATGCTTTACTTTGGCCCTTTGGGCTTTCTGTGTGAAGGGTACAAAACCCTATAAATGTTGCTTATCTTATCAAAAACATATTCAATTTGAAAATATCATAAGCCTTATATGTAGATATAAAAAATTTAAATGAACGGATAAAAGTGCATAATTTAGACATTACACCTTTGTTTTATGCTATTTTCCCCAAATATCATAAAACAATCCAAGCATGTGTTTGAACCATTTAGTGTATAAAGTGACTCTTAGTAATAATCTACCATTAAAAACCACCTGATGATTCAACATTGAACTATATTTTTTGGTGGAACAGTACTTGCCAAATTTAAATTTACCTTTTCTTTCCCAAAAGTCAAACTTCTCACAAACTATTCATTATCACATTAGATTGCATTCCAAATAGTTCAAATGATTGACTATGGACATGTAGTTAAGGAAATTCTTATGAAATTTGAATTCATATAACAACTAATGAATCATAGAATGACAAATCTATTTTTAAAAGTATTCAAAAGTTAGATCTCTGGATGATCCCACAATAGTGGTTTACAATTTTTGGCCAAACTGGACACTGAAATAATTTTTTTAACTAAATCTTCACATTCATGCACATATAGCAGCTGAACCGTGAGGAATTTGAAGATGATGCAAACTAGAGTCTCGTCACATTTTGTCTATAGATACTAAAAATATTTTTTTCAAATTTTTTGGAATCAAATTGCGCTTTTGTTTCCATCTCCCATGAAAACTATTTTTTTTAGAAAGCAACATTTTAAAAAACTGACGCACACCGTATAACGCATAACCTTTTTTCCATGAAGGATAAAATTCTAATTATTTCAAATTTAGATTTGTAACTCCGATATCTAGTGCTTCCACTTGGTTAGATAGTTTTTTATTGAATATTTTTTCTTTAATCAAGTTTCAAAGTCAAACCAATTACAATTCAGACATAGCACGATCGTATAATGCGTAACTCTTTTTGTATATATCGAAATTCAATTTTTTTTTTTTGCTGGATCAAGGAATTCAATATCTGGTGCATTCAAATTTTTCAATTTTTGTTTTGATAATCTGCTACTTTTCCACATGTGCAGAACAAAGACCTTCATTTTCGATGAAAAACCTATGTTTAATAAAACTAAAAAAACAAATACATAATAAAATCAAAACATATTAAAATTATATTCATTGGATAGCTCGTTTTGAGGACTACCTGATTCCAGTTGGGTTCATGAAGTCTCCTCATTTTAATTCTCAAACCGAGCTTCGAAGGGCAAAGCTTATGGTTTTTTTTGTGTTAGAGAGTAGGGAGGTGGGAAAAGGGGGGTTCACTAGAACCAGGGGGTTCTAGCGAACCAAGGTTCATTCGAACCCCCTTCAATATGCATTTTTATTTTACATTTTTCGGGCGGGAAATGTAGGCCCAGTAATTAATGGGTTTTCTCGAACCCCTTTTTGGTTCGGTCGAACTTGTAGGTTCATTCGAACCCCTAAAACCAATTTTTTTGCCATAGGGTCATTTTTTCTCAATTTTCCTTCCTCCATAAAATTTTAAACCACTATTGTGGCTTCACCCCTCTATATAACACTAATTCATCAATCCACCATCACATCTTATTTTACATTAACATACCTTATTTGGCACATTTGAAACACCTTATTCTTTTTTGTGTGCTTGAATTTTATCAATAACACCCAAGTAATTATCCTGAAATCCTACCATACTTCTAAGCATGACTAGAACTTAAAAGAAGGTAGAAAAGATAGAGGTAAGTGAGGTCTAAGTACTTCCATATATCATAATTATAGCCTTGTCAAGGATCAAATCACATAATGTGGCCTACTTTGTCATAGGAATTTTGTTTTGTACATGCACTTCACAACTCCATAATCATGATGAACATTCTAATTTTCTAATTTCATTTTGCTTGTCATAATGTTCCAACTTGTGAACAATAAGGTCAATTTTCTACCAAACAAGTAATTACAAAATTCATTATTGATTAGTATTGTGAGGGATAGATCACACTCACACAAACAATCTATTTTAACTAATATACAAATAGTTAACCTATATAATTTAGTTGGGACTAATATTTGATAGCTATAATAAATGTAGAAATTAATGAAGTTAAATGAAAGGGTAATTATATATAATTTTGATGAAGATATCATTGAATAGATATAGAAGTCCATTCACTATAATGCACTAGAATTTTAGAACCCATCAAACAACTATCACTAACATAGAATACTACAATGCAACTATTTGGTTCACTTTCATGAGTGTGGAGGTTATCTTTGTGAGTGCATAGATGAATTGTGTGTAGAACTAAATCTATTATTAGAGGCTCTCATATGGGTGCATCATACTTCCTAAAACTTGTTGTCTTATGCATATGTACACTATAAATCTATTATGGAACATGCAATGGTTAGGGACACCTTTAGAGAATATGCTAAATTATGAGGATCATGTTCTCCTAAATTAGATCCTTAATAGATTGATTCAATGATGATAAAACAAGGTTGAGAACAATAAGAAAGCATTCACTATGCTCCTAGGATTGTGATACAATGTTGATGTGATTTATTTTATCCACTTGTAAATTGAATTCTCTATGTGCTCAATAAATTACTTTTCAACCCTTGATGGTTCTTTAGAATTAGGGATAGTATTTAAATACATTTCCATAGCATGCAATTTGAAAAACATTAACCTTTAGTTTCCCTATAGCATCTAGTGCAAGGGAGAAAAAATTTGGTCCAAATGAGAAATTCAAATAAATATTTTGGGGTTCAAATATGTGAATTCATAAAAGATCTAGATCAATTCCTTACTTGCTGATTTGAACCAAGGTGATGTACAACTAGACATGTGGAGATAAAATATGGATCTAGACCATAGGGATGAGTGGTGATGTTGACAAGCTAGAATAAATTTTTTTTCCGATTTCCACTCAAAATATTCCATTTTATACACTAGATGGTGCATAAAAGGCAACCTAGTCATCACGGTCCAAAATTCAAGGGAGAGGCATGGGTATGCATTTTTTACAATAAATTTCCCCCCACTTTTACTTCCATGTGAAATACTATGAGAATGGTTATCAAAGTAAAATCAAATATCCAATAAGGTAATTAACTATTGTTTAGACACTCTAACATGATATCTAGATCTACTTAAAGTATGCATATCATGCATGTTGATTGTGTACTCTTGTACCCATGATTGCTCCATCAAGAAGCTACAAGCAGAGAATATGAAGTTGCAATAAGTATCACCTTTCAAGCATCTAAACTGAGCATAATCATAAAAATTGCTAAAACTACCTATAAAAATTAAAAGGAGTAGGGAAAGAGATTCCCCTATATTGAAGGCATATCTAACAAGATCTCCAAAATCCTTCGCAAGAAAGGTATTATCTATGCCTTCAAATCAGTGTCTACCACCAAGAAGCTCATCCCTTCGACCAAGGACTCCTTTCCTTCTCTCATCCACTCCGGTGTTTACAAAATTGCTTTCTCTTGTGACAACCCTTACATCGTTGAAACAGGTATATCCATTAGCACTAGGATTAAAGAGCATAGTGCTGACATCAGGAATGATTGTTTCACCAAATCCGCCCTTGATGAGAACTCTCACAACACCAAACACCACATTTTCCCTGATTCCACCCAAGTTCTGGTCAAAGAAGATAACTTCTTCAAGTGCAAAATCCAAGAGGCCATCAATATCAAGAACTATGCCTCCAACCTTAATAGGGATGATGACTGGCATATTAGCCCAATTTGGCAACCTCTCTTAAACTCCCTCACTTTGCACCCGCCTTCTCTCTGATCCTTCCCCCTTCCCTGTGTCCCCCTCTCTCCCCCCTTGTGTTCTTCCTTTTCTCTTCCCCCCCTTTGTATATCTCCCTCTCCTCTTTCTTTCCCCCTCTTTTTTTATCCTTCCTCACCCCCTTCCTAACCCCCAACTTGTGCTCTCTCCTTAGTCTTTTTTCGCCCTTTTATATCTCTCTTTCTCCCCCCTCCCCCCTCGATCCTTCCTCGCTCCCTACCTAAACCCCAACCTGTGCTCTCTCCTTAGTCTTTTTATGTCCTTTTATATCTCTCTTTCTTCCACCTCCCCCCTTGATCCTTCCTCGCCCCCCTCTCTTCTTTGTTTGTTCCCCTCCCTCTATATCCCTTCCCTCCTCCTCCTTTCCACCCTTCCTAACTAGTCCTCTCTCTCTCTCTCCCTCTCCTCTTTTCTTCCTCCCTACCCCATCAACCGAGCTCCCTATACCCATGTTTTTTCCCTTCTTTTCCTTATTCTTGTTTGTTTATTTTATTTCATTTTATTTTCTCTTAATTTGTTCATATTGTTTTAATTGAATTTATATTTTAGTTTTAATTTATTTTCTTGGTTTAAATATAATTGATTTTTTTTTTCCCTCCTTTATTAATTTATCATTATTTTTATTCTTGCTTATCTTTCATATCATTTTTTCAACTTTATTTTTCTTCTTCTTTTCTTTTTTCTCCTTATTCCTTTTGGTTTATCATTCTCCTATTTTTCCTTCTCAAATTTTTAGTCCTTTATTCTTCCTTTCCTTTCTTCTTTTCTATTCCTTCCAATGAGCCTTTAATTTTTCTTTAGTTTTCTTTATATTATTTTCTTATTTTAGCATTCTAATTGCCTTTCTAATTTATTGTTTTTAACCCCCTCTTTTTTATCATTGTTTTTCCTTACTTCTCTGAACCTTCTTCATATTGCTTATTTTTTGGCTTTCAATTTAATTTCTTGGTTTTATTTGGGTCATAATATGGGGTTCTTCTTTAGTTCCTTTCCTTTTCGTTTCTTTTCTATTGTGCATTCATTTATTAGTTTATTCCTCTTTATTTTCTTTCTTAGATAGAATATATGGTTCATATTTTCTATATCTAATATGTTAATTTAATTTCTATATCTAATATGTCTTTTTAATTTCTATATCCCTTTTCAACTTCTTGATGTAATGTGCTAATTTAATTTCCTTATTTTTATTTTTAGATAGATTGTATAGTTCTATTCCCTTTGTAGTGTTCTTATTTTCTTTATCTAATTTTTTATTTTTTATTTTTTATATATTTTGGACTTCTCTTTTAATTTATCCTTCTTTCTTATCCCCCTACCTTTTCTCTTTTCTCTTTTATTTTCTTTGCTTATTTTTCATCTAATTTTTCTTTCTTTATTTTTTGCACTTTTTCTTAAATTCTTTCTAATTTATTATTTTGTTGCCTCCCTTCTCCCCTCCATCCTACCCTTCCTTTTTAAGCTAATTCTGCAATCCAATTCTCTAATTCTCCTCTTCTTGATGATGGATCATTGAGTGTGTTCTGAAACATTGAGCAAAAAACATACACGATTTAATCTAAAAATATACATTTGCTCTTATGGTGGACTGTGGAAAACTAATACCAGTTATGAAAAGTGTTAAAATCTTCAACTATGTAGATAAGTGTAAAATACTTTGACCAAGAAGATA
Organism: Sequoiadendron giganteum; assembly: GCA_007115665.2. Taxonomy (NCBI): domain Eukaryota; kingdom Viridiplantae; phylum Streptophyta; class Pinopsida; order Cupressales; family Cupressaceae; genus Sequoiadendron; species Sequoiadendron giganteum. The sequence goes on along the minus strand of CM021110.1, from coordinate 87,220,079 downwards.
AGGGATTTGAACAATTGCACAAATGTAAAGGACTCAAATGATTGAATGGAGAGGTATGAGTATGCACTTTTACTTCCATGTGAACTACTATGGGAATGAATATCAAAGTAAAATCAAATATCCAACAAGAAACTTCGATATTTTTCAGACACTCAAATGATATAGATCTACTTAAAGTATGCATATTATGCATGTTGTGTACTCTTGTAACCATGATTGCTCCATCAAGAACCTACAAGTAGAGACAAAAAAGTTGCAATGAGTATCATCTTTCAAGCATCTAAAAATTAGCATAATCATAACATGATAAAACTACTTAAAAAGAAAAACGAGTAGAGCAAGAGATTCCACATGCTATGAAAAGTGTTAAAATCTTCAACTATGTAGACAAATGTAAAAAAAATTGACCAAAAAGATAAGAGATATGAACAATTGGACAAAAGTAAAGGACTTTGATTGAATAGATAAGGTGCGAAAAGGTTCTAATCACACATAATAGGATTTGACTCTATAGATAACATGATAATGCCTTTGACTATATAGAAACATGCTCCATCTAGATATGATGATGAAACTTTGTTTAATAGTAACACAAAATTATCATAACTATGGCAAATCACCATTCTATTGGATACTATTGCAACACTTTCAATTTATTTATCTTTAGTTATCACCAATCTTATTGATGATACCTCTAGGAACACCCTCTTAGGTTTAGTTGAGCCTGAAGTGAAGCAAATATTATTTGCTCTTGTCAATCAACTTTAAATCACTCACATTCTATTGATGATTTGATCAATTTCCCTTTAGGATAATATTTTCTTGACCTTGAAACAGATTGATTCCTCTACGAGTTTGAGTAGCAATTTTGAAACCCAACATAATAAATGACTAATAATGATAAATGTAAATGAATACACGAAAATAAGATTGAATGTGTAGAAACATAGATAGATAGAGATAGATAAAGGATGAGGGAATGAACTCAACTTTAAATCGAAATTAGCATGAATATGTAAATTTCACTATAATAATAAATTTAGTCACAACTTTTTTTTAATATCTAATTATTCTTATTATTTTCTTTGAGAAATTTATGTATCATTTATTCTTCTATTTTTTTTTAAATAACTAAATTAAAACAAATCAAAATTATAAATAACAGAAACATAAACATAAACATTAACAGAAACACAAACAAAAACAAGCCAGCATAGTTAAACAGCCATAAACAAATAGAACGGTTGAAAAGAAAAACAAATTAACAGTGTTCAGCATTAGTAACAGTGAAGAACATCACTATTATAAACAAAACAGTAATAAGCAGCAGCTTTCGTATGAAAACATGTTTTCCGTGCTGGATTCATTAAAGCCACACGATCCATAGCAGTATATGGAATTGATTTAAATATACAACGTAAAGTTATGATACACCTAAAACGTGATCCATCAAATTATTTTCATATCTAAAACACCGACAAAATCTTTTGTTCATGATGGAAAGTCAAAGTTATCATCTGTACAGATGGGAGTCTCTTTATTTATCAATAATTGGTACTTCCTGTCTGCCTATAAATTTCTCTGGTTTCTCTATATCCAAACACAATTGCTTTGCTTTCTGCGTGGTATTCAAAAGGAAAGATTGCAGATTTATTGTATTTATTATGAGCAATAAGAGATTTGGAGTTCTGTTAGCAGCAGCAGACAGAGATTATGTGAAGAAAATGTATGGAGGATACTTCAGTCTGTTTGTTAATATGCTGGGCGAGGAGGGCGAGAGGTGGGATATGTTCAGGGCCTTCGACCGGCAGCTGCCAAAGATGGAAGATCTTCACAAGTATGATGGATTCGTTGTGACAGGAAGCAAAAGTGACGCCCATGGCAATGCTCTTTGGATTCTGGAACTCTGTCAATTATTGAGATGTCTTTATCAAATGCGCGTCAAAGTGTTGGGGATATGCTTCGGCCACCAGGTTAGTAACCCACCTTAATAGATTGCATTTTCCATTAATGGACATCAGGCAGGGTCAACACTGTAATAAAAAATGGTGGGTTTATGAGGTATAATATTTTTACAGTGATTAAGAGTGTTTCTTGTTAGAATCCAAACTAATAATTGCACTCGTATCTTATTATATGTCTAATTTCAAAGAAAATCGTTTCTCTTTTCAGATATTATGTAGGGCTTTGGGAGGCAAAGTGAGTAGATCCAATGTTGGATGGGATATTGGGACAACCAAGATAAACTTCAATTCTTCCATTTTTACAAAAGAATATCTATGTGGAATGAAAATTCCTACCACTCTTTATCTAAATGAGTTCCATCAAGATAAGGTGAGAGGCTTGTTTTTCAGCTCAATGCATATTAGTGTTTCCTTAAAAATGATTGTATTAAATAACAAGAATTTTATGGTTCAGGTGACGGATATCCCTTGCGGTGCAAATATAATTGCTTTTTCAAATAAAACTGAGATTGAAATGTTTTCAATGAACGATCACATACTTGGAATTCAAGGTCACCCAGAGTATAGTAGTGACATTTTATTTGATCTTATGGACAACCTATGCAATGAGGGCATCTTAACAGTAAGTTACTATTATTCATTTGGATCTTTAAGTTTTGTTTATTGTTAGGTATAAATGTTTTTGAAATTAATGTAATATTGGTTTTTCTCAGGAGGAGATGGTTAAAAAGGCAAAAAAGTCAGTAGAACAATACACCAATGTATACGAAAGAGAAATTTGGCAGCAAATTTGTAAAAGATTTCTTAAATGTAAAGTTATATAGTCTTTTATTATTGATTAGTTTTCTTATTCAAAAATAAAATTTAACAATTTAAAAATATATTAAAAGATGTCACCATGCATTTATATATCTATTGAAGATGTATTTTTATGTACTCTCTTTACAAGTTTAATTTTATAAACTCTTTTTTTCATGATATTTTTTATACACTAAAAGCCATTAATATATACTTCCTTAACTAACATTCTTCATTAAATTCATTAGTCTTCAATACATGTATATTCAAATTACTAAAATAAATTAAATCTTGAACATTGTATCAATGTATTTAATTTAAAAATCTCACAAGTCTTGTATGCCAAACTATAACATTTTTTATAATTTAAGAGGCAAAAGTGCATACTTTATACTTTACACCTTTGTTTTATGCATTTTTCATAAATATCATAATTACACAATCCTAGCATATGTTTGGCCCATTTATTGCATAAATTGACTTAATAGTAATCTACCATTACAAACCACTTCATGATTCACCGTTGGACTACATTGTTTGGTGGAACATTGTTTTCTAAATTTAAATTCATGTTTTCATGCCCAAAATTTAAACCTTTCACAAAATATTCATATTACATTGAATTATTCCAAATAATTATAGTTAATGACTATGGATATGTAATTAAGGAAATATTATATGACATTTGAATTCATCTAGCAACCAATGAATCACAAAAGGACAAATCATATTTGAAAATGTATTCAAAAGTTAGATCTCTATACTATAATAGTTCACTAATACATCATCACATCATATTTTTCATTCACATAATTTGTTTGGCATACTATATCAATTTACTCTTTTTGTGTGCATGGAAAAAACTCAAAAGAAGGTACAAAAGATAGAGGTAAGTGAGGTTTAATGACTTACATCAATAAAGGATCAAACCACACCAATTAGACCATGCCATAAATTATAACCTTGTTAAGGATCAAATCACATAATGTGGTCGTATGTCATAAGGATTCTATTTTGTATGTATGAGATTCACAACTCCGTAATTATAGAATCACATTCAAATTTACTAATTTCAGTTCACTTGTCATAATGTTACAACTTGTGAATAGTAAGGTCATTTTTCCACCAAGCCCAATTGAAAAAACTTATTATCTATGTAACTAATTCATTATTAAATAATATTGTGAGGGATATATCACACTCACATAAACAATCTATGCTAATATATATATATATATAATTTAGTTGGGACTACTATGAAATAACTATAGTAAATGTAGATATTAATAAAGTTAAATGAAAGGATACGTAGCTTTAATTTTGATGAGGATATCATGGAATAGATATAGAATCCCATTCACTATAATGCAATAGAATTTTAGAACCAATCAAATGACTAGATCACTAATATAGAATTACGACAATGAAACTCTTTGACCTTCACTTTCATGAATGTTGAGGTGTCTTCGTGAGTGCATAAATGCTTAAAACTAAAATTATGAATGGAGGATCTCATATGGATTCATTCTACTTCATAAAAATTGTTCTCTTATGCATATGTACTCTAAATATATTAAAAACACCTTTGGTGAATATGCTAAATTGTACTTGGATCAAGTTCTCCTAATTTAGACTCTTAGTGGATTGATTCAAAAATGATAAACCAAGGTAAATAACAATAATAAATGATTCAATATGATCCCAAGATGGTGATATAATGCTGGTGTAATTCCTTTTGTCCACTTATAAATAAAATTATATATACCAACATCAAGGAGGGGTAATTTTTTTATTAAATCAAGAAAAAGTTACAAAGCAAGGGCATTAAATAGCCCTATCAAGCTCCACCAAGTGATCCAACTGTTGAGACAAATCTAGGGGTAGTTGGCCCCAATCCATCAAATTCCAATCATGAATATGATTAGAAGCCCATTTAGCCAGACAATCAGCAACACTATTCCATTCTCTAGGAATATGAGTGAAAGTAATATACTCTAGAGAGGCACAGAGAGTGAGAATTTGCTCAACAATCAAAGCCAACTGCCAGCTCAAATCATCTAAATGCCGCCTATTCAAAAGAAAAAATTGTAATGAGTATCATCTTTCAATCATTTAAAAATGAACATAATCATAAATTTCTAAAACTAACTATAAAAAGTAATAGGAGGTCAAGAGATTCCACATGAGACTTATTTCCTTTGTAGAGTTTCGATGGGCTTTTGGACTTCCATTAAAATATTTTGTCCTAACCTTCAATCCCATAGGAAAATCATGTGTCTCCTATATCAACCTCTCATCCCATATTAACTTCTCGTATTTCCTCTTGTTTACCTCCATCACTCCCCAAATTATTTTAGAATGCCATTAATTACAAGATTTAACTGATGCAACTATTGCAAGAATATTTTCTTGCTTGAAAACAAATTTCCATCCCAAGGGTGTGATTATTTTTGTAGTTTTAATAATAAATGATTAAGAAGTCTAGTTCACCATGAATTTGGTGGTTGGGTTCTAAAAGCTAATAATCTTCACACAAGATCCACCTATGAATTTAGAAAATTTAATAGGATTTCACTTGTTTTGCATGCCATATTTATGAACTTGTGTTCTAATAGGGCAAGAGAATCCACAAGATAATTCCTTCTTTTGTGAAGTTTCAATGAAATTTTGGAATTTCATTATAATGTCTTGTCCTAACCTTCAATCTAATAGGAAAATCCTATATCTAAACTGTATTTTATATAATTTTTTGATCAATGAGGTTTTTTTATTATTGAAAAATAAAATTGCATAATGGGTGGGTGCATGGAAATGGGTAGCAATTCCATGGACACCCTAAAAAAAAAAAGTTGAAAACCATAACACGCTCACATTATGTCTCCGTTAAACCTAGGCAAGGTCTCAGTGGCTACAACTACAAACAAATAACGCGAGCGCGTTATAACGCGCTCACATTATTAACTGTTAAAAGAAAAAAAACAAATGCAAATCTCTCATTTGCATTTCGACTAGTTTTTTTGTTGCACCCACAGCCAAAAACCCCAGAATATCGCGCTCGCATTCTAGGAGGAGAATTTCTTCACCAAGAATCCCTATTTCTTCACAAAGATGGCGCCACGACGATGAGGAGCTGTAAGAGGTAAGGATTCTTGTTTGGTGTGGAGCCTGATCATTCTCCAAGTGGGAGATTGTTGGTATGTGGCGACTAATCATTGTATACCAAAAAAGGGAAAAATCACCGAAAAGGGGAAAACTCCAACTTTGTATAACCCTAATCTGGAAGCTTCTAAAAAGCTGGTTATAAGGGGTTTGTAATAGAGTTACAGTAGAACAAGAAAATATAATTATTCACGATATTGTAATAGGGTTTTACACTGGTTAATGAAATCATTGGATGGCTACGGTTTGGTGGATGTAGCCCACATTGGGTGAACCACGTTAAATTCTTTGTGTTATTCTTCTGTGTGTTTTTATTTCTTGGTTTATTTGATAAAATCTGCATTTAGCTTTTAGATATCTGCCTACAAATCCTAACAATTATATGGTTTTTGTTTTGAATTTGTTAGTTTTAGGTTGAATTTGATATCTATTTGTTTGAATTTTTAGGAGATGCAAATCAACCTGCAAACCCTCAAAATCCTCAACAGGAAGACCAACCAAATCCTCAAGATCAAAATCAACTACAACATCAACCTCCTCCACCAATCACTCAACCCCCTCCTAGCACTCAATAAAATTTAATGAGTGAAATTGAGAACAACAAAAAACAAATTGAGGATTTGATCAATAGGTTGAGTGATCCAAATGGTTCAACCATAGAAAGAATGACCCTAGCAAATTCATTGAAAGATATGTTAACAAACATAGATTCGATTAGCAAACAAATAACTAGATGGGAAGATAGGAGGCAGGCGGCTAGAGACTATTATGCAAATAAACTATCATACAAGGATGTGAAAGATTTAAAAATTACAAAAGGTGATTTGTGCTCATTATTCACCGACCCACTCACAAATCAAAATCTTACCCTCAATGCGAAGAGGTTTCCTATCCATTGGTGCCACCACCAACAGATGAAGGACCAATTTTATGATAGGTGGTACATGGTCTTTGATTTCCCACCGTGCAACAATTGCGAGGTCCCGCAATATTTCCTTAGGAAACTATACAATGAGTTCATATTGAACAAAAACCCAAATTATTTTGATATGAGGGATTTCTAGGAGAGAGGTGGGGGGTCAGCTCAGGATAGAACTGGTGCACAGCCAGATCCTACGCGGCAAGGTAGACGAGCTCTCGCTAGGCCACCTCATGAGCATGTTGTTATGCCTTCTATCGCAAAGGAAAGTGTTGATGTAGAGACATTGCAAGCAATCAACACTTTGACCCAAAGTGTCACCCATCATACTAGCCCTATTCTACAATGCCATCTAGGGGAGTCTTCGAGTGGTGGCCTTCGAACACATGTGTGTCAATCTTGCGGGGCTACTTGTTCATATGACCCCACCAACACTCAGGAGACTAGTACGCAGGATCCATCTACAACTATGGAGATGGAGAGGGCAGCTGACATTTTGCATGAGGCATATGGCATTGACAGTCAGGTAAAAGTTAGTGCATTTTTTCATTGAATTTAATTTATTAAATTTCGATTTTGAAATGCAAGATTAACTAAAAATGTTTTATGATTTTAATAAAATTGCAGGGTCACAGTGTTGAGACTGGATACACTGGCCCCCCACCAACCTATTTCTGCAGTACACCTATCGCTAGGGTATGTAACTAGTAAACAATTATAAATTTATTGCATGTTAATAACATTGTTTTACGAATGATAATTTAATATGCGATTTTGGATATTGAACAAACTAATATTGGAGGTTTTGATGGAACACTTCCCAGTGGCGGTGGATTTACTCAAACCTTCACGCAAGTAATAGAATAAAGAGTTTAACTAATGAATCTTGAATACTTAATAGATTTGTGTAGTTTATTGCACATCGTTGATTACGTTGAATATTTTGTTGTTTTATTTTAAGTTGTTGTGAGACAATACACCTCTGAATGTGACGAGGGCAATGGATATTGGTGTGACATCTGCTATACAATCCTCAATGGCTCTAACATAAGAGGTATGAGGCAAATTAGTAAATTTCAATTTAAATTTGCTGTTATAGATGTTAGTTAGTGAAAAATCAAACCATTATTGATTCACATAGTTTAATTTCTATTTGTATGGTTTATACAAGGCTTGAGCATGCTTGAGCATGAGCGTGAGGATATTTCCCTCATGGAGAGAGATCGTGAGATGGCTTTAAGTGATTATTTTGTCAAATATATCATTTTTTATAATGTAATTTTTTATATATTCATGTCTTTACTTCTTATTGTAACAATTAAAACTTCACCATGAACTAAACCCTATGAGGAGTAGTAGGAGCACTCCATGAGCGCAACAAAAGTGAGTGACAAACCTATCGCCATCCAAGCGAAAAGGAAAGGGAAATATTTTATTTTCAAGGCATGGAGAGCAATGACTTTTGATTCCAGAGTCCTTTGTTGTATGCTTACATGGCAGTTTTGTACATATTTTTTATTGGACATATTTGACATTGTATGCCTATATGGCATTCTCGTAAGCCTATATGGCTATTTTGTACATATATTTCATACTTATATCGACATATATTGATGTATGCCTACATGGCTATTTGGTTAATGCAAATATCTTTTATCGATGCATATCCATATTTGCATTCTAAATTGATGGTTCAATAGTTATGAGTTATGTGTATTCAAGGTAATTTCTATGTTAATACAAATATCTTTTATTGATTCTTATACTTATGTGATTGATGTATGTTTGTGTATGAGATCATAGTAATTTTTATTTGATGATGCTATTGTGTCTTGAAGGTTTATTTATTAAAGGCTGCATGAAACAAGTTTTAAATCCTTAAAAATCTTTGAATTTCTTAGGTTTTTCTATTTGTCCGAGTCTGGGCTCCGAGCCCGAGTCCAAGTCAAAAATTGGCTTGTCAAGTCTGAGGCGAGTCCAAGTCTTGTAACACTAGTGTGAACACATCGAGGAATAATGTATATGCTGATGAAGAGAGAACCCATCCTTGTTTCCAAACAAACCATGGTATAGATATGGGTGGTCGATATAAAACATCACTCTTCTGGATAGTTTGAACTGTAATCTTTCATGGCTGTAAACACACCTTCATTATGTGTGTTCTTGATCCTACTAAAGAAATGGTGGAACATGTTGTAGATCAAATATTGCAACCCTAAGTCCACAAGAAGGTTACTTGTCCTAATTTTCGCAAATGTCTTTAAGATGTTCATCCTTCTTGAGTAATTCCAACGACTATCATCGGTTTCAATGCTTCTAATGGAAAGTCAATTTGTTGCAATACCCAAAGGCTAGCAGGTTCATTCGCTCTAATACCATTGTAATGACTCGAGCTCTAGATCAATAGATTTTTGATTTATTTCTTATTGGATTGACAAAGGTTGTCATCCAATATTATTAAGATAGATAACGGAGTCCCCAAATTATAAATGAAATAAATTCTGAATATGAAATCTAATTCAAATATTAATTTGATAAATAAATATAATAGTTGTTTCTAATTAATCAATTAAAATCATGTGCTAGCTTTGAATATAAATCTGCCTATCATTGATATATAGGCCTTGAGAATTGGGATGCCTTTCCTAATCGATACTTTGTACTCATGCATCTAACTTTGAGTCCTTTCCGGATTATATGCTTGAAACATATACTCCCATATTATAAATTTTTTCTCATATAGACCAATCCCACACTAGGTAATTAAATAATAAAAATAAGCCTGCAAATTGATTACCCTGATCTTCCCTTCTTATTCTCTTTTATACTCAAAAACTACACAATTGAATCCTGATAGCAATATCACAATTTGACACATTGTAGAAAATACCTCCTACTTATCAATTCATGAGCTAAAGGGGCTCTATAATGAATATTTCATAAGGCACAACACTTGCTAAAGGTTTTGCACATGGGGTTGCAAGCTAAGTGGGCTAAACCTTGGGGAAAAAACTTTTTGGTTAAGTGCTTGAGTTGGAGTAGTACTGGGATGGGTGACCTCCTGGGAAGGCCTAGTGCCTCACCTCTGTGAGCATCACCTACATGCAATGAGTGCTAAGTGGGCCATTAATTATCATGAGAGATGGGTTCTTGTGAACTCAACCCTCTTTCAATCTATGTCAGCTTTGGGACCGTACAGGAAGTTGGAGGTCGTACAAAGTACAGGATCAACAAGTTTGTATATGAAATCTAAAAAACAAAGAGCAGTGTGAATAATTCTTATCTTATCTTCTCTAAAAGTTCATCAACAACCTCCATTCGAGCCTCTCAAGGCTTTACATAGTGTTTTACACCCTTTTCTAACTGATCCACACCCTCAACTAACTAAAAACCAACTTTCAAAACAAGTAACCGTTGCATTTCAAATTTGTTGCTTTAAGCAACTTACAAATTTGCAACTTTAGACTCCTCCAACCTACGGGATCGATCCGGTGGAACATAGCTCAAAGCGATTCCACGTGTTTTGGTGCGAAAGAGGACCATGCCTAGTGTAAAAATACCTATTTGGATGTGTTGGAACAGTCTGCTTGGTCACACAAGTTGCAGAACAAAAGTTGCACCACTTTGCAACTTTGCACTGTTTGCATTTGATGCTTTTTCCATCAAGTGAAAATCCGCCACCATGGGAAAACCACTCTAAGATAGCCAAAATCGAGAGAGGTTTTTGAGAGGGGCTCAACGCGATCCTATAGGATCAGACAAGAAGTTTCTAAGCGTCATGATATCCAAGTAATAACATGCTGAAGTTTGCAGCCATTTTGCACTTTGGACCCTTAAAGGAACGATCTGGTGGAACGTAGCTCAGAGTGATTCCACATGTTTCGGTGCAAAAAAAGACCATTCCTAGCATAAACATACCTATTCGGACGCGTTGGAATAGTTATTTTGGTCATACGAGTTACAGAGCGAAAGTTGCACCACTTTGCACGGCTTGAATTTGACACTTTTTCCATCAAGTGAAAATCCACCGCCACGAGAAAACCACTCCAGGACAGCCAAAATCGAGAGAGGTTTCTCTAGAGGGGCCCAACGCCTTCCTGTAGGATCAGACGAGAAGTTTCTAAGTGTAACAGTATCCAAGTAATAACATGCTGAAGTTTGCAGCCATTTTGCACTTTGGACCCTTCAGGGATCGATCCGATGGAACGTAGCTTGGAGCGATTCCACGTGTTTTGGTGCAAAAAAGACCATTCCTAGCATAAAAATACCTATTCAGAAGTGTTGGAATAGTTAGTTTGGTCACACGAGTTCCAGAGCGAAAGTTGCACTACTTTGCAACTTTGCACAACTTGAATTTGACACTTTTTCCATCAAGTGAAAATCCGCCGCCACGAGAAAACCACTCCAAGACAGCCAAAACCGAGAGATTTTTTTCTAGAGGGGCCCAACGCCTTCCTGTAGGATGAGACGAGAAGTTTCTAAGTGTAATGGTATCCAATTAAAAGCATGCTGAAGTTTGCAGCCATTTTGCACTTTGGACCCTTCAGGGATCGATCCGGTGGAACGTAGCTCAAAGTGATTCCACATGTTTCGGTGTGAAAGAGGACCATGCATAGCGTAAACATACCTATTTGGACACGTTGGAGCTGTTATTTTGGTCACACGAGTTGCAAAACAAAATTTGCACCACTTTGCAACTTTGCACTGCTTGCATTTGATGCTTTTTCCATCAAGTTCAAATCCACCACCATGGGAAAACCACTCCAAGATAGCTAAAACCGAGAGAGGTTTTTGTAGAGGGGCTCAATGCAATCCTGTAGGATTAGACGTGAAGTTTCTAAGTGTAACGATATCCAATTAATAGCATGTTGAAGTTTGCAGCCATTTTGCACTTTGGACCCTTCAAAGATCGATATGGTTGAACGTAGCCCGGAGCGATCCCACGTGTTTTGGTGCAAAACAATACCATGCCTAGCATAAAAATACCTATTCGGATGCGTTGGAATAGTTAGTTTGGTCATATGAGTTGCAGAGCGAAAGTTACACCACTTTGCAACTTTGCACAGCTTGAATTTGACATTTCCATCAAGTGAAAATCCATCGCCACGAGAAAACCACTCCAAGACAACCAAAACCGAGAGATTTTTTTAGAGGGGCCCAACGCCTTCTTGTAGGATCAGATGAGAAGTTTCTAAGTGTAATGGTATCCAAGTAATAGCATGCTGAAGTTTGCAACCATTTTGCACTTTGGACCCTTAAGGGATCGATCCGGTGGAACATAGCTCAAAGCGATTCCACGTGTTTCAGTGAAAAAGAGGACCATTCCTAGCGTAAACATACCTCTTTGGATATGTTGGAGCAGTTAGTTTGGTCACACGAGTTGCAGAACGAAAGTTGCACCACTTTGCAACTTTGCACTGCTTGCATTTGATTGTTTTTCCATCAAGTGAAAATCCACCACCATGGGAAAACCACTCCGAGATAGCCAAAACCGAGAGAGGCTTTTGTAGAGGTTCTCAACACAACCCTATAGAAATAAATGAGAAGTTTCTAAGCATCATGATATCCAAGTAATAGCATACTAAAGTTTGTAGCCATTTTGCACTTTGGACCCTTAAGGGATCGATCCGACAGAACATAGCTCGAAGCGATTCCATGTGTTTCGGTGCAAAAGAGGATCATGCCTATAATAAACATACCTATTTGGACGCGTTGGAGTAGTTAGTTTGGTCACACGAGTTGCAGAATGAAAGTTGCACCACTTTGCACTGCATGCATTTGATGCTTTTTCCATCAAGTGAAAATCCGCCACCATGGGAAAACCACTCCGAGATAGCCAAAACCAAGAGAGGTTTTTGTAGAGGGGTTCAACGCGATCCTATAGGATCAGATGAGAAATTTCTAAGCATCATGATATCTGAGTAATAGCATGTTGAAGTTTGTAGCCATTTTGCACTTTGGACCCTTAAGGGATCGATTCGGTGGAACATAGCTCAGAGCGATTCCATGTGTTTCGGTGCAAAAGAGGACCATGCCTAGCGTAAAAATACCTATTCGGACATGTTGGAACAGTCTGCTTCGTCACACGAGTTGCAAAAAAAAAGTTGCAAATTGTTTACATGACCTTTATATGACCTTTTTCACATTGTTTACATTTCAAATTTCAAATTTTGCAAATTTTCCTATTCAACACATTTACAGAACAAGGTGCTACTACACCAAACATGACCTCAAACCTTACAATATTTGAGTATATCTCATTATGTAATTAAATCTTATTACAATGCCTCAAGCACTTCATTCTCACAGATCTTTTACAATGTCATTCATACATTTGAGATTCTCTTTAAATGTCTACATCATAGGTGCTCATTATGAGGTTAACTTCAAATGAGTAACTTGACATTCCCTCACTAAGCTTCACATGCTCTTTTATAATGGCTTGAAATCAAAATTGAGATTTGTCAAGATCATCAAAATAAGGATGTTGCATTGCTTTTTTGGCTGAGATTCTCCTTAATGGCTCTTAAATCAACATTTTCTGCAACGAAAGATCAATCAATTTTTAGTAGTTTACTTACAAATACGCAAAGTAAAAGAGAAAAAGAAAGAGCATCCAAAATGGAAATGAAATAAAAATAAATGGAAGGAACTTACAAATGTTGCATGCAGGCATCGAAATAAGGATGTTGGATGCAGGCATCAAAATAAGGATGTTGCATTGCTTTTATGGCTGACATTCTCTTGGATGGATCATATATCTGCATTTTTTGCAAGGGGACACCAATCATTGTAAAAGAAGATGATAGCATTGGAATCAAACAAATTAATGTGCATATAAGTATAAATTAATAAGAACCAATGTGCATATACTTACAAATTAATCCAATGAACCATCTGGGCCTGCTCTACTCTTTATTGTGTCAAGTATTGCCTCATGGTTAGACTCAGGGACCTTCCATAACGTCTTGTTCAAAGGTCTACCTCCATATTTGGTCAAATGAGCATTGGATGCTACGACAACATTCAAGTAATGAAGAATCTTACGATGCATGTCAAAGTCCTGAAATAGCCAATGTTTAACACTTGAATGTGGGTACCTTCTAAGCCATGTTCCAGTAACCACAACTGAGCCTGTAGGGTATTCGATGTTTTCTCCATCTATAACTAGGGCCTCCAATTTTGTTTTGGTCTCAACACAATGACACAAGTAATAGTTTGTTCCCTCTTCATTGTCTTCATCTGCAATAATTGCATAAACATGCCCTTCATTGATATGTGCAAAAAATCTCTTGAAATTTGTCAATATTACGAATACAATACAAAATAAGATAACGATATGGAATTTCAACAACTAAGAAAGTAGATATATCACCTGGTTGAGCTAGATCTAATACATGGTCAAAGCCGGCCGATGATTCCATTTGTGTCAATTCCAATGCCATCGGAGGGCGATACATGTGAAGTGGGCTAAGATAACTTGTGAAACATTTTTCAACCCACTCCCTTGACTCACAATCATTCCAAGTTTGCATTGTACATGAAGAACAAAATCATGCCATCTTTCGTGTATCGATACTCCATGAACCTGCATTTGAGCTAAGGAAAGAGTGTACCTCACTCGATCCTGTTAGTGTACAATAGTCTTCATATGGTACAATTCTAGTATCATCCATCAACCAAAAAAATCTATGAACTAAAGATGTACCGTCATTACATGGACCCATCAAAGCATTACGCCACTCAACGATTGATTTTGCATTTGTTAACTTTGCACTGTCTTTATACTTTAACTCTTCTCGTGCTAATGCTCTTTTCACACATGCTCCTGCACCATCATGCTCCCCCTTTGCATGTCCAGCCTCACAAAATTTCCACATATGTTGAACACCTGTAATGACATGCATCCTGCACAACCAGTAGAAAATGTGTGAGTTCTTGAACTGTGTTGCACAGTTATCAGACCATATTATATGTTGATCGTATTCTATGCCCCTATGAGCCAAACCACTGTAGAACATCTAGAAGCAACCTTGCACGAACTCTGGATAATGTTTGTGATCATCACTAATGTAAAAGTGGTACTCCCTCAATACCTTCCTTTGCTAATCTGTACTATCAGATGCATGAATGAATGCTATGTGCACAAATATTGAAACTTGTGTGGATTTGTAATACTGTGACTACACCCAATGTTGTGGCTGTAGAGTGTAGTTCTCTGCAAATTCAACCACGAATACTATGCTTCCAATTGGAAAGATGTCCTTGCATAGCTTGAACTACATGTCCAACCACCGAGCTCTATGGGTATGCATTGCATACTCAGACAGTATACTATCACGAAATGTGGTCATAAATTTGTACATTGGAATCTTCTCAATAACCAAATCACACCTTTTTTCTTGAGACCCATCTTTTGTAGCATATGCCACTGTTTTATACTTCCCGAACTCTAGTTTTTGTCCCACCTCATCTATGCTTTCCATATGTTGACATACTGGCATACGCTGGAAGCCACCGCAACGCTCGCATGAACCATCCAAGCATGTTGTCTTATAGAATATCTGGCCATCCTCTATTTCACATAATTTTTTTGATAAGAACTCTCTTGAATATTTTGGTGGGGCTTCTATGCCACAATCTTGAAAAAACATCGTTAGTATGAAAATCTAAACATATAGAATGATAAACATCGCAATGGTTAGAAAATTCAATATGTAGTCTACAACAACAAGTAATGCGTGTGTGATTTATCTTGAAATAAAAAGGTTTAAGCAGTTCAAAAAATATTTGAGAAATACTAATTTGAGGATAATCATTTTCAAATTTCTGAAAAAATTGGGTTTAAGTCATATCCAAAAAATGCTTTGGATGTGGCTCATGATTCCGACTACCGATTCTCCTTCTTACCACATCCCTTTGATTCGGAGATGGCCTTGTGTTATTCTTCCAATACTCTTCAATTAGTGTTCTCAAGGCTTCGACAACTTCTTTATCTTTTCGTGACAGTCTCCCCGAGAATGCGCATAATTCATTTGTATCATTGCCCTCAATTCTTTGCCGCCTTTGAATGGCTCTTGATAAATTTTTTCTACTAATTCTCATTTTTTCACTAGTCTTTTTAATTAGGCGAGCTCTCTTTGTTTGACAACTTACCAAAGTCAATGTAATGACACGTTGGGTGACATTACTATCCTTTGAGCATGAGGTCTTACCCACACTCTCATAAGCATCCATTAGATTCTTCACAATAGTGTCTTCACTCGGTGCATTCGATGTTCTCAACCCAAGAGTCTTCATGATGTTCCTATACTTTACACCTCGCATCATTTCAACAAATAGTTGACATCTTGCAGTCTCATTTAGCCTTTCAAAGAATCGTTCCCAAATCTTATCAACATGTCTTCTACAAGTGCGTGTTGAAATATTACCTTCCATGTGCTGAAAAATCTCATCATCAATATTAATCAAATACTTTGGCTTTCTATGCAAAATTCTTGGTGGTGTTCTCCTAGGTACATACATCTCAATATTAGGAATTTCATCAATATTTAATTGAGGTGGGCTAGATTGCATACCTTCGATCGAGGGTGGAGAAGAAGACATACCTTGAGGTTCACATGGGAATGATGGCATACCTTCTTCGTAAATTTCGAGTGATGATGTACTCTCAACTTGAGATGTGTTGGATGGTGTCCAACAATATTCACTTGCGGTAAATGGTGTCCCTCCATATTCACTTGCAGTAGATGGTGGCCGTCCATATTCACTTGTGCTAGATGGTGTCCCTCCGTATTCGCTTGTGCTTAATGGTGTCCCTTCATATTCACTTGTCCTAGAGGATGTGTCTCCAACTACGGTATCTGAATCTATCTTACGATGATGCTTTCGCATTTGTGCTTGTTGTGCTGCCAATTCCCGTTCTCTTTTTGACGGTTGAGGTTCCTCTACAATCTGGTTATTTTCATCAATCTTTTCCAATTTCTTCTTTTCACGATATGCCACCACCTGAACTCTCTCCTTTTCTTTCAAGGTTTCATTCTCTTCGTCTGTTAGTTTCCTCTTTTTCTTTTTCTTCGGCATGGCGGATAATTTTATCTGTACCATGGTAATGAGATGAATATTAGTTCCTAAAAAATGTATCCATTCAAGATAATTGAAAAATATGTCATTGAAGGCTTCATTTAAATAATAATTGCAATCATCGTGTACAAAAGTTAACCTAGCATGTAGACAAATGTGTACAAACTATGGAAGCACTAGGCTGGCCAGAGCACATTTCTAACTAAAAGTGAATAACCATGATGGTGATTCTAAAAACTAATGAGTGAATGGAATTGTGAGTTTTTGATAAGTTTGTGGTGTAGGAGCACCTTGACAATCTATGCTTCCATTTTGAAATTTGATTCAATTTTGGGTATCTTCATGTTGTAAGAGGGTAATTAAAGACATTTTTCATGTACCGATTATATGAGCTTTCAAAGGTGTTTGTTTGTTAGTTATAGGAATTGGGGGGAGTTGGTTTTCATTGAAAAAGGTTTAAACAACCTCCATTGGCTCGAAGGGAGGATTTTTGTTCATTTTGAAATCCATTTTTTTGATAAAAAAATGCTCGTTTGCAGAAATTCACTGGTTTTTTTGCACTTTCGTGCACTTGTACGCATCTATAGAGCCTCCCCTTGATAGAAAAATAATATAATATTGTATGAACATGTCTTAAGTCTCTAATGCATCAGTTCTGAGGGCTTAACATTACGTTTGAAGGGAGCAATTGACAATTTTTTGACACTGCTCATTTCAAGCCAGTCAAGGGTTTGAGTAGGATTTAATTATGAAATGACCATCCCACCTACTATTATGAATTTTTTCTCAGTGGGATGGCATGTAAATTATTAGAGTAGGGTCTTTTATTGTTGAAAATTCCTTGGAATGAAACTAATGGCAATAGGATATGTGGTTCTTAGCTCAAACAAGCACTTTTCCATGAGAATTTGAGGAACCAAGGAGTGATTTTGAAAAAGTGTTGAAGGAGTGGTCTATGTAATGAAATTTTGACCTTGTGCAGGGTATTTTGAAGATGTTTGATGCTTTGTAATGGTCTGGGAAGGCCCGGGTATAGGAGTTTCTATAAACCCTCCCTCTTTGCATTGAAAAATGGGGGTCTTTGTATTGGAAGCCTAGTTGAGCGGGTAAGGTCCTAAGACCTAGAAATTATCTTATTTTGAGACCTAATTAAAGAATTTTTTTGGGTTTGGAATTCTGGTGTGAAGATCTAAGGGTAGTTCCTTTGTAAAATTGGCCTACTTGGAGGCCTAAAATAGTGAAAAAGGTCAGTTTTCTTAATGTTGTCCCAAAGGAGTCATGTGATGGGTTAAGGTATTTCTTGAAACTCTAAAATTGGTGCTACAATCATTCTTTTATTTTCTTGGTGTTTTCAAAAGTATTGGAGTTAAGGGCCCAAAACTGGTTTTGCACAGTAACTAGATTCCAAGGGTGAAATTTGGGAAATAATGTTTTTGTTTGTTGTCCAGCTTGGAGGAGTGTTGGGATTGGTCCATTACGCATTTTTAATCTTCTTAGATGGCTCTTGAAGGTAAGTTGACATCTTCAATTGTTTTGGGTCCTCTAACTCTACATCAAAAATGAGTATCACAGTTTGAAGTGTGTGCATGGTTTGGGAGATACATGTGACAGTTTGCAGATGCTTGGCTAATAGTAATGTGGACAGTGAACAAAGGAATTAAGTTTGTGTGTAAGGGCATAATTTTGAAAGGTTTCATTTTTGTTGTACTAACTCAAACAAAGATTTATTAAGCAAATAATGGTTTGGTTGTGCCTTAAGAATTATAGTTTGTGTTTGTAAACAATGGTGCCATTATGGAAGATTTAAGACAACTTGTGAATGACATAATCATTGGTTGATGTTTTGAGGAACCTAGTTGATTGTAATCAGTTATTTTCAATATTTTCAAGGTTTTTTGAAGGTCCTTAAGGAATTGGGAACTCTTAATGCTAATTTGAGTATACGAATCAAATGTTTTGTGAAGGGAAATATAGTTGAATAAGTGTGTCAAGGAAGGTGTTGATTTATTCCTTTGTACTGCATCAGTTTGTGCAGAGGTATTGGAAGGTGTTTGGACCCTTTAGAGGAACGGGAGAGGCTTGGAGTTGTCTTAAAGGATGAATTTTGGTGAATGGTTCTGAATTTCTATAATTGGCAAGTGTAAAATGGTAATTGGAAAGTGTATATAATTTAGTAATTTAAAATGTGCATTGACAACCTAAGGTTATAATGACAAACAAAAATGAAAGCAAGCCATAATAGAATGAAATAAAATATGTAAAGACTTCACATACCTTAAAAACCAAACTTTCAAATGGAGGAGTTCAACCCAATTATGTAGCCTTAGCTTCTTCTTTTTTCAAACTCCACAACAATTTGACTTGTTCAAAAGCTTGTTCCCTTCCACACTTCAATTGTATATCAGTTTTCAATGGAATTCAAACTTCAATTGGTATTATATGTCTTTCAACGTGGAAAATCTGCTATTTCATGCAAAGGTGGTAAAAAGATCATGGAAAAGGTGATGGAATGTGAAAAATATGCTTGCACACTTCACAACATCATAAAAAAGCTATTTTTTGTCGAAGCATGCACAAAACCAGGGGAATATGCAGACTATGGGCCTTCAAATCATGGGTATATAGAGTTTTTACCGTTTTAGTGGAGTAAAAAACACGCTCGCATTATAACACGAGCGCGTTATGTGAAATTTGGTTTTCTTAGTATATAGAGGGAGAGAGGGAGAGAGGGGGAGAGTGGGAGAGAGGGAGATAGAGAGGGAGATAGAGAGTGAGGGAGAGAGGGGGAGAGTGGGAGAGTGGGAGACCGAGAGAGTGGGAGAGAGTGGTAGATAGAGAGGGAGGGAGAAAGGGTGAGATTGGGAGAAATATAGAGCGGGAGAGAGTGAGGGAGAGTGGGAGAAAGATAAA
>CM021110.1:87037094-87200146 GCA_007115665.2 Sequoiadendron giganteum | reverse complement strand
GGGAGGGGGAGAGTGGGAGATAGAGAGGGAGGGAGAGATGGTGAGAGTGGGAGAAAGATAGAGTGGGAGAGAGTGGGGGAGAGTGGGAGAAAGAGAGAGTGGGAGGGAGAGAGGGGGAGAGTGGGAGATAGAGAGGGAGGGAGAGAGGGGGAGAGGGGGAGAAAGAGAGAGTGGGAGAAGGGGAGAAGTGGAGAGTGGGAGACCAAGAGAGTGGGAGAAAGAGAGAGTGGGAGAAGGGGAGAAGAGGAGAGTGGGAGACCGAGAGAGTGGGAAAGAGTGGGAGATAGAGAGAGAGGGAGAGAGGGTGAGAGTGGGAGAAATATAGAGTGGGAGAGAGTGGGGGAGAGTGGGAGAAAGAGAGAGGGGGAGGGAGAGAGGGGGAGAGTGGGAGAGTGGGAGATAGAGAGGAAGGAAGAGAGGGGGAGAGTGGGAGAAACCCTAAACCCTAAATCCTAAACCCTCAACCCTCAACCCTCAACCCTCAACCCTCAACCCTCAATCCTCAAACCCTAATCTCTCAACCCTTAAACCCTAATCCCTCATCCCCTATACCCTCTTAATAGCTCAACCCTCAATCCTAAACCCTTAAACCCTAATCCCTCAACCCCTATACCCTCTTAATCCCTCAACCCTCAACCCTCAACCCTTAAACCCTTAAACCCTTATACCCTAATCCCTCAACCCCTATACCCTCTTAATCCCTCAACCCTTAAACTTTAATCCCTCAACCCCTATACCCTCTGAATCCCTCAAACCTCAACCCTTAAACCCTAATCCCTCAACTCCTATAACCTCTACTCTATAACCTATTAATCCCTCATCCCTAAACCCTAAACCCTTAAACCCTCTACCCTCTACCGCCAATCCTATACCCTCTACCCTCAACCCTAGTCCCCCAACCCTCAAACCCACTTAGTAAACTCTCTACCCTAATCCCTCAACCCTCTTGACCCTTAAACCCTCAACCCTTAAACCCTTAAACACTCAACGCTAAACCCTCGACCCTCAAACCTAACCCCTTAAACCCTAAATTGTTAAACCCTTTACCCTCTACCCTCTACCCTCTAACCTCTACCCTCAACCCAATACTCTCTACCCTAAACCCTAATCCCTCAAACCTATACCCTGAACCCTCTACCCTCAACCAAGTAAACCCTTAACCCTAACCCTTCAACCCTAAATGCTTAAATGCTTAAACCTTCTACCCTATACCCTCAACCAAATACACTCTACCATCAAACCTATTACCTCAACCCTCAAACCTTAAACCCTAATACCCTAGAAACCATCAACCCGATAGGTCCTCCACCCTAATCCCTCAACCATATACCCTCAACCCCTATCACTTTCTCTCTATCTATACATCTCACCTCTCCCTCCTTCCCTCCTTCCCATCCTCTCTAATTGTCTCTATCTGTCGCCTCCCTCTTTCTACGTACCTCTCATTCAATCAATCTTTACCACCCTCTCTCACTCCCTCTATCCATCTCTCTTTATGTCCCTCCCACTCCATCCCACTCTCTCCCACTACCTCTCTCTCCCTCTCTCTCATGTCTCTTCCTCCTACCCCCTCTCTCTCTAAGGTCTCTCCATTTGGCAACCTACCTAGGTAACTCTCTCTTTGTCTCTCTCCCCTCTCTCTATCTATCCCTCCAACCCTACCTAGATAATTCCCTCTCACTCCACC
The DNA here is from genome assembly GCA_007115665.2 of Sequoiadendron giganteum. Taxonomy (NCBI): domain Eukaryota; kingdom Viridiplantae; phylum Streptophyta; class Pinopsida; order Cupressales; family Cupressaceae; genus Sequoiadendron; species Sequoiadendron giganteum. Next base: position 87,198,459 of record CM021110.1, on the reverse strand, counting down.
CCCCTCTTTCTCTACCTCTATCAAGTCACTCCCTCTCACACCCTCTCCCTCTCTCAGGTCTCTCACTTACACTCCCTCTCTCTCTCCCACTCTCTCTCTCTCACACTCCCTCTCACTACCTATCTCTCAAGTTTCTCCCTCTCACCCCCTCACACTCCCAAGTCTCTCCCTCTCACACTCTCAAGTCTCTCCCTTTCACCCTACCTACATAACTCTCCCTTTCTCTTTGTCTCTCTCTCTCCCTCTCCCTCAATTCTCTCTCTCCACCCCCTCTCTCTCTCTCTCTCTCCTCCCTCTATCCCTCCCACCCTACCTTGCTAAGTCCCCCTCAATCCAACCCCTTCTCTCCCACTCCCTCTCTCTCAAACTCTCACTTCAACCCCCTCTCCATCTCTCTAGACTCTCTCTAAATTCTCCCTTCATTTAAAGACATACATAAATGCATACATACAAGCATAATACATATGTACATATAATCTTACATCCATACAAGCATACATTCATACATGTACATAAAAATATATTAGCATACATTAATATATTAGCATTTAACATAAAGTAAGACATAACGCGAGCACGTTATAATGTGCTCGCGTTATGTGCTAGTAGGCATGTTCCCCACAGAAGCAAAAACCATGTCAAAAGTGAGATATAATGCACTCGCGTTATATCTTGCTTTGGGAATTACCAAACTTTAAGCTTGGTATTTGCCTTGGAATACCAACCCAAAGGCTTGGAGGGCATTCCCAATGACCAGAGACGTGTTTTTAAAAAAATCCACCATATTTCTCATAATTGAGTTCATGCTCACCGTTAGGATTCCCCTTTGTCAATATCAAAAAAATTGAGCACATGGGCAATGTTGGGTTATCTCTTAGTTATCCAACAATGTAATTTTTTTCACTTTCTGAAAATGTTAAGTCTTTCATCCATAATTTATTTTATCTGTATGTCTTTTTTTTGCCAAAAAATAATGTTTGGTATTTTTTTCGTTATAAATTAACCGTTCATCAATTTTTCAGATTTTTAACATTTTTAGAAATTAGTCTCCATTCTACAAAATTAAAAAATTAAAAAAAAATCAAATCAATTAGTTTCCAAAATTTGTAGGGGTAGCACGACCAAAATTCTATTTTTCAGGATATGTCCACTTCGCAAATTAGTAAAAAATAAAATATTCATTAAAATATTATCAAAAAAATCGTGCATCAACTACATACTATTAGCTAACTTATGAAAGTTGTGATTTTAAAAATACTAAAAAAATGTTCACCGTATCAGGGTCGTACAAGAGTTGCTATGTTATGTTTCTCTGACAAAAACAACACCAATTTGTGTGCGTCCCTCATTTGAACCCCTTAATCTCAACCATTTTCAAAATAAATTAGTAGTTTAGATAGTAGACTCGGAGCACTTGAATCCTTCTTTTTGTTCCATCTCAAAATTTTGAGTCTAAGTATCCTCAATTTCACGTCCAAGGTCAATATTTCCCAATTTCAAAAAAAAGTTGTCCACTTAAGTCCTCTTTTTGGGAACCATCTTGGTGCACTTACCCTAATTTTAGAATATGATTAAAATGTGTCACCATGTGCTTACATATTTAGTGAACATTTGTTGTTATATCCCTTTTTTATAAGTTTAATTTATTGTGTTCTTTTTGAATATCTATTTGCATGTAATCTCTTTAAATTTTCCATTATATTTTTAACACTCAAAGTCATTAATATATACTTCCTTAATTAAAATTATTAATTAAATTAATTATTCTTCAATAAATGTATGCTTAAATTATTAAAATAAATTAAATCTTGTACATTACCAACATATTCAATTTGAAAATCTCACAAGTCTTGTATGTCTAACTATGAATTTTTTAAGGTCCATAAAAGTGCATACTTTAAAGACTTTACACCTTTGTTTTATGCCATTTTTCACAAATATCATAAATACACAATCTTAGCATGTGTTTGCGATATAAAATGCATAAATTAACTCTTAGGAGTAATCTATAATTACAAACCACCTCATAATTCAAAATTGGACTACATTGTTTGTTGGAACATTATTTGCCAAATTTAGATTTACCTTTTCTTTCTAAAAGTCAAACTTTTCATAAACTACTCATTATCACATTGGATTTCTATCCAAATAGTTCAAATTAATGACTATGGACATGAAGTTAAGGATTTCTATCATATGAGATTTGAATTGATATAACAACCAATGAATCACAAAATTCTTAGGAAAATGTGTGTTTCCACCTTGTGTAATGTTATAATATAATATTTTATTATTATGTGATGCACCTAGGGGCTTTAGCTCGATGTGTGCATCACATGGATTAGCATTCTTAAGGCCACTTTATATGTTGCATGTAACATTGTGATAAATATTTATGTGTCTAGTTGCACATTGGGATAATATTTAATATTGGAAAACTTAGTACCAAAAGGTAAATGTGGGGGTTAATGGTTTTATAAGCTCATGGTATTAAAGTCACATGATTTAATGTAATACCACTTGGTGGTTTTGTGTGATGTTGATCCTATAAAAATAAACACATGGGTAGTTGTCTAATGTTGCCTTGTTGGCTGGTTGACTATTTTGGCTAAGGGATTGAGAGCATATCTTGTTAGCATTTGTGAGATTTGAAGCATGACATGAGATGTGTAGTTACATGCTTGTTCACATGGAGTGCTTGTAGAGGGCTTGATGTTTCAAAGGTGTTCATGGAGAACTTTGAATATGTATTATAATCTTTATTGCTAAATAATACATGAGTGATGGATGCTTTTGGAGGTTGGATTTCTCCCTCTTGAGGGTTTAACTAGGTTATATATTGTGTCATCTTTGATGGTCTATTGTCCATTCTTTTACATATGGATTTTGAATACTTGTTTGCACAAATTTCTCTATTTGGGTTATGTGGAAATTATATTGGGTGAATGCATATTTTATTTCAACAATGATAAATCTAATTTGAAAAAGTATTCAAAAGTTAGATCTCTATACTATACTAGTTCACCAATCTACCATTACATTTTATTTTACATTAACATATCTCATTTAACACATTTAAAACACCTTATTCTTTTTTGTGTGCTTGAATTTCATCAATAATAGCCAAGTAATTATCTTGAAGTCTTACCACACTTCTAAGCATGACTAGAACTCAAAAAAAAGGTAGAAAAGATCGAAGTAAGTGAGGTCCAAGTCCTTGCGTCAACAAAGAACCAAGCTTCAAGCAACTTTCAACAATCCCATATGCATGCACAACTCTACATCCTTGGTTGCATTAAAAGTGTGTTCCCTTCATGAGATTTGACTCGATTTCCCAAAGGAATATGCACTGGTGATTGGTGAGAAGTCCAAACAATTTTCATTCAAAGGTTCTTTTTTTCTTATGATTTAGAGATAGTTTTGAGTCTTAGATATTGTCTTTCTTGAACACATGTATGTAAAAACAAGTGGATTCAATTCTTGAGAAGTAATAATCCTAATATCTTCGGGTGCATGTGCAATGTTTCTCCTTTTACTAGAGGTCTAATAGGTTTGTTTGCAACCAATTCTAATATGAGTTTAGTGACAACTTTAGGTATTTATAACATTGTTGGTATAGTATTAGGATCCTATGTTTATCATTTATCTCTCTTTAATTGTCCTGTATTGGAAGTGCCAAGAAATCTTGCCTTAGATTAGCATATGTTAAAGATTCAAAGTTGATTTTATCCACACACAACAATTGGTCTAGACATACCACTATTTAATCATCAATCCACCACTTTAGCCTTTGATGATAATCCTTGGGATTAAGTTTTGATGTTACCTTTAGATTTTAAGGAGTAACATGTTTGAGAGCCAACATAATTGACACCATTGTTGGGGAATATTCAAAAGTTGCGTTAATCCTCATACTACAAAACATGAAGATTGGAGATTAATGTTCTTTACGGATTTTAGTTTTCAAAGGGGTTATGAATATGTTATTGAAAACCAAGTTTATTATATTTATATAAGGCTTACGAAGGTGAATCAAAGATGCAATCAAGTGGTGTAATAGTCAAGGTGGTTAAGGTACATGTGTAGTCTCTTCTCTATTTGTAAGATAAAGTTTCTTTCATAAAATAAAACATACATTTGTAAAAGAGGCATAGTTGTGTACTACATGATAGAATGTTATAGTCATGGTGGGTCTTGGTATGAGAACGATTGTTCTAAGGTTTACCCCTCATATGCACCTTCTCACGGTTCAATTGCTAGATAGTATGATCCTAATTACTATAGTCATATCCAAGTAGCCATACATCTTATTTGGATCTTTTCCAAGTCTTACAAGTATCCAAGAATGAATACCATGAACTCAATAAAATAAGATGATCTTATTAGAAAGAAAAGATATTTTGACAGTCAAAGCAAAATACTTGAGTTAAAAATTACAATTCAAATCCTAGCTTGCAGCTACAAAGTTCCAAAATATTAGGAGTTTCTAAAGCCATTTCAACAAATCCATTTTGTTAATATCCTGCAATCAAGGCATTCCATGAGAACAATGCTCTTTGAGGCATTCTGTCAAACAGTTCAGGAGCCTTGTCTATGCTTCCACAATTTGGTATATCCTGCAATCATGGAATTCTGTCCAACAGTTCACGTGCCTTGTCAATGCTTACACATTTTGCCTACATGTCTACCAGGACAGTTGCAGCTACAACATGTGACAAAATTCCTGTATCGTTTAACCTGCGATGGATGTCCACACCCTGTTCAAAAGCTTCCATTTTGGCACAGGTTGGGAGGATACAGGCAAAGGTTGCGGAATATGGCTTTACACCTGCAAATTGCATTTGGTTGAGAGTTTCTAAATCGTTTTCAACAAACGCATTTTGTACATATCCCTCAATCATAGCATTACATGAGATCACATTTCTTTGATACATCCGGTCAAACAGTTCACATGACTTGTCTATGCTTCCAAATTTTGCATACAGTACCAGAACATTTCCAACTGTAATATCTGATAGCAATCCACCTTACATTATGCTTTAATGGATGTCTATACCCTGTTCCAAAGCTACCATTTTATCACAGTCCGGAAGTATAATGGCAAATAGAAACTGACCAGGTTTGAAACTTGTGTGTTGCGTATGGTGAAAGGGCGATATAGACATCTTTGCATATCTGTTGTGCTTCAGATATATGTTCTGACCGTATGAAAGGAAATAGCGAACATCCGCCGACTGGAACTGCGAACGGGAAGTGGAAAGGGTTAGGAGACCCCACATCAGCCACCTAAACTGTCAACGTTTAGAGTGTGCTGGTTAAGCCCAGCCCTTAAACAGCCATAAACAAATAGAACCGTTGAAAAGAAAAACAAATTTAACACTGTTCAGCAGTAATAACAGTGAAGAACATCACTATTATAAACGAAACAGTAAAAGGCAGCAGCTTTCTAATGAAAACATGTTTTTCGTGCTGGATTCACTAAAAGACATACAATCCTTGCTTGATTGCCTGTGTGGTTCCATGGCAGTATGCAGAATTGATTTAAATATTATATAACGTAAAGTTATCATGTACTTAAAACGTGTTAGGTGAGTTTGTAAAAGGCGCGTTCCATCAAATTATTTTCATATCTAAAACGTCCACAAAAACTTTTGTTCTTGATGGAAAGTCAAAGTTATTTACTGTACAAGATGGGAGTCTATTTCATTAGCAATAATTGGTACTTCCTGTCTGCCTATAAATTTCTCTGGTTTCTCCATATCCAAACACAATTGCTTTACTTTCTGCGTGTTATGCAAAAGGAAAGATTGCAGATTTACAGCATTTATCATGGCCAATAAGAGATTTGGAGTTCTGTTAGCAGCACCAGACAGAGATTATGTGAAGAAAATGTATGGAGGATACTTCGGTCTGTTTGTTAATATGCTGGGCGAGGAGGGCGAGAGGTGGGATATGTTCAGAGCCTTCGACCGGCAGCTGCCAAAGACGGAAGATCTTCACAAGTATGATGGATTCGTTGTGACAGGAAGCAAAAGTGACGCCCATGGCAATGCTCTTTGGATTCTGGAACTCTGTCAATTATTGAGATGTCTTTATCAAATGCGCGTCAAAGTGTTGGGGATATGCTTCGGCCATCAGGTTAGTAACCCACCTTAATAGATTGCATTTTCCATTCATGGATATGAGATAAGAGGTCAACACTGAAACAAAAATGGTGGGTTTATGAGGTATAAGTTTTTACAGTTTAGATTAGTGATTTAATAGTGTTTCTGAATATTAACTGTGTTTAAGTTTTAAGAATATTCTTCAGCCGTCTGATTAGTAACCCACCTAAATATATATTATTTTTCATTAGTGGATATGAGATAAGGTCAACACTGAAACAAAAATGGTAGGTGTATGAGATATAATATTTTCATAATCAATCTATATTAATAATTCAAGAGTGTTTTCAAAACTTAAGTTTGTCAAAGTCTTAATGATATGCTTCGCCTATCAAATTAGTAACCCGTCTAAATAAATTGTATTTTTCGTTAAGAGACATCATAGAATATTCATATTGTAATAAAAATTATAAATTTTTATATAATATTTTTTAATGTATGTTAGTGATCAAGAGTGTTTCAAAATATTAATTTTATCAATAATTTTTTAGAAAACAATTGTAATTATTATAATATTGACAATTATAGTTGAATATTGTTTTTTTGGTTCCATGATGTCGTATAGATTGCTCTTGCTAGAATCAAAACTAACAATTACACTTGTATCTTATTATGTCTAATTTTGAAGACAATTGTTTCTTTTTGTAGATATTATGTAGGGCTTTGGGAGGCAAAGTGAGTAGATCCAATGTTGGATGGGATATTGGCACAACCAAAATAAACTTCAATTCTTCCATTTGTACAAAAGAATATCTATGTGGAATGAAAATTCCTACCACTCTTTATCTAAACGAGTTCCATCAAGATAAGGTGAGAAGCTTGCTTTTCAGCTCAATGCATATTAGTGTTTCATTAAAAATGATTGTATTAAATAACGAGAATTGTATGGTTCAGGTGACGGATATCCCTTGTGGTGCAAATGTAATTGCTTTTTCAAGTAAAACCGAGATTGAAATGTTTTCAATGGATGATCACATACTTGGAATTCAAGGTCACCCAGAGTACACTAGTGACATTTTATTTAATCTTATGGACAACCTATGCAATGAGGGCATCTTAACAGTAAGTTACTATTATTCATTTGGATCTTTAAGTTTTGTTTATTGTTGGGTATAATTAAACTTGAAATTAATGTATTTATTGTTTTTCTTTTTTTTTTTTTTTTCAGGAGGAGATGGTTAAAAAGGCAAAAAAGTCAATAGAACAATACAACAATGTATACGAAAGAGAAATTTGGCAACAAATTTGTAAAAGATTTCTTAAATGTAAAGTTATATAATTTTTTTATTAATGAATCTTTTTTCTCATTCAAAAATTAAATTTAACAATTTTAAAATATGATTAAAAGGTGTCACCATGCATTTATATATCTATTGAAGATGTATTGTATGTCCTCTCTTTCTAAGTTTACTTTTATATGCTCTTTTTACATATCTAGTTATAATGTGATCTCTTTAACTTTTTTCATGATAATATTAATACACTAAAATTCATATAATTCCTTAATTAACTATCTCAATTAAATTCATTAGTCTTCAATACGTGTATGGTCAAGTTATTAAAATAAATTAAATCTTGAATATTATGAATGTATTCAATTGAAATATCTCACAAGTCTTGTATGTCAAACTATATTTTTTTTATATAATTTAAGGGTCAAAAGTGCATACTTTAGACTTTACACCTTTGTTTTATGTCATTTTTTACAAATATCACGATTAAACAATCCTAGCATGTGTTTGCCCCATTTATTGCAAAAAATTGACTCTTAATAGTAATCTGCCATTACAATTCACTTCATGATTCACCATTGGACTATATCAATTGTTTAGTAAGACATTATTTTCTAAATTTAATTCATATTTTTGTGCCCAAAATTCAAACCTTTCATAAAATATTCATTATCAAATTAGATTGTATTGACCAGGGAAAACTTTAGTGGCGAATCTTCACCAATTGAAAAAAATTAGAAATCGGCCAAGATGAAATTGGTGAATTAATCACACCCAATAGGGTGTCCAAATCACCCAGATTTTATGAATTAGCAATCCAATGCATGTCCATTCACCATCATTTTTTTTTATGAGGCATATTTAAGCAACAAATTCGCCATAAAAAACTATGCTTTTCAAATGGATCGATTAATATTTTTGTCTGGAATCCTGGAAACATGTAATAAAACACCTACATATTCGCCAATACTATTAAAACAACATTGTATCAAGACCCATTTCGCCAATTAAAATTTACAAATAGTTCCTTGTGAAGACCCATTTCGCCAATTAAAATTTACAAATAGTTGCTTATGAGGACCCATTTCACCAATAAAATTAAAAAATAATTACATTTGAGGACACATTTCACCAATTGTTGTGACACCTCCATGCTAATTGTAGGGCCATAATCACCTTGAAAATTACAATGTATCGTTGTATAAGCATGCGAGATTCACCAAATTTTTAATATACCATTTAAAAATCCCACGAAATTTTCCAAATATGGATTGATATAAATACAATCGAAACTGTCATTTATTCTTACACATTTTTTTTAGTTCTCGATTCAAAAGTTGGACTTGGAACCTTGAAGTTGATCATATGAAAGTTACAAACTTACAACATAGGCATTCTTGCATTAACAAATAGCAAGTCAGCACAAACCTAAACTTAAAGGTGAGTGATCATTTCTTCATAGTGTTATAAGATTTCTTTATCTCTTTTCCATTATTGATTCAATCTTAAAGATGATATTGAGTACCTAGAAATGGATCTATATTCTTTGTCCTTCTTAAACAAGAAGAAAATTTTCCAACTTTTATTTGAAGTGAGAGATCAATATGTTGACCAACAAGGGTAAGACTCCTCGGGGTGGTAAAGGGACTGGGAGGACATCAAAATTCCCAAAACGTAGAGGTACCATATAGTCTTACTTTGGAATTGGCAATGATTTTGATCCATCAGATTAAGATGGAGCTACATCATCAAGTCTTCCACCAAATATTAATGAAGAAGGCATTCACAATACCTCACTGCCATCGGAAGGTCAAGGTGAAATTGTCATTGAGTTAAATGTGTCAAATGAGGATAGAAATATCATAGAAGATGTTCCAATGGATACCCTGGTTAGCCAGAATGAGATAATTGACTTGGATCGAGATGATGTTGGTAGCAAGAAAAGAGAAGACAAATCAAAAGTGGGGCGCGAGTGGAAAATGACAAGGAATTTTCAACTTGGTTGGTCATCATTGTACCAGTGGGGAAAGAAAACAATGTTGAAACTATAACAAAATGCATGTGTACAATTTGTAGTTGGAAATGTAAAAGAGACAAGAAGTTGTGCTAGTAAAACTTGACACTATAGGAAAGAATATTGGTAAAGTTTATGAAAAACAAATCATAAAGGAAAAGGAACAATCAGTCGTATGATGGAAATCAAAGGAAGAATGTCTTCATGTTAAGTATGCCGTGAAAGATAAAGATCATAAGCAAAGAATGTCAAAGCTTGTTGCATGTCAAGGTATACTTGAGGCTCAATTTGGAAAAGCAATGGAAGGAGAATTTTTTTCCAAAACTGTTCAAATGAGTGTTATTTTTCATATTTTGTCTAGAGGGAATCCTATGATAAACTACTCAAAATATTTTAATTTAGTATCTTTTTTGGGTGTTCCTCACTTTCCAAGCTCACATTAGTTAGTAAACATTGGATGGGAATGGGAAAAAAGTCTCTTACTGCAGTGGAAAAGCAATATTTAAAGGAGAAAGTAAAAGAGTCAAACTTAATTGCATTATCTTTAGATGAAGTTACTGTGGTAGACAATACTTCTTGGGTCTGTATGTATGTGTATACTGTAAAACAACATGTCCACCAAGCTCATCTTCTTTGTGTTCATAAAATGAATGACAATTCAACATCACAAAATCTATTTGAACTAGTCAAAAAATATTTGAACGAAATTGCAGGTATGGATGAGTTGACAATTGCCAAAAAATTGGTGTGTGTAGGAGCTAATGGAGCTGCAGTGATGCAAGGTCAAAGGAGTAGTGTTTTCACAAATTTACAAACTATTTTTGCACCATACATGCTTGGCATTCACTGCATGGCCCACATAATGAATTTAACATTCAAAATTTTAAGCAAGTTTCCTACAGTATCAAAAGTTGAAAATCTAGTTTGCGAGCTCTACACATACTTTTGCCGAAGTCCCAAACGTTTCACATAATTTCAAAAAAAATCCGAGGGAATTACAAAAGGAAACAAGCTTCTCAAGGATGTTAATACTAGATTGATCTCCCTACATGGGCTAGCACAACGAGTTCTTTTAGAATAAAAAATAATTGGTTGGAGTAATGTACAAGCATCACAACACAATAGACAAAGACATTGACCTCTTACATAGGTTGATGAGGGTGCAACCCGAGACACAGAAAATCACAGAGAAAACTAACAAATCTTATTATTTTCAAGGTATGAAATTCTTACATTCAGAGGATCTCCAATCCTCGAGTTCTGCAATACATGCAAATTATAGAAAGAAACTATAGAAATTCCCCTATTCGCAGCATGCGATCTTCTTTCCCCAAAAACTACTCACAAAAATCAGAAACTACCCCATAAATAGCCCAATTCCTCCGTTTGCAGCCAAAAACAATATTCTAATTATGCACCAACTTCCGAAAGCCCTAACTCAAGATCTAACTATCGAATCTTCAATGATAATACCTTTTCGGAAAGGTCTTGGGAAAATGAAGTGCCAGAAAGTGGGGCCTAAAGGCTAACCACTTTCGTTTTCCACCAATTTTCGGGCCCATCCGGAGCTTTTAAGTCCCTCAAAATTAGCTTCGAAGATCTTGTAGGGCAAAAAGCAGAAACTGAAACTTGAATAACTTTTGAACCAGGAATGATCTTTGCCTGATTCTTTCACCAAAGTGTTTATTATTCTGTCTCGAAGCTTCCCTTAAATTTCTGTCTCCTCATGCCTTCAAATTCATACCTGCTAAAATAGTAGTTGAGCAGAAAAAGCAGAAAAGCAGTTCTGAAAGTTGGAAATTCTTCTTCGAGGAAAAGGGTATCCAGAAATGCAAAAACATCTACAAAAATCTAAATGAAAGTAAATATATTTTTGGGTGATGTAGGATTGCCCTTACACCACTGGATGCTCCTGCATCATAGGTTAAGCGATATAGAGGCACTCTTGACTTTAGCTAGTCTTCTCCCTATGTTGAATGAAATGAATAATCTTGTGAAGAAAGCCCAAGATAGAACTATGCATATATTAATGAAGATTCCAAAATACATAGACATACATGCATGGCCCTTGATCATCTATATCTAGATCTAACACAAGAACAAAATTTTTTCATGTGGCAAAATATTACTGATTTGAATAAGCTTGATAATTATTTACAATTTAATGCAAGCAAGAACTTATGTATCTATGTACATAGATATTCAAGTTACCAATGTACCATTGTAAGATAGCCAGTTGCTCTATCAGACAAGTACCTGTTAGAGAGGAAGATTTAATGACATTGTTAAATTTGTTAGCGATAATTTGAAGGAAATTGTAAAATTTCTTTCCTCAGAGATTTATGAAAGATTTCCTTGACATGAAATACTTGAACCCATGGGTATTGTGTATCCTCAATTATGGGTAAACTGAGATAGCCCAAAACATTTTCATGATAAAGTATTTATATCTTGATCAAACAAATTTTGAAAAGTGTAACATACAATGGGTAGACAATAGAAGGAATTTTAAATCCAGATAAGCTTAGACAACAATGTAAGAATTTTGCAATAACTAAGAGGGGCCAACATGGTTCCATGGGCATGGAGAAGGCCTTTGAACCAGGATCAATAACAAAGGTTTGGAAAAACTTAGGTCAGAGTGAAATATTGTGTGGTACGATACTAGAATATTTCAAACTTGTAATGATTTATGTCAAACAATGATATTGGGGTCGGTAGAGGATGAGAAAATTTTCAATTCATTGGCATTTTTGAAATCAACGTTAAGAAAAAAAATAGACAAGAATTTGGAAAATTAGTTGAGGATGAAAGGAACTGCGTATAATGTCAAAAAAAATTCTTTTGAAAAGGAACTCACAATTTGGAGGTCCACATGCAAAATAAGATGGTTGTGTAACACTCCAATTCCAAATGCTAGTATTGGTGGAATTTTGTAATCCAAGCACAAAGAAATAGAGTTAGTGTTGAGTCTTAGGTATGAATTCAATTATGTAATAGGCATAATGGTTTTACAGTAGTGATGGCATTTGAATGAGAAAATGCATATTCTAGAACATATTCTCTTCTTCTGTATTTTTTCATATGAATTATTAATAAAATGATCAAGGATATTTCTATTGGTCTTCAATCATTTTGGTTGAATGTATGATTTTGTCTCTATTTTAATTCAAAGAATTAATTAAAATGCTCTGATGGAATTGTTACCTATTTTAGCTACAAGCTCAAATAGGTAGAGTTGTTATGTTTTACAAAGTGAAACAAAAGGTACATTCTACCTTGCTATGTTATATCCATGTGCATAAATAAATTATCAAAAGACTATATTATTACAATTGTATTATGCAAATGCATACAACAAAGAAGAGAGTGGATTTTTTTTTTAAAATGTAGTCTTTATTGATAATATAAATGTATGGTGTCCCACACAATCCATGGGACTAACTATTTGAATGCAAATGCTGGAAAAAACTATACATTTATAGATATAAAAAAGAGAGAAAGCATATATAGAGAGAGGACCCGTCATTTTCTGAATGATGAACCCCAATTGTCTTATTTTGCACCATCTTCAGCCATTTCATCTTATTCAACCTCTAGTTGATGCTCTCCCTATTGCTTCTAGGTTCCTTGCATGTGTAAGAAGAGTTTGGTTAGAGAAATGAAGGATCACCAATCAATATATATTAAAAAATTCCATAAACATATAGCCTAATCCTCATAGGCATTAAGATAGCTTGCATAACATAGATGTCTAGGTAAGCAAAAGGGTTATCAAGGGTTATCAAAAAAATATATCATATGCTCTATTTTTATCTAACATGTTTGTTCACTATGTAGGTATAGGTTAAATCATTCAATATTTCTTGATCATCTGCATTTGATATTATAACATGTGTGGAGTGAAATGGGCTCCCACAAGGGTTGAGACCAAAATGTTGTTTCCCTTTGTTCATTGAAAGGGGTAGGAGTATAAATCATCATAACTATCTTCTTTGAGTAAATCTCTCACCTATGATAGCGAGTTTAAAGACCTCACTATCATAAATGAAAAGTATTCACTCTATGAAGGATCACAAAATATAATGGAATAATCAGAGGAAATGATATACTACTTCCATCAATCATTGACAAGTCATGTGCATGATGATTCAAGGTCTCATTATGACAACAAAAAAAAATAGATGTCCTGAGATTGATTATATTAAGAATGCAAAGAGAGCACACAGTGATCACTCTAATGCTTAGCAATAATCATAATCGTCAATGAGGTTATGTAGTTCCTGATGTCAAAGGAACAACTACAGGTTGGTATCTTAATGTTTCATTTGGTTTTTTAAAAGTCACATAGTCCTTATTATGTCACAGACTTGTACAATGGAAATGAAAAGATAGGGAGATCAACAATAAGCAACTATCATGATGAAAGGTCACTTTCAAATGCTTGACAATAGTCATCCTTATACATAATAGTGTTAAACATGCTAGAAGAATGGGTCTTTTCCAACATAGTATTTTGACCTTTAAAGGGCAGCCATAGTAAAAACTACAAAGGAATGTCATTAAAAGACAATTATTTGCACATAGAGAAGTTTTGAAAAAATATGCAGATCTTGACAATTACTTTGGCAATAGATCAATGTGTGTGCATGCTAGTGAGCAGCATCAAGGAGCTAAAGAATAGTCATTAAAATTTTGTATAATCCATATAAGATAGCCCACTTGTTGTATGACAGTTAGAAAATAAATGAAATGTCATGAGCAATGTATGCCCAACCTCAAAACAAGGATAGTAACCTTTTTTAATAATCACAAAGGAAACTAAGTCAAGGTTGTTTGTGAGACCAAGATAATGCAAGTTACAGGTGTTCAAATAGGTTGAGAGAAGAAACCCTCATATATGAATTGTGTGTTAAGCCTCAAAAAGGTTTCTTTTCTCATTAAACATTAGGAGTTAGGCACCTGTGTTTTAACCATATCATCTACTATGAATGGAAAATGGAATCCAAAAATGTAAAACAAAGATAAAGTCAAATTTTGCATAGGAATTCTTTGTCAAAAGAATGAAGGTCTTATATCTAGAGGATATTAGAAAAGTGAGGGCTTCAAGTGAAAGGGGTAGTACTCATAAAGAAATGAAAAGATGTGGAGTCTTTGAGTTATACCCATACTGTGTAATGGCATTGAATCATTTTACAAACCATTTTTCCTTTGTGGGGTAACATTATTTTTATGAACAGTTGACTGAGATAGCTCTTGTTTCAACTATCCGCCTTCTCATGGATTATCATTCATATTATGATCTTGCTCGATCTTATCATAGTAAAGGGATTATGACACAACTGGCCACCATTAAATGGCATCATAAAAACAAAGATATATTTTTCAAAATCAACTGAAAGGAAATGTGCAGGTTGTAGCCTTGAAGAAAGAGATTCAAAATGAAAATATGGAGAAGTGGGCATGAATCCATGCCTGGAGATAGGGTTTTCCTCCATTCACTCAGGGAGTAATACAAGAGAGACAAACATGTGTAGTATGTATGGCCGCAACCATAAAAGAAAATTTAATACTTTGTATTTTGCAAAATAAAAGGTAATATATAGAGGAAAAATCGAGTTTCCATTAAAATGCCATGAGATGCCAAGTAAAATATAGAATAAAATGCATGAAAATCATAGAGGAATACATATAGAAGATTTTTCTTTTTGTTTCTCTTGCAAAGGCTCGAGTTTGAGAATATTTTCTACAAAATGGAATAAAAATGACAAAATGTCTTCACCAAAGACTTACTCGAGTTTCTTTATGTTGATTTTGCATATAAATCTGTTGAAAGAGATCACTATGTTTTCTAATCCGCCATGAAAGAGCTTCAACTAAAACCCTATGGCGATGCCCAACAAGGTTGACGTAAAGAATGAAATGTAATTTCTTTGTTTTGCATCGATTTTGTTGTTTAAGGTTTTTACCCTAAGAAATGTTGACATAAGAAAAAAGTATTTTACCTTTTATTTTAAGCTTTTGCAATATAACTAATACCCATACCCTATGTGTATGTGCCTAGAAATTAGGGTGTTTGAACCCTAATTTGTTTCTCTTTTGCACTATCATTCAAGATATGGGTCATGACATTGAATCATTTTACAAACCATTTTTCCTTCGTGGGGCAGCATTCTTTTTATGAACAGTTGATTGAGATAGCTCTTGTTTCAACTATCTGCCCTCTCATGGAGTCTCATTCATATTATGATCTTGCTCGATATTATCATAGTAAAGGGATTATGACATAGCCGGCCACCATTACATGACATCATAAAAATAAAGATGCTTATATTTTTCAAAATCAATTGAAAGGAAATGTGGAGGTTGTGGCCTTGAAGAAAGATATTCAAAATGCAAAGATGGAGAAGTCGGCATGAAGCCATGCCTAGAGATTGGGTTTTCATCCATTCTCTCAGGGAGTAATACAAGAGAAAGAAACACTTGTAGTATGTATGGTTGTACACATAAAAGCAAATAATACTTTGTATTTGCAAACAAAAAGATAATATACAAAGGAAAATTTGAGTTTCAATTAAAATGGGCCATGAGATGCTAGATAAAATACATAATAAAATGCATGAAAATCACAGAGGAATACATATAGAAGATTGTTCTTTTTGTTTCTCTTACAAAAGCTCGAGTTTGAGCAGATTTTCTATAGAATGGAATAAAAATAGAAAATTGTCTTCACTAAATACTTACCTGGGTTTCGTTATGTTGATTTTGCATATAAATCTATTGAAAGAGCTCACTACGTGTTCTAATCCGCCATGAAAGAGCTTCAGCTGAAACTCTATGGTGACACCCAACAAGGTTGATGTAAACAATGAAATGCAATTTCTTTGTTTTGCATCAATTTTGTTATTTAGGTTTTTTGACCTAAGAAATACCGATGCAAGCAAAAGGTATTTTACCTTTTATTTTAAGATTTTTCAATATAACTAATACCCATACCTTATACATATGTGCCTAACAATTAGGGTGTTTGAAACCTAATTTGTTTCTCTTTTGCACTATCATTCAAGATATGGGTTGAAACATGACCTTTTGATTTTTGCATAAACTACAAGTGTAAAGCATTTGGTTAAGTGGTGCAATTATAAACCATTTAATCAAATGTTATTTTTTAAATACAAAATAGAGAAGCATGTGTTGATAAGAACAAGTCATAAAGGGGATTTAGTTGAGCAATTTATAACCAAATGCAAGCTATAGGGAGGTTGAAGGAGGTTAGTAGACATATGGAGAGAATATATGAGTGTTTACTCACCTTTTTTTAGGGCATTTAGGCATCAATTTCCTATGCCTTTATGATAGAATTGGTCAAATTTGACCTTTTCAGCACTTTGGAGTCTTTTTGGAGGAGATTTAGGAGCTATATTTTGGGCTTTTTGGATGCATACGACCAAGGAAGCTTCCAACTCCTATTTTGGTGCAACTACTTAGGAGATGTTTATAGTCACTTTCTGACTCATTGTACTCAGTTCTTACTTGTTATTTTTCTGCTTTGTGACTTTTTTGAGTCCTCTGGAGAAAATGCAGTTTTTTGTAGCTCATTTTGACATGTATGACAGTGGATACCCTGGATATTAATAAAGTTAAGTTATTTTACCTTCTCACTTTTCTGATTTATTGTATGCTTTTGATTTGCTTGATGCAGCTACTCATGAAATGACATGTTTCCTTGGGGCTATGTCTCATTGTTAGCATCTTTTGTAGAGGAATATGTATGTTGCAGGTTATAGGCTATGTTGAAATGTGAATGTTTTTTAGTTGTAATTTTTTTTTTCCTTCTAGGAGATAAGCATTAAGGCTTGCTTATAAAATACTTATGCAAGAAACATATAGCAGTGAGTTGTGTGTGTGAAACTTCATTATTGATTGAACTGTGTGTGCAAGTCCTAGTTAGTTTTGGTGCATCACCTTTGGTTCAATTTTTTAGATTTTTTAGATTTATTTATACTCTTTCTTCCCCTATTCTCTGCAAAAGCTTTAGTTTAGATCAAGTTAGGTGACACCATAGGAGACAACCTTCTCTAGAGGTCCACTCCAATTTTAGGTGACCCACAGCCTAAGAGTGTTCCCATGTTACTCCAATGCCAAGTTATGTAACTTAGCAAGGGTGCATTTTGAGAGCTAACAAGAATCATAGGTTTTTATGACTAAATTAACATATTATTAATAATTTCATATTTTAATTATATTAAAAATTAAAAATGTACTCAGTGATTCATCACTCAACTCAATGGTTAATAACATATTAACAATAGTAGCATATACAACAATGAACAACAACAATCATTTAATGTGTATCTAGTAGTTGAAATCAGACTTTTTCTTCAAATGATAAGATAAATAATACAGATAATTGAACATCAACACATTACTGAATATGAGTCTTTTTATTGATTTTCAAATGAAGTAATACATAGAGGCATTGACAATGCAAAATATTGCTCAAAGACAACTCTACACAAAACTGATTTAGAACTTGGAAACTCATATTATCAAATATCAAATCATTCTATCATCTTTTCTAGCAACTTCCACTGTTCAGGTGGTGGAATTGTCATTTGTCTTAATTGATGTTATTTTAATTGAAGATTTGTTAACATTGGAACCTATCTTGAATTCTTCAATCAATTTTGCATTCAAGGTTACCAGTGGTTTGATGGAATCCAAATAGTTCACCACATCTAGGTTCTGAGGAAACTGGTCCAAATCAATCTTCCTTCCACCTTCCATCTTCTTTCTAAGATCATCCTTTCCAATGAATCACTCATTTGTGTCAAAAGCCTCTGGAAAACCAAGATCTATGAATTTCCTTTCCTTTTCATCCAACTTCTTCATCTTGTTTGGAACCAGATTCACATATTCCTTTGTTTCATGCATTCTCAAGCACTTTTGAAAGATGACATCATTGCGGCATCAAGCCGATTATTAATCCCTTTTTAATTTCAAATCATTGTCAATGGCTTTGTAGACTATTTTTTGAACTTGATTTGCAGATTTCTAGATAATACATGCACATTTTTGTTGTCCACTAAATATTTTTTAAGCTTCTTATAATGTATTTTGATATCATCAATCAGCTGAAACAATTCACACAAATGATCAATCATCTGCATTATTTCATCCTAGATATTTTGTTTCATATGCCTCATTATTTCTCTACAAAATCTAGATAACTTATTTTGACAAGATTTAATTGTATTTTTTTATTCCATCAGCTCTACCTCCAATCTTTCATTTATTTTTCTCTTTCTCCAATTTTTGTTCCCACTGTGCATTTCCATTTGCAATGCTTTGTCTTAATTTTTTGAAGTGGATTTTTCCTCATCATATTTCTTGTTGCTCTCATCTAGAATTTGCTTCAGTTTATTCGCTTCTCTCTCATTTTTTTTATCCTCTTTGCTTGTTGATGTAGAGGTAGATTTTTTTATTCTTTTTTCTGATTCATTCTTCTTGTTATCTGTTGCTTTCCTCTTTGCTTTCTCATTTGCTAGGTCTACCTGTAACTTTTCTATTTGAGTCTGCAACCTTTTTATTTATGTGTTTCTTTAGCAATGATGTGTACACCAATTCATTGTTCTTCTTTGATGCATTAATTTTGTCAGTATTTTTGAGTCTAGAAAAATCCAATTGGAAGCTGCTCACCTAAAATTTAGATTGATCCATCTGATTTGTTGGCTTATTTTCAACTGTGAGAAGAACAATTATGTACTCCATGATTCCTTTATTTTTGTCAAATGTGGGTAATACCATGGTTGTTGTAGGCTCAAAAGCTATAGCAGATGTACTCTCCATCAATTGCTTCTTTTCTTTTTTATACAAGTCTGATTTATTTTTAAACTCTTCAATGTAATCAAAACCTAGGGATGTAGGAACGATGGAATGCTTGAATGGTGAAGGAATAGGATTACTTGTAGTTGCTAATGATGTTGTAGCCACACTAAATGGAAATGGGCGAGTGCCTGGAAATAACTCCTTTGTGGTGGATCCAATGGTAGTGTGACTTGGACCTATCAAAATCTTTTGCCTCTTCTTTATGCCTTGATCACCTAGTGTTTGTGTGGTATCTTGTATTGTTCTCTTATGTGTAATTTATTATTGTAGAACATTTTGGCCACTACTATTACTACTACCCATATCGTCGCTACTAGTTCCAGTGCCAGTTGCAGTAAGATCTTCACCATGGGTATGTCCTAGTTGTGATTGTATTTGACCATGAGGATGAGGATTTGAAGCTCTAACAAATTGAATTATTTCGGCTCTTCTTGTATGCCCTTCGTCTACTTTTTCACCTCCAAGGCCAGATTTATCAATTGGTTTTATATGCTCTACATATGTTACCATCCAAGGGCATTGTCTTTGGGACCCCAAAGAACCAACCTTCATAACCCATTTTTTCAGCTATGGCTGCTCCTAAATTACATGCTTCTTTTGTGGCCTCACTTAAACCAGGTTTGAAATAGACATAGCTTTGTTCTTCCCTATCATCATTAGATTCACCATTAGTCTCTTGATCTTCACATGTTCATTAGGATTCTCTATATTCCACAATTTACTAAAATCACGATCTTCTTTGTTATCTGCATACTCTGCAAGAGCTCTTGGATCACCTAGCTCCTTCCTCATAGACCAAAAGGCAGTAATTTTTTATTGTGACAAATTTTTAGTTGTAACTTCCTTAGCTAGAGAATCTAGCATTTTTAATCTACTAGATGGTTTATCACTTTTTTCATAATAATTGTTGTACCTCTTGATTGTCTTTCAATGCAATGCCATAATTTTCGCTAACTATTGTTCAAAAGAAATACCTTTCTCAGCAACACTTTTCTCCATTTCTATTTTGACCTCATCCCAAGAATCCTTGAATCTCAAGTTTTCAAGCAAGGGTTTACTTTGATGTTGAATTCTATTTGTAGCATTCCTATTGGCCACAATCATTGATTTAATGGTGTCACATGGATCATACTGCAAGTGACAAACACCGTCAAAATTTAAAAAAATCAAAAGATCATGTGCCACACTAAATTCCTTTCTATTGAATGTGAACCCTCCATATGAAAAAGGTAAAAAAGGAAATAAGGTCTTCTTCTACTGATTGACAAAGTGTAGTTCATTATTACTCTTCATCTACCTTGCATATTCCAATGCAAAAACCCTTTTTGTCACATGTATTGGAAGTTTGTATGGCTCTACTCTCGATCCATAAAATCTTAGCACAGTATATTCTTCCATTAAGTACTAATCAACCAATTGCATTTCTTTTCCTAGTTGAATTCAATTTCTACATGACATAGGCAATCTAAGCATTGGATTATTTGTAATTCCTTGATGCAATGGAGCCAAAAAGTAGTCTACAAAATGACTGTAGTTCCTTCGAGAATCATGCATCCTTATCTCAGTGGTCCAATCATATACTGGAGTCATTTTATTTTCTTGAGAATTACTATAGCCAGTTGAATCCAAAGCTTGTTGGTATGTAACATTCCTCTAAATTTGAATAGAAAAATAGCACAAGTAGGTTGTGAACCTAAATGTCTTGGTGGAAGCTCCTTTAATCTTAAAAAAATATTTATGCATGGATTCTACAATGTGCTCAATAAATTTATATTTGACATGTGGAACACCATAATGGATATTATATACCATTTTAAGGAGGCTTGCACCCAATTCCCAATTGCTATCCAGTCTGAGGTAAAATGCTAGCATGAAAATAGTATCCTGAATCCATGGTCTAAAAAATATCAAAATCAAAAGGAGGCTTATGATTACCTTTCAATTTTTTTCTAACTTGTATGATATCTAGAACTATTTTATTTATGAAATAATTTTTCTCCCTTCATCCACTACTTCATAATCACTAGCAAGATTTCTTAGGTCAATGTGGACGTTTCTAAATTCTTTGGTTGTAAACTCCAACACTTTTCCAAGTTTTTTCTGAATTAATGGATAATAATTATTCTTTTCTATCTTTATTAACAATTGCTCTATTGTTATTATCATAATTTTTGGCATAAACCATGATAAATTATAGGCAAGGGAAAACCTCATGTAACATCATGCAACCTAATCTAGTTACCCACGGTGCACTGATACTATTAACTTGCATTTGCTTTGCAACCTTATTCTGAGATGAAAATCTAAGTTCTAAGGTACGCCTACCATAGATTTCAAGATCATAAATATCATGGTATTTATCAGTGAAACCTGGGGTTTTAAGCAATTTTGCATAGTGTATATTTTTACCCAATTTTTCTGTAGTGGTATTGGTGGTAGACATGCTTATACAATGTGAAATTGTGAATTCCCTCTTAGTCTTCCTTATTTTTTCTTGATTCTTAAGTCTCTCAACCCTAAACCCAAACTTCAAAGTTTGAAAAAATAAGATTTTAAGAAATGATGAAATTTGAAACGTAGCCGTAGGAATTCTGTCTCACTTACCTGGATTTTGATTCTTGAAAAGATTAATATTGAAAGGCATGGATTGGCTATGTTGGATGTGGAAACCAAAATATCCCTAGTGTACTGCTATTAGCAATCTAAAATCTCCCTGTTTGCTGACCCTCTCACTTAAAAATAAAATCACTTAGCACTTAGCAATAGAATTTTTTTATTTTTTTTGAAACATTAAATTGAGTAAAACATTGAAACACCATCATGTTGCTTCTGGACTACAAAATTAGTACATGGATTTCTTGCATTGACAACAAATTCTAAACCATTGATCTTTATAAATCTAATGGTTATAGGGTGATTCCAGAGGTTTAAGTTTTCAAGCCTAGCGCTATGTTCATTTCATTCTAGAATGCAACTACAACCATACATCAAATGTTCATCGAACGGTTGAATAATTTATTATATAAACAATAAACATGTGTTTTAAAGTTGTTTTAAACTATAGTGCACTAGGATTGACATCAAGGCCAAGGGGTCAGTAACTTAATGTTGCAAAGGACTGAATAAAATGAATAATGATACAGGAAACCGAGGGAGAAGGTCAACAAAAAATTAGAAATCAATAATATTTTGGTAAACCCTAACAAGAGTGACAACTTTTAGTGTTTAAAATGTATTTTGTCAATTTGATGGCAACTTTCCTTTTTCATTTGTATTGCTTTATGTTTTAATTTTAAATTTGCATGCAATTATTTCATAAATAGATAATAGTTAATTTATTAAAGGAATAAAATTTGATTTGAATGGATTCATAGAAACTGAACTCAAAAAATAATTATTTACTCTAAATGAATAAAAAAGAAAAACACAACACAACCATTTATTTTATTACAACTAAATTACAATGTCACATTATTACATCTTTTTAAAGATGGGTAGAGCATGCAAGTGCCAAGCTCTTGTTTTTTATAAATAACATATGTTACTTTAATAATACAAATACAAATGTAAGCACCAATCTTCTGTTGGACCACTAGTGATAACATAATACAAATGTCACTCTAAAAATAAATGCATGGTGATGGGACTTGCTAGGTCAACCATGCACTCTAAAAATAAATGCATGGAACTTGCTTGGTCAACCATGCGTTCTAAAAATAAATGTATGAGACTTGTCCGAGAAACCATGGGCTCTCAAAATAAAAGCATGGGGCTTGCTTGGTGAGCCATGTTGGGGAAATGGGAGTTGTGAAGATACAAAATATATTTGTGATTGAAAACTAGAGTCATGCAAAAGATGAGGGGTAGTAAAATTTCTCCCATATTTTACACACAACCTCCATGCACTAGGATAACTCATATCTCCATTAGAGCTCCTCATCCTGGTTCAAAACCTACCTCATAAGTCAGGTGAACCGGATCAATTTCTTTCCAATTCTATCCATTCTGAACTTGAAGGAAATTGATCTTTTACTTTGTAACTACATAACTTGAGCCATGAGAATTTAGAGTATCCCCAATTTAATACCACATCATCTTCTTCCTGAATCCTTATTAACCCTACAAAATGAAAACCCTTATGACAATTCAAAACATTGCACTCAATAGTAAAGCCTTTAGCCTTCAATGAATGATTTTAGTTGTGCTCACTATCCCTATTTATGGGCCACTAGTACTACTACCAGTCCGATCCCTATTTATGGGCCACTAGTACTACTACCAGTCCAATCCCTATTTACTTGTGATTCATGTCATGTATGAGGTTGGGTACCAGTATAATGATAATCATGATTCACGCAAACCAAAAAATCAACTTAATCAATTCATGTAACTTAAGCCTTACATTTATAATTAAAATGTTTAATTTGATTGATGTTTGGCTACATGCAAACTATACCTCAAGTTGACAAGCTGTCAAAATTTCCAATGCCACTCAAACAATATGAAGTCATTACAAATCTTGTTTCACTAGATCACTGGATTAATGAAATCATCATCTATTATTCTATAGTACATCGTCTAGTTTTCAATATAAAGCTATCCAATCAATCACTTTGGATGTTCATATGGCATTAATCCATGTCGCCACCCACAGTACCGCAACCACACTTTCTTCAAAAAGATTGAGAATTGAATAAATGGAAGTTAGAGTACTTCGACACATTGAAAAGGGAGAATTAAATGGCTTGTTTTATCTTAATCATTATCAATGTCCACTAATAAGTCACAATAAATTTTTCTCACTTATGATCAAAACTATATGTTGATAATTAATATTAGTTTTAAAAGCCACATTTTTATATTGATCAAAGAAAAAAATATTTACAAGAATGGAGCCACAAAAAGTATTTTAATTTAAGTAGCTCTATTGCTAAAGAATTAAGTACATAATACATAGCTAGCCTAGCAAAAAGCCACTAACCATGACAAAAAACAAGTCACAAAATACATATAACAAGAACTGTTACGTTGTACAATAAAATATAGACACGTGACACATCACACAATTCTTTACTAATTTTTTTTGTAGCATTAGTTGAGGCCTTCAACTAGGTGTTTTAGTAGAAGGTGAATCAAATTTAACAGATTAACAACAAAGAAGAAAATAAAATCACCTAAAACCTTCCTCCAAAACTCCAGATTCTTTAATGATTCATTTTTTGTATCACATAGCAGACCCCATCTCATATTAACCAGGACAAGAGCCTGCATTGTAGAAGCATGCAATTCCACTTTCTAGAAGATTCCACCAATAGGCGCTAACCCACTTTCAAAATTGTAATGCTCCAGTGCCAACTCCAACAAAGAAATAGAGTGACTAAAAGGCTAAAAATAACATATTGCCAGTGTCTTCACTAAATCGTTATTGAGAAAAATATCCATGCAATTGGACAAGAAAGTTGAAGATAGCTTAGAATATAGAGCATGAGGGTTGTTTTGAAGCCATTCCCTATCCACAATTATTCTTATAGAATCCTCAACCTGCACACAAGGAATTGTAGAAACCATACTCAACTTCCATCTGCTGTATGCATCATCCCTTCTTTTCTCCCAAAAACATTTGGGTAGCATGACATGCCATGAAGACTCCATAATATCATAGTTAAATTGAGAATAGAGAAGAAATAAATCAAAGACAAATATATTATAAATGATATGAAGAACATCAAGTTGGTGAAGTATATAGAAGTTAGAACGAAGAAAATGATATCAAATACTCACACTTAACATTTAATTCACCACTATCATTGATGTGACAATTAACATTTACTTCACTACTCGAATCCTTAATCATTGATGTGACAATATTATTTCGAAAAAATTGTGACAATATTATTCCAAGTTGCCTGTGAGAAAATCCATGTTTCAGCCTTCTTGCTTCTCCATTGGGTTTAACCCATGTGCAACTTCCAGCAATGGGGAGGTAGGGAGCGGCCCAGATTAAATATGGCGCTTCACATTTGTGTGATCTTTACCTTAAGACCATTCTCTTGTTCATAACCCTCAAACCAAATGGACGACCTAGATTAAGATGTCTTGCCTACCTTTAAAACATGTGCTTAAAAGGCTCCTTTAGTAGTGGAGGCTTTAACACTAGTTCCTTAATATTTCCTTAATATTTTGCACCTTGATATAGTTCCTTCAGCGGTTCCCATTGTTCCACGTGGTACTTCCTCACCTCCTTGTTGAAGGATGAGAGATTTAGGTGGGTCCCCCATGGGCTAGCAAGGAGTGGTCAAGGTTGACCCACGTCACCCTATCTCGACCATTCATTTCTCAAACCCATCATTTGCCTAAGTCGAGGGGCCAATCACCATGATGACTAATAGAATTTTATTTTGGTTTTCATGTTCATTTAAGTGATTTAATAAGTAATAAAATTTCAACCATTGATTTCTAGAAATCTAATAGTTCTAGTGTTATTCCAGAGGTTTTAATTCTCAAGTCTAGTGCTTTAGAGATTTTCTTTTAGAATGCAACTACAACCATCCATCAAAAATCCATCGAACGGTCGTGGGTAATATTATTTTAAATTGACATCTGGCTTCAAACATAATAAATATGTTGACACTTGTCCCCTTTCCGGACACTTTATGAAGGAATTTGAATGTGTGGAAAATTTGTCTCGGAATTCGATATTTTTGCCAACCAAGTATTATTTTTTATTGGCATACCAGTTTATTTTTCCATTGAATGATTAACTGACATAAACCGCGCAGCTAAGCCTAGTAAACTTTTTTCACGTGACCGGTGGCGCTGGCGTGACACGCCCTCCGATACCACAGGTTTGGGGGAAGACTAGACCTCGTGACCTCTTGCCTGCAACAGGATGCTTTAGCCAATCTAGCTAGGACCCCTGCCCTATTTGAAAATAGGTTTAATTCACCAATGAAAATATATTTTTTTGGTTTGAAGAAAAGTTTTAATCGACAACAAAATTATTTTTTCTGTTTTGAAAATAGGTTTATTTGCCAATGGAAATATTTTATTGTTTTGAAAAAAGGTTTTAATTTCCAATGAAAATATTTTATTGGATTAAAAAAAATTGCAATTCTCCAAGATTTTCCATAGACTTCTAGCGATTAGAAAAGATTCGCCAATTGAGATTATTATTTTTCCTAAAAAAATGAAAAAAAATGCCAATAAAATTATTATTTTTATCGAGAAGTATACAAGATTCACTAGGAT
Organism: Sequoiadendron giganteum; assembly: GCA_007115665.2. Lineage (NCBI taxonomy): Eukaryota > Viridiplantae > Streptophyta > Pinopsida > Cupressales > Cupressaceae > Sequoiadendron > Sequoiadendron giganteum. The sequence continues at coordinate 87,171,913 of CM021110.1, read as the reverse complement.
TTTATACCTTCACCGAGGGGAGTTCTTAAAGTTATCCTTGAATTCCATGGAACAAATGCAATGATGATAATGACTAATTTGGTGTAGGATAAATTAGAATGTTGTATGACAAAGGAAGGGAGAGAGAGACAGAGAGAGAGAGAGAAGGTCCCTTAGAGAGAATGATAGAGATAGAGGAAGGTGGATCTAGAGAAGGATAGAGAGATTTAAAGAGAGAGAGGGGGAGAGAGGGGGTTACTTAAACTAGAAATGTTCAAAACTTAAAATAACTAATATGCTAAAAAATTATATAATAAATAGAAAATAAAATATGTTTTTGGAATAATATTAAAAATAGGAAAGAAAATATGCATAACTTGTTTCTTTCTATGATATCTTGCCAAATTTTGTTTGTGCTTCTTTTGTTCTTCTTTTTGTGAATACTTTCATTTAGTCTTTATTTTTCTTGTTATTTATTTACCATTTTCTTATTCTACCAAAAGATGACTTCACAAATCAAAAATCTCCAAAAAACTCCAAAATCTCCCTTGATGGAAGATGACTTCATAAATCCTCTAGACCAAAAGATGACTTCACAAATTCAAAATCTCCAAAAATCTCCCTTGATCAAAGATGATTTCTCAAATCCTCTAGACCAAAAGATAACTTCACAAATCCAAAATCTCCAAAATCTTCCTTGATGGATAAAAATGTGTATTAATCTACTAATGTTGATATTGAAAAAATGAAAAAATAAAACATATTTATATGCATATGTAATTATTAAAAAACCTAATAATAAACGGGTCGGCCAAACATTCACTTGAACCACCCCGACTAGATTTTTTTAATATTATTTCAAATGCCTGTTTGAGCGAACCCCCATTCGAGCGAATGGGTAAAGGGGGGGTTACTCGAACCCCCCTTTTTGCCCTTCTCCCCCTCTTCTACCAAATGTCTCCAAAATTTTGCCTTTTGAAGCTCGAGTTGAGGATGAAAATGGAGGAAACTTCACAAACCCAATTGGATGATGATAGTCCTCAAAACAAGCTATCCATTGAATATAATTTTAATATTTTTTAGTTTTATTATGTATTTTTTAAATTTTAATTAAACATAAGTTTTTCACCGAAAATCAAGCTCTTTGTTCTACATATGTGGAAAAATAGAAAATTATCATTTAAAAAAAAAAATATCTATGCACTAGATATTGATGTCCTTGATTCAACAAAAAAACCAATTGAATTTCGATACATACAAAAAAAATTATGTGTTAGCAAGTAAATGATATCTAAATTGTAACTAGTTTGACTTCAAAACTTAATTAAGGAAAAATATTCAATGAAATTCTATGAAACCAATTGCATACACTAGATATCGTAGTTACTAATCTAAATTCAAAAAATTATAATTTAACCCTTCATAGAAAAAAAGTTTAGTGTTAGCAAGTACACACCACTCTTTAAAAATGGTGTTTACTATTAAAAACTAGTTTTCAAAGGAGATGGAAAAAAAAAATGCAATCTGATTCCAATTTTTTTAAAAAATATATATTTAGAATCTATAGAAAAAATGTCACCAATCACTAGTTTGTATCATCTTCAAATTCTTCACGGTTTAGCAACTATAGGTGTCTGAAAGTGAAGATTTAGTTAAAAAAATTCAATTCAATGTCTAGTTTGGCCAAAAATTACAAACCAGTAATGTGGGATCACCCAAGTACTGGTGGATCTTCTTCTATCAATATTTCCTGCCCAGCTTGAATCCACATATCCATGAATATCAAGGGAAATATTGTCTTTATTCATATTGCTATGATAACATAAGGAATAATATGAGATATAGCACAAATATTTGAAGACTCTTTTAATTGCATCCTAATGAACTCTACCAGGATTAGACATATATCTGGAAAGAACTTCCACTGCTTGGGCAATGTCTGGTCTAGTACAAACCATAGCATACATCAAACTTACAACTACACTTTGGTAAGCCACTCTGCTCATGTCTTCCATCTCTGATGGAGATGTTGGACAATCTGAAATAGATAAATTTGTTCCAAATGAAATAAGAACACATAATGGTCTTGAAACAAAGAAAAAGAGGTGCAAAGCTAAATGGATTACCAAAAGGATGCACCTAATTTTACTAGTGTTTTATTCAATTATGAGGGTTATAGTTCATAAATAAGAGTCAAAAATCAAACCTAACCTTGATATAGCAAATAAAAGGTAGGTTTTAAGAGGGTCAAATATTGTGTACTTGTTGTAGTAAGTGCTTTTTCAGGCCTCACTCAGGACTCATTCACCTAGTGGTGAATGGGTCCTAGCTAGGGTTCTAGAAAATCAATTTATGTGTTTTGTTCTTCAATGTTTGCACTTCCAGATCCTAGTGGGAGACTGCCAAAAACTTAGAAATAAATTTTGTAGCTCAGTTTCCATGATTTTACTAGAAAGGTGACATCTTTAACAACTTTCTCCAATTTTTCTTTCCAATTTATTTTCAACCTAAAACTTACAATCACACATCAAAGAGGAGAAAAATGTTAATTGTTAGGGAATAGGGGTTTCCTTGGTCAAACCCTGTTTGGGTAATTAAACTTTGAAATGAAACAATGCATAAAAGAATGATGAATGAACAAATCTATGTAACAACTCACCAATCCTCAATTGAAACCTTAGAGTATAAATCAACAATCTAGCATGAAGTGGCTTTAAGAAATGTAGACCTTGATCATAGAACTTGATATGAAACAATGCTTGAATTGGATCTTAAATGCTACATCAACACATTAGCTCAACAACATGTGTAACACCCCTCCGTTTTTCTTTCTGGACTGGACAGTGTGTCCTTTTTTTGTGTAGATTGGTGTTTTTGGATATTCATATACTATATTATGTGTGTTATTTGATCACTGCTTCTAGAGCGATGAACTATTATTTGTGTGATGTGGTTTATGTGATGATTTGTTTTACATGCTTTAATGATGTAATGATGTTAGTGGATATAACATGTGATTGCATATTAAATTATTTGAAGTATTGTGGAAGAGTCATTTGTAATGATTGTATTGGTGAAGGGGACGAGTTCTCATCACTCGCTTGCGAGTGCCCTGCGATTCCGTGATTTCCTCTTCATGGTGTGTATTATATGTTGTTTATATTATATGTTGTTGTTACTTGGTTTTCAAGTTTGCAGGTACATGACATCGACTCCACCTAGATTCATAGGTTTGAGTGCGTCGATCCAACGGTTAAGTTGAATGGGAGATAGTAGCTAGGTAACTTGTGTCAAGTCTACACCCTAGCCATAGTGCATCGTCAGTCTTGTGTGTTGAGTCGTTGATTGCCATGTTTTAATGTTATTTAATTTTGAAGGGATTCTTGATTATGGAAATAAATATTTAAAATTATTGTATTAAATTATGTTGATAGTTATTTAATTAAAATTAAAATTGTGATTGAAAGTTTATATTTAAATTTATTAATTAAATTTAATTAAATTTATTTAATTTAATTTAATTTAATTTATTTAAGTAATTAAATTTAATAAAATTTATTTAATTTAATTAAATTTAATCCAATGGGTTGAATTTATTTATTAAATAACTAAAATTAATTAATTAAGCTTTATGTTGAGTAAATTAAAAGAAAGCAAATAATGTAATGTATTTTTGAATTTAAGTTTAATTGGGAAATTAGTTTCAAATTTTGGAGTTAATTTATTATTTAGAATTTTTAAATTAAATAAAAATTAGATTTGGTTGTTGAAGATATTTTCAATTATGCCAGCATGTGTAAGTTTAATTAATTAGAAGAGTTTGTTGCAAATTCATTCACAGAGAGAATTTTGGAGAGGAAAAAGCTTCTTTAGGTGTGAGAGGATATTTTTGTAAAAAATTACATAGAGGATTGTTTTGGGGAAATTCTTGGCTATGGAGTTACATTGGAATTGTTCTAGTAAATCTTGTTGTGTTTGTTTGTTGCTTTCTTGGTTGGAATCATTGGATTGTTGGATAGAAAATGTGGAAGCTTTGGGGAAGGCTTTGCATCAAATTTCCATTTCCTGAAGCTTCTTGACTTAGGTTTTCTTTTGTATTTTTGTATGGATCTTGGTTTTCTTTTAAAATTGTAGTGATTAAAGATTTGTTTGTTAAATCTATTTAGAAAAAAAAAAATTATTAGAAGGAAGAAATTAAATAAATAAATTTAGAAGCTTCTGTTGTTCCCATCAAATTTCTTCAGGGAAATTATGAAACCTATGTTGAATCTAGTTTATTTGAGGAAAATGTTAGTATGTTATTAAATCAAACTTATGGGTAAAACAACACTTAGATTTGTTTTAGAAATTTTCAATCAATGTAGAAATGAATTTATTTCTAAAACCTCTGTAGAAATTGTGGTGGAAAAATCTAGAGGATTTGAAAGCTTCTGGATGTAACCTAGATTCCTCTTAGTTTTCTTTCTATGAATTTGAGAAAATTGATTAAATATTTAGTTTTGAACCTCTGTGAATTTTGGTTGTTCTTTGGAAATTCTATTATTCTTCCTATAGATGGTTTTTTTTTTTCAAGAAATATCTTCTCAACTTATTTATCAAATTGTGATATTTTTATATATATTATATATATATTTAGATGTATACATATATATGGATATATACAAATGAATATATATATATATATGATATTTATTTTAAAATATATATTTAAAACTGTCGTTTGTACAACGTTTAGGGTTTATGGTAAAATTGCACAGATTTCTGTGGGTTTTTGAAATTCTTGTTTTATTCTTTTGTTGGGGTTACTTGGCGGGGCATTACACATGGTATCAGAGCCTAGGTTTAAACACTGGGTTCTCTGGGATTATGATGTACCCATTAAGCTTAGTTGTGTAGGTTTCCAAGTGTACCTTATCTAATACCTTTTTGTGTCTGTGTAGGAGTATGCCACCTAGATATGGATGAGGCAAAGGACAAGTATGTGGTCAGGTAGGCAGTCGTGATGGGGGTCACCATGAATCGCCACCTCATATTATGCTTATACCAAAGAAGGAGGAACAAAAGGCCTCGCAAAATGGCCCAGGAGGCGGTGGTGGACAACTAGATCCTCCAGGGATCGAAGCTGCATGCAGATCTTTTGAGGAGGCTTTGGCACTCTTAGGTTCGAGATAGGCAGTACCAGAGGTTAATCCTGGTGTGAGGATAGTTACAAAATAGTCTAAGATGTTAGACTCTTTCTATATGAGAGATTTGATTCAGTCACAACCACCTCGGTTTGATGGATTTGGCACCGGTTTAGAGGCCAAGACTTGGCTAATAGGTCTTGATCGATGTTTTTCTATGCATCCATTTGATAGTAATACTAAAGCGCGGTGCGTTGTTATGCACCTGCAAGGGTTTGCGGCCACTTGGTGGAGACTGGAGGACAAAAAGCTCCACATTGATATGAATATTGTGTCTTGGGAGATATTTCTTGAGCGGTTTAGAGCCTGCTTTGTTTCTGACCATTGGCTTCAGCACAGAGGTGATGAGTTTCACGTCGTACAACAGTTATCCATGACCGTAGATAAGTATGAGAGATGTTTCTACGAACTTAAATAGTTTGCAAGAATAGGAGATGACAAAGGGATGTTCGTGCAACATTTCATCAGGGGCTTGAATGCTTGTATTAGTGGTGGTGTGCGGGTCTTTGAGCCCAAATCTATGGAGACAGCTATGGAGAAGGCATAGCTTGTGGAGGAGAACTTAGCTATGGCACTAGGAGGTCATTTAGGTGTCCAAATTGGTAGTGGTTTTGTAGTTGGGTCTAGTGCACAACGGGGTCAGACTCAGGGAGTTGGATCACCGATGACTCAGTAGGAGCCTATTCAGAGTGGGTAGCAGCAGAGTGCGCTTGGAAAGCGTAAGGAATCTCAAGATGATGCTGGTTCTTTACCTAGAAGGAACTAGAACCAGTGGCGCAATAAGCACAATCGTCAGGTGTAGCCAGCCCAGAGTTCACAGTTTGCAGCTGATTGGGGTAGTATGCAGCAGTATACTGCACCGATAGGAGGCAGTGGGTTTGGTCGTAACATTGGGTGTTACTCTTGTGGTCAGCAGGGGCTCCTTGCTAGGAATTGTTCGCATCGAAATACTTCTGGATTTGGTCAGGGACCAATAGTTTTAGAGCCGATAGTAGAGGATGCTGGTAGGACTCATCGTGCTTATGTGGCGATTGATAACCGTTAGCCTGGATATCAGGGTACCGTAGTTGAGACTTCTGGAGTTGGTCGTACAGTGCAGGATACTCATCCTCAGGGGCCGAGGTTTTGATTTGATGTTGTTTGTATGAGGGATTTATATCCCTACTTGTGTGCAGGCTTCCAAGAGTGAGCCTAACCCTTGGGGGGGAGAACGTAACACCCCTTCGTTTTGCTTTCTCGACTGGACAATGTGTCCTTATTTTGCGTAGATTAGTGTTTCTAGATATTTAGATACTATATTTTGTGTGTGTTATTTGATCGCTAATTACAAAGCGATGAACTATTATTTGTGTGATGTGGTTTATCTGATGATTTTTTTTACATGCTTTAATGATGTAATGATGTTAGTGGATATAACATGTGATTGCATATTAAATTATTTGAGGTATTGTGGAAGAGTCAGTTGTAATGATTGTATTGGTGAAGGGGACAGGTTCACATCACTCGCTTGTGAGCACCTTGTGATTCCGTGATTTCCTCTTCACGGTGTGTATTATATGTTGTTGTTACTTGGTTTTTAGGTTTGCAGGTACATGACATCGACTCCACCCAGTTTCACAGGTTTGAGCATGTCAATCCAATGGTTAAGTTGAATGGGAGATAGTAGCTAGATAACTTGTGTCAAGTCTACACCCTAGCCATAGTGTCTCGTCAGTCATCTATGTCGAATCATTGATTGCCATGTTTTAATGTTATTTAATTTTGAAGGGATTCTTGATTATGGAAATAAATATTTAGAATTATTGCATTAAATTATGTTGATAGTTATTTAATTAAAATTAAAATTGTGATTGAAAGTTTATATTTAAATTTATTAATAAAATTTAATTTAATTTAATTTATTTAAGTAATTTAATTTAATCCAATGGGTTGAATTTATTTATTAAATAACTAAAATTAATTAATTAAGCTTTATGTTGAGTAAATTAAAAGAAAGCAAATAATGTAATGTATTTTTGAATTTAAGTTTAATTGGGAAATTAGTTTCAAATTTTGGAGTTAATTTATTATTTAGAATTTTTAAATTAAATACAAATTAGATTTGGTTGTTGAAGATATTTTCAATTATGCCAGCATGTGTAAGTTTAATTAATTAGAAGAGTTTGTTGCAAATTCATTCAGAGAGAGAATTTTGGAGAGGAAAAAGATTCTTCAGGTGTGAGACGACATTTTTGTAAAAAATTACACAGAGGATTGTCTTGGAGAAATTCTTGGCTGTGAAGTTACATTGAAATTGTTCTGGTAAATCTTCTTGTGTTTATTTGTTGCTTTCTTGGTTGGAATCACTGGATTGTTGGATAGAAGTTGTGGAAGCTTTGGGGGAGGCTCTACATCAAATTGCCATTTCCTGAAGCTTCTTGACTCAATTTTTCTTTTGTGTTTTTGTATGGATCTTGGTTTGCTTTTAAAATTGTAGTGATTAAAGATTTTTTTGTTAAATCTATTTAGGAAAAGAATTGTTTATTAGAAGAAATTAAATAAATAAATTTAGAAGCTTTTGTTGTTCTCGTGAAACTTCTTCAAGGAAATTATGAACCTATGTTGAATTTAGTTTATTTGAGGAAAATGTTAGTATGTTATTAAATCAAAATTATGCGTAGAACAACACTTAGATTTGTTTTAGAAAATTTCAATCGCTGTAGAAATGAATTTATTTCTAAAACCTCTGTAGAAATTGCAGTGGAAAAATCTAGAGGATTTGAAAGCTTCTGGATGTAAGCTAGATTCCTCTTAGTTTTCTTTCTATGAATTCGAGAAAATTGATTAAAGATTTAGTTTTGAACCTCTCTGAATTTTGGGTGTTCTCTAGAAATTCTATTATTCTTCCTATGGATGGTTTTTTTTTTTCAAGAAATATCTTCTCAACTTATTTATCAAATTGTGATATTTTAATATATATTATATATATATATATTCAGATGTACACATATATATGGATATATACAAATGAATATATATATATATATATATATAATATATATATATGATATTTATTTTAAAATATATATTTAAAACTATCGTTTGTACGATGTTCAGGGTTTATGGTAAAATTGCACAGATTTTCGTGGGTTTTTGAAATTGTTGTTTTATTCTTTTGTTGGGGTTACTTGGCAGGGCATTACACATGGTATCAGAGCCTAGGTTTAAACACTGGGTTCTTTGGGATTATGATGTACCCATTAAGCTTAGTTGTGTAGGTTTCCAAGTGTACCTTGTCTACTACCTTTTTGTGTTTGTGTAGGAGTATGCCTCCTAGATGCGGATGAGGCAAAGGACGAGGATGTGGCCGGGTAGGCGGTCGTGATGGGAGTCACCATGACTTGCCACCTCATATTACACTTATACTAGACCAAGAGGAACAACAAGCCTCGCAAAATGGCCCAGGAAGCGGTGGTGGATAGCTAGATCCTCCAAGGATCGAAGCTGCACGTGGATCTTTTGAGGAGGCTTTGGCACTCTTAGGTTCAAGACAGGCAGTACCAGAGGTTAATCCTGGTGTGAGGATAGTTACAACACAGTCTGAGATGTTAGCCTCTTTCTATATGAGAGATTTGATTCAGTCACAACCACCTCGGTTTGATGGAGTTAGCACTAGTTTAGAGGCCGAGACTTGGCTAATAGGTCTTGATCGATGTTTTTCTATGCATCCATTTGATAGTAATACTAAAGCGCGGTGCGTTGTTATGCACTTGCGAGGGTTTGCGGCCACTTGGTGGAGACTGGAGGAGCAAAAGCTCCACATTGATATGAATATTGTGTCTTGGGAGATATTTCTTGAGCGGTTCAGAGCCCACTTTCTTTCTGACCATTGGCGTCAGTGTAGAGGCGATGAGTTTCACGTCGTATGGCAATTAGCCATGACCGTAGATCAGTACGAGAGACGTTTCTACGAACTTAAATAGTTTGCAAGAATAGGAGATGACAAGAGGATTTTCGTGCAGCATTTCATCAGGGGCTTGAATGCCTGTATTAGTGGTGGTGTGCGGGTCTTTGAGCCCAAATCTACAGCTGTGGAGAAGGCACGACTTGTGGAAGAGAACTTAGCTATGGCACTAGGAGGCCATTCAGGTGTGTAGATTGGTAGTGGTTTTGTAGTTGGGTCTAGTGCACAACGGGGTCAAACTCAGGGAGTTGGATCACCGATGACTCAGCAAGAGCCTACTCAGAGTGGGCAGCAGCAGAGTGTGCTTGGAAAGCATAAGGACTCTCAGGATGATGGTGGTTCTTTGCCTAGAAGGAACTGGAACTAGTGGCACAATAAGCACAATCGTCATGTGCAGCCAGCCTAGAGTTCATAGTCTGTAGCTGATTGGGGTAGTATGCAACAGTATACTACACTAGTAGGAGGAAGTGGGTTTGGTCATAACACTGGGTGTTACTCTTGTTGTCAGCAGGGCCTCCTTGCTAGGAATTGTCCGCATCGAAATACTTTTGGATTTGGTTAGGGACCAATAGTTTCAAAGCCGAAAATAGGGGATGCAGGTAATACTCATCATGCTTATGTGGTGGTTGATAACCATCAGCCTGGATATCAGGGTACCATAGTTGAGACTTCTGGAGTTGGTCATACAGTGTAGGATACTTGTCCTCAAGGTTCAAGGTTTTGATTTGATTTTGTTTGTATTAGGGATTTATATCCCTACTTGTGTGCAGGCTTCCAAGAGTAAGCCTAACCCTTGGGGGGGAGAACATAACACCCCTCTGTTTTTCTTTCTCGACTAGACAATGTGTCCTTATTTTGCATAGATTAGTGTTTCTAGATATTCAGATACTATATTTTGTGTGTTTTATTTGATCGCTAATTACAGAGCGATGAACTATTATTTGTGTGATGTGGTTTATCTGATGATTTTTTTTACATGCTTTAATGATGTAATGATGTTAGTGGATATAAGATGTGATTGCATATTAAATAATTTGAAGTATTGTGGAAGAGTCAGTCATTATGATTGTATTGGTGAAGGGGATAGGTTCACATCACTTGCTTGCGAGTGCCCTGCGATTCTGTGATTTCCTCTTCACAGTGTGTATTATATGTTGTTTATATTATATATTGTTGTTACTTGGTTTTTAGGTTTGTAGGTACATGACATCGACTCCACCTGGTTTCATAGGTTTGAGCATGTCAATCCAACGGTTAAGTTGAACGGGAGATAGTAGCTAGGTAACTTGTGTCACGTCTACACCCTAGCCATAGTGTGTTGTCAGTCGTTTGTGTTGAGTCGTTGATTGCCATGTTTTAATGTTATTTAATTTTGAAGGGATTCTTGATTATGGAAATAAATATTTAGAATTATTGCATTAAATTATGTTGATAGTTATTTAATTAAAATTAAAATTGTGATTGAAAGTTTATATTTAAATTTATTAATAAAATTTAATTTAATTTAATTGATTAAATTTATTTAATTAATTAAATTTAGTCCAATGGGTTGAATTTATTTATTAAATAATTAAAATTAATTAATTAATTTTTATGTTGAGTAAATTAAAAGAAAGCAAATAATGTAATGCATTTTTGAATTTAAGTTTAATTGGGAAATTAGTTTCAAATTTTTGAGTTAATTTATTATTTAGAATTTTTAAATTAAATACAAATTAGATTTGGTTGTTGATGATATTTTCAACTATGCTAGCATGTGTAAGCTTAATTAATTAGAATATTTTGTTGCAAATTCAATCACAAGGAGAATTTTGGAGAGGAAAAAGCTTCTTCAGGTGTGAGAGGATATTTTTGAAAAAAATTACATAGAGGATTGTTTTGGGGAAATTCTTGGTTGTGGAGTTACATTGGAATTGTTCTGGTAAATCTTGTTATGTTTGTTGGTTGCTTTCTTGGTTGGAATCACTGGATTGTTGGGTAGAAGCTATGGAAGCTTTGGGGGAGGCTCTGCATCAAATTTCCATTTCCTAGAGCTTCTTGACTCAGGTTTTCTTCTGTGTTTTTGTATGGCTCTTGGTTTTCTTTTAAAATTGTAGTGATTAAAGATTTGTTTGTTAAATCTATTAAGGAAAATAATTTTTTATTAGAAGGAAGAAATTAAATAAATAAATTTAGAAGCTTTTGTTGTTCCCGTGAAATTTCTTCAGGGAAATTATGAAACCTCTATTGAATTTAGTTTATTTGAGGAAAATGTTAGTATGTTATTAAATCAAACTTATGGGTAAAACAACACTTAGATTTTTTATAGAAAATTTGAATCACTGTAGAAATGAATTTATTTCTAAAACCTTTGTAGAAATTGCGGTGGAAAAATCTAGAGGATTTGAAAGCTTCTGGATGTAACCTAGATTCCTCTTAGTTTCCTTTTTTATGAATTTGAGAAAATTGATTAAAGATTTAGTTTTGAACCTCTTTGAATTTTGGGTGTTCTCTGGAAATTCTATTATTCTTCCTGTAGATGGTTTTTTTTTTCAAAAAATATCTTCTCAACTTATTTATCAAATTGTGATATTTTTATATACATATTATATATATTCAGATGTATACATTTATATGGATATATACAAATGAATATATATATATATGATATTTATTTTAAAATATATATTTAAAACTATCGTTCATACGACATTCAAGGTTTATGATAAAATTACATAGATTTCTGTGGGTTTTTGAAATCGTTGTTTTTTTCTTTTTTTGGGGTTACTTGGCGGGGCATTACAACATGCATGATGCACTATGCCTTTGATATGATGAAATAGATCTTTGATTTCTGCAATAAACTTCAATAATCTGCTCTTGAATTCCTTCTTGAATTCTCTTGATTACTCTATAATGATCTTGTGAAGATACTCTTGAGGTAGCTTGAATTGCTTAGATGAAACTATGTGAAATACCCTTGTATTTATACTTATCTTGCTCTTAATTCTCAAAATTTAAATAACACAAGCTGACATCAAATCTAGGATTTGAAATCATTAAAATACCACTGAAAACATATCCCAAGGGGGGGTTCTAGGGTTAAGTGAGGACCCATTCACTAGGTGGCGAATGGGAAACTCTGGGGATTGTGAAATGTTATGTGAAAAGGGGGTCCTAGGACCTAGTGAGGACCCATTTTCTTGGTGGAAAATGGGTCTTAGGTCACTAACCTAGGACACATATGTTGTAAAATTAAGTGTTGTATAATGTCATTTATGAGTGTTGAGTTTTATCCCTCAGAATATTCAATTAATTAGGCTTGAATTTGAATTTTAAGGGGTGAATTAACCTCAATTAATTAATGAAGCCCTAGATAAGTGTGAAAGTGTAAAGAAACACTTTGCAACACCCTAAATAAGGCATAATCAAGTCCATTTAGTTTAAAAGGGCCCTAAAATTAATGTGAATTTGTTTAAAACACATTACAACACTAAATTAAGGCAACATTAAGTTCATTCTAATATTAATTATTCCCAAATTAAGGAAAAAGGGATACTTTTTCCGTTACTACAGATCTACAATCCTATATAAACCTTTGTAAAATTGAATTGACATTCTTACTTTGGCCAAGCCATAGCTTTCTATTCACTCTATCTCTTTTAATTTCCATCCCAAGAATATTTTTAGCTACACCAAGATCTTTCATTTCAAATTTAGCAACAAGTTGAGATTTCAGTTCTGAAATCATACCTTTCCCTCTACCAATAAATAACATATCATCAACATATAATCCAATAAATAGGAAAAGATCACCATCAATTTTATAATAAACACAATGATCTAATTTAGAATGCTCAAATCCCAAACTCAACACATATGTATCAAATTTTTGGTACCACATCCTAGGAATTTTTTTAGGCCATACAAAGATTTCTTCAATTTGCAAACCAATTTACTTTTATCTTTCACCATGTAGTGCTCTGGCTATGTCATATAAATATTCTCCTCCAAGTCACCATGAAGGAAAGCAATTTTCACATCCATTTTCTCAACCTCTAAATCATAAGCAACAATAATAAAAAGAAAAAATCTAATGGATGTCATTTTTGCAATAGGAGAAAATATCTCACCATAATAAACACCCTCAACTTGAGAGTATCCTTTTACAACCAACCTTTCTTTGTATTTCTCAATACTTCCATCTGAACCAATCATTTTCTTGAACACCCATTTGCAACCAACATGTTTTCGTCCTTCAAGTAATGGTACAAGATCCCATGTATCATTCTTTTTCAAAGCTACCATTTCTTCATCCATAACAATCTTCTAGGATTCTGCATCATTCATACCTAATGCCTCTTCTACTGATTTTGGTTCATCCATGTTAGTATTCAAAGAAAAAATACATCTCCAATCATCAGGTGAATACCTTTCAGGTGGTTTTCTATGCCTTGGAGACCTACAAAAAAGATGAGTTGGAGGTTCTTCCTCCTCTTTTGAAGATTCGGAGCTAGATGAGCTCTCCTCAACTTCTTGTCTATCCATGGGCCTTGATTCAACTTTCTGAGGTGTAGAAGGAAATTGAATCACATCTCCTATTTACTTTGCTTTAGATGCAATGTAATAGAAGAAGGCTTAGTTTCTCTAAAAATAAATCTTATATTATGTATTACATTCCATACAATAGGATCCCAAAGCTCGTATCCTTTCACACCATAGCTATATCTGATGAAGATACATTTCACAACCTTGTTCTTCAACTTTGTTCAGTTCTCCTTTGGCACATGTGTGCATATGCCTTGCAACTAAAAACTCTAAGATGTCTTAATGAAGGCTTACAACCCGACCATGCCTCTAATGGCATCTTATCAACAAGATTTGATGTAGGAGACATGTTAATCAGGTAACAAGCAAAAGAAATAGCTTCAACCCAAAACCTTTATTCTAGACCAGCACCACTCAACATACTCCTAACCTTCTCCATCAAAATCTTATTCATTCTTTCTACAAATCCATTATGTTGTGGAGAATATGGAATTATCTTTTGTCTATGAATACCACAATATTTACAAATTTTATCAAAATCATTAGAGAAAACTTCACTACCATTATCACTCCTCAAACATTTTATTTTCTTTCCAATCTGCAACTCAACCATTGCTTTAAATTCTTTAAATCAATTGAAAGCTTCAGGTTTACTCTTTAGAAAATATACCCATGTCCTTCTATTGTAATAATCAATAAATGAAATATAATATGTGGATTTACCAATTGAAGTAACATCTATAGGACCAAACACATTAGAATGAATAAGATCTAATACACCACAAGATTTATGAGAACTCGAGTAAAACTAAACACGATTTTGTTTTCCATAAATGCAATGCTCATAGAAATCAAATTCAAGATTAAATCAGACAAAAATTCAATGAGGTTTTTATTTTTCAAGGTCCTTAGGCCCTTTTCTCCAATGTGGCCAAGTCTATGGTGCCATAACATATTTTTCTTTACAGATAACATATTATTTTAAGAAAGAGCATCCTTGGGTACCCAAAAGCCATGACCATCTGCTGAAGGTGAAACCCTCACTTATTCCATAGAATTTATTTTCATAGAATTATATTGCACTCAACAGTGTATGCATCAAGCTTATACAATGTGCCATACCTAACACCTCTAGCAATCACCATAGCATCTCTAACCATCTTGCATCCTGCATCAAAAAATACAAACTAGCATCTTTTAGTTTTCTCATGTTGGTGCAGATAATAGACTTATTGCTAATCTAGGGATATGCAACAAACCATTAATCCTTTTTATTCTACCATCAGGAAACCTAATTTTAACTTTACCACAACCAACAATATTTAAATAAGAATAATTACCCAAGTACACCTTAACTCCATCAAATTCTTCACATTCAAAAACCAATCTCTATTAAAGTTCATATGGAAAGATGCACTTGAGTCAATTAACCATGCATCGTCACCTACATGAGTTGCCAAAGCTGCAATGAATGCATCAGCATCTTCCTTCTTTGACTCAAAATCATAATCAAATTTCTTCTTATTTTTCTTCTTGACTTCTTTGCATTCCTTATGAACATGTCTAGGCATACCGCAATTCCAACAAATAACTTTGGACTTTCCAAGAGATTTAGATCTCCCCTTGGACTTGGATCTATCATGATTCTCATTCTTCTTGCATTTTTCCTTAGATCTTCCATGAACACTTAGGGCCTCTTTGGTACTGATGGATACCTTCCTCCTCATCTCTTCAAAAATCAAAGAACCCACCAAATCTTCATTCTTTAATATAATAGATGTAATCCCAATAGCCATAAAAAGAAAATCCCACGAATTAGGAAAAGAACAAAGAAATATTTGAAATTTTTCCTCCTCATCGATTTTGACACCAACTGATGCCAACTAAGCCACCATCATATTGAATGCTTCTAGGTGGTCTGTAATTTGTCAACCCTCTCCCATTCTCTAGGAATATAATTTCTTCCTCAAGAAAATATTTTTCACTAAAGATTTTTCTGGATACATCTCACCAAACTTCTTCCATAGTTTTTGTGCAAAGGTCTCTTCATGGACATTGATTAAAACAAAGTTTTCCAAGCACAATTTGAATAGAACCTTGGTTTATGGTCCATAAAATCATACTAAGAAACTTGAGTAGGAATTGTAGGCCTTGAAACATTCTTATCAACAACATCCCACAAATCTCAATCTATTAACAGATCCTCCATCTTCAGCTTCCACATTTCAAAATTATTTCTAGAAAATTTATCCACCTCTATTCTTCCCGATGAACTTGCCATGGGAAAATTATTGCAACAAGATCACAAAGTATCTTCTACACAAGCTCCCACTCAAATTTGGATTAGTTCAAAAAACCCAACAAACCACAATTGAAACCAAAGGTGATCAATCTTTGATAGGTCACTTGTAAGGAAGCTAAGGTAGCGAAACAACTTCCTACACTAATAATGAGTGGAGAATAATGCAAAAAAAATTATAGATCTTTAACAGATATAAAAACTTAAACATAAATAGATACAAATATCATGCATACCAGAAAATAGTGATTTACATGGGGAAAACCCTTTCGAGAGAAAAACCCCACACTCCAAAAGCCTCCCAGTATATTATCAAAAATCACAAATATTATAATATACTTACAGAGCAAGCTTCTCATAGGAGTATCACCAACTAGAGATCCAGAGGTAACACAACCACTATCAGACTTTTAGAATACATCATAATACATAGTCGTAATACAACACCCTCATAAAATAGGGCTATCTTCTAAGGCAAGTCAAGCCAACAAAATATATACCATTAGATATGAAACCTAATGACGAACTGTTCAAATTTACAATAATAAAATATACATAAAATGTGGCTTTCGGGGACATTGCCCTCAAATCCTCATCGGGGTGTGCTTCCCTCGAACCCCCAACCGAGGGGATGAACCCCTCAGACCCCCATAGGGGGGTACCCCCTACAAACCCCCCTACGTTGACGTATCAACAATACTTTATATATTTTCAAGGTTGAGACATATTTTTTCAATTATTCTCCCACTTTTCGAAAACCTTACAAGAGCAATGAGAGGGTGTATGAACATCATCTGTTAATTGTTAAGGTTCAAGAGGCCCATAGTCTCTTAACACCATCTGAACTTCTCTATGCTCATAGACTTAGGTGGAGAATCAGTAATGTTCATCAAAGTACCTACCTTAATCAACTTCACCCTACCATCTTCGACCATATCTTTAACAAAATGGTACTATACAACAATGTGCTTGGTCCAGGCATGAAATGTTTATTCTTGGCTAGACATATCACACTCTGATTGTCGCAATAAATTGTCATTGTACCTTATTTAATTCCAATATCTTTACAGAGTCTCTTAAGCCAAACAACTTCTTTACAAGCACAAGTAGTTGCCATAAATTTTTCTTTAGTAGTGGACAAAGCAACCATAGCCTATTGCTTACTCATCCAACTAATTGCAAAACCGAATAATGTAAACACATAAGCATAGGTGGATCTTTTGTTATCAATATCACTTACCCAGTTTGAATCCACATATCCATGAATATCAAGGGAAATCTCATCTACAACCCCCATATGCTGATGTATCAATAATACCTTATGTATTTACAAGGTTGAGACATATTTTCCCAAGAATACACACATAAATAAAGATCTATGGGTTGTAGTGTCTAGAAATAAATCTATTCCTATGGTATCAAAATATTAGGATATAATGGATAGGAACGTGAGAGCCTTATAAGAGTTTTCATGGTTGTTTCAATACTTCTATTTTTTTCAAGAAAACACACTAGATCATCTTAGATAGTTGCATACATCCCTAGGGGACTAGTCTCACCCTAGTGTGACACCCCTTCCTGACCCCAACATGGAAAAATATAAGACAAAGGTAAGGCAGTTTGGGCATTGGGTTGGGTCATAAGGATATCACTGAGTCAATAAAAAAGAAAAAGAAAGAGAAGTTCACAATTTTTTATCCTCTTTGAAAGGGGTTTGGATTGGAATATTTTGATTAATTGGAGGCCAATTTGCAAGAAAATCATAATGTGATTTTATTTTACTTGGTGATTGATACACCAACAATCTATTCGTATTAACTATAAAATCCCCATCTCGAGCACAACGATTTTTTTTTAATTTACAACAGCTACCAACATAGTCGACTAAACAAATATTCCAACTAGATTAGATTTACTAATTTCAAAGTTTCTTCATTAGTCCCAGTGACAAAAAATCAACACCACTACTTATATGATTACACTCAAACCTATGGTAAGGTCCCAAGGACATAGTCTTTCCTAGACCTACAACCTAAGCCTTGAGGGTTCATGATGACCTTGGCTACATATCCACTTGTGGGAATCAGAGGCTTCATATTTCACCCCAAAATATTAGAGGGAGTTCATTCTCTCCTTTTTCATGAGATCTTTGATCTCACTTTTAACCATGACTATTAATTAAGTACATGTAACCTATCAAATTAGCCAATTATAATATAATTTAATAAAATTGATAATAACTTGCTATCAAGTGTTGGATCCATATCAAACATTACCAAACATTAGTGTACAAACATTTACAATGTTCACAAGGTGTCATTCATGTACCTTAATTCAAAAGATCATACACATTGACTGTCATGAGATTTCCTCCACATACACAAGCTAACTAGCTCATACATATCATATGTACACAATGATCCATTCATACGCAGATCACAAGTACAATAGTGATTACTCATATGTACATCACAATTAATACAATGATTGTCTCATACACATATCACATTTACAATAGTGACTTTATCCAACATATATATCACAAATACGTAGTGGTAAGGTCTAACATACATCACATATTTATAGTGATGAGTTCCATTGTACATCATGAATACACAATAACGAGCTCCAACATATATCACAAATACATAATGATGAGCTCCAACATATACATCACATACATAGTGGCAAGGTCCAACATACATCACATCCACAATGGTTGATTAACACCTCACAATAGTTGATTAACACAACACAATGGCTAACACATATGATTAGGGCAAGGATAGAGGAGGAATGAAGGTGAAAATTTTATCAAACCTTGATGGATGGTTGAGATTAAAAAGGTTATATTTTGAGCCTTGTGTACACTTGTATTCATGTTTTATATTCAAAGCCTTGTGCAAGGTCATTTTCTTCTTATTTTAATTGAAATTTGGTGAAGGAATATGCAAATGATTATTTATTTTACTGGACTTGATATATTTATTCAAATAATGATGGTAGGAATTTAGAGGAACTACATGAATATTAGTTTAATTATTTAATTTATGGATGAATGTTGGAATTTTTTTGAATTGATTAAATAAGCATGATTTATTCAATTAAGGTGGGAACATTAGAAGAAAAGGTTGAATGAGTTAAATTAATTGAATAAATACGAGTTTTATATTCAATTAATTTTGGAATAAATGTTAGATTGATTAATTAAATAGTCAAAATGCATTGAATTAATGTTAGAAGAATGATTAAATTGATAAGTTTTAGAAGTAGATGTGTGGAGTAGATATGGTGCGATGATAGTTGAAATACAAGTATGTAATTTAGGTGTTTATATTTTTCCCCTTTTTGAGATAAATTTGTGACTAGAAGAGACAATGCCATTTCAAAGAAGGTAGTTATAGATACTTAGTGAGATGGAAACACTAGTATGTCCTATCCATTTCAAATAATGATGGTTAAAAATTGATTAGGGATGCCCTCTCAAAATATTAGGTGACTTCATAGGACCTAGGTGGTCTCTTAAAAGGAGAACTAGGCCCAAAGTGATAAGGAATGGGTGAGAGGGATTGAAGAGATTAAAAAAGGGGGGGAGATTGGTAGACGTATGAAGATTGGGATGAAGAATAAATGCTAGTTAATGATGGAAAGGATTGGATGAGAATAAGAAGAATGATAGAAGGGATGAGCATGATGGAAATTTTATGAATAATTGATGTGATCAAGGTTGAATGCTTACATGATATTGATACAAGGTGAGAAATCATTTTTTTTTGTAGCACTTAACATTATGCACCAAGGTATAAGAACTAGTGTACGATATGCCAAGTGTGTAGGGGATTTATATCCAAGTAGGTGTATTACTTGATGCACCATGATAAAGAAAATCACGATGAAATTGGTCATGATCTTCCCCAAGGATTGAATCACAAGAAACATTTAAGACACACACAAGTAAACAAGCTCAAACAATAAAAAAAAATCACACCATATTTTTATGTTAATCAAACTTAAAGCCAATGATTAATTAATTTTGATGATGATGGTAGAATTATTGATGTGGGAATGATATATCTTAAGACAAATGTGAGGATTGGGAACAATAATCCCAATGATGATAATTGGATAATTTAAACAAGGTTTGGATTTCAACAAGACTAAGGACAAGGCTTGTGGATACTTTTGGATATGTATTTGGATGCTTGACCAAGATTTAACAAGACTATTCTATGATCTCATTGATGTGGTGTGGATAATTATGAGCTTTGGATATTAAATGGGATGCACGAGTTGGATTTGGATACTAGGTAGGGGATACCAATCACAAAGGCTTGACTATTTATGACTCAAGATTGTGAATCTTGGGTCATATTAAATTTATTGTGTTGTATGCTTATTGACCAATGTT
This sequence comes from Sequoiadendron giganteum, assembly GCA_007115665.2. Lineage (NCBI taxonomy): Eukaryota > Viridiplantae > Streptophyta > Pinopsida > Cupressales > Cupressaceae > Sequoiadendron > Sequoiadendron giganteum. Next base: position 87,151,574 of record CM021110.1, on the reverse strand, counting down.
TAAAGCATTTACAAGAAAATTAATTCTAGAACCAAGGGTGAAATAATTGTAGGGATGGAAGGATTAGGTTATGGATGACAATGGGGGATGATATTTGAAATAGATATGGTGAGGGAATGTGGTTGCAGTTTTCAAGGACTGTGTGGAATAGAAATAGTATGCCCAATTTAGTTGCATGTCACTTAAATGCATATTTATACTTGGACTCATTAAAGGATATCTGAAACATGTTTCAAGGTCTTGTCAAATTTTTTTATCAAGGTCAAAATTGGGGAGGAAAATAGATATGATGGCATTGGGATGTGGATGAGATGGATTGGACAATAAGATAGTATGGCATGGATGACTTGTGAAAAAATGTGAAGGATGAAGGGGATGAGAGGGTGGAAGAATCTTGCCCCCAAGTGTAGGGTACACATTGGCAACAAATTTAAACATGATGCTTTTCAATATTTTTTTACATGGTACTTATCCAAGGTGATATAGGAATGGTTTTCACCATTGGATTCTTGTTTCTATTTACTTATTTAGTTTTTGGATATTTGGATATTTTATTTTTTTTGATTTAAGCTTTCGTGTCTATAGTAAGAAAATATGTCCCATTTTGAATAGCTAATTTAGGTGGATCATGTTTCTAGTGTTGCAATCGATCCATGCCATTTCAATTTGTGATGATTTCTAGGTTGAATTCTCGTATGGTTCTACCAAGGAAAACAGAGTGGGAGATAAATTGGATGAAGGATGTGGGATGATTATAAGAAGGATTTCTTCATAAATGAGATGCAGTGATGGAGGTATGTGGGATGATAGATTAGAACGGGTAAAAGGGGTGTATGGAAGAAAGATATGATGGATTCATGTGTAAATTTCATGGGATCAAGGAGAATTAGTACCAACAAGTCCACACACCATATTGTTTTCAAATATCGACTCTTAGGCTAGATGTAATGGGTTTTTTAGGATTTTTGTGTTTTGGGACTTGTTGTCTTAGGGAATTGTGAATTTTTTTATGCAAGAATATTTTTGGGTCTTTGGCCTTTGAAATGTGTGGGATTTTTATTTTGGGGTGAGAGGATTTTATGCATTTGGAGGGGTTTCTTCAGATAAGAAAATACATCCATCTATTTCAAATGTTATTTTATAGTTCCTTTGGAAGATATTATCTTGTAGTCCCATTAAGGTGGTGATATATTCATCATTATGGAATAGGTCACATGGTGGATGATTTCATTGATCCAACATGATGGATTTGGGAGAGGGATGGTTAAGGTTTATGATGGGGTTGATGAAAGAAATGGTGATAGTAAGTTCCTTAGTGGAATGATAAGAGAAACCTATTTTGGTGTTAGTGGAAGTCGCACTAGCACTTGTGGGAGTAATATCCTTATTCTAATTATCCAAAGATTGGTATTTGATGCCTTAAAATTATTTATTTTCTTAAACATGAATGGGTTTGAGGATTCATTTTTCATGAACACTTAACCCTTTGCATTGACAATTCATGATTCTACACATTTGATTTGCAATTTGGGATGTTTGTTACTTTGAAAAAAAAATGCAAAATTGTTGTTAGATAATTGGGCATTATGATTATTTTCAAATTATTCATTTGCAAGGAAACCATGCCAAAAAAAGGTAGTTGGGATTAATGGATAGGAAGTTGGTTCTTAGATGAGGTTGATGGAGGATTGATAGGGTCCTTATTCTTGGTTAGGATTAATGGGATATATTTGGGCACTTTGACCCTGACTTGGTTATAGAAAAGTTTGATCATGCATTGAATAAAGACCTTGATATTCATTTTGTGTTGTAGGTGTATCTCATTTAAATTTGAGATGACCTTGATCAATTTTCTCTTGGATACATAGTTCTTTAAATTCAAATGTCAAGAGGTGGAATGCTTTTGGATTTAATGAGGCTTAGTGATATTAGATTTATGGGTAGAATGAAAAGTATGGATGAAATACATTTAACCTTTTGCATGGGTTGATTTGCAAGAATACCAATTCTAGGGGATTTTTGGATGACATTGACATGCTCATTCTCATGAGGGGTGTGAAAAAATCCTCAACTTCATGTTTTTGGTTCCTTACTAGTATCCCTTTGATAACATCCTTCATAAATAATATGAGAGAATTGAATTGGTTAAGTTGATCAAATTGATTGGATTGCTTATGTTTTTGCTTCAGATTTAAAAGGTTTGGGTCATGGGAAATTTATGCAAGGAGACAATGCTGTTATTTTTTAATTTGGGGTATGGAGTTTGTCAAGCACATCTTGATGTTGCCTTTTCTATTTTCATGAAGGGCCTTTGCATGCTAGAATGGTATATTCTGGTTGTGGGTTGACACATGGGATGTGTATATTAGAAGGTTCATTAATAAAGGGATTAAGACTATGGGGATTGATGGTTTAGGATTATTATATATAGGAATTAATGGATGCTTTGATAGAGTAGGGTCTACAGGGGTTTATGGATGGAAAAAAGGGTGTAAAGGATGTTTAGATGGAATATAGAGGGGTTGATGGATTGGGATTAGGGTTAATATAAATGGAGTGGAATTGGTATTAGTGAGGATAGATAAGGGATGTGATGATTTTGGGTCTATATGGATAAACAAATTAAGATTAATATGGTTGGATAATGGCTTAATATTTGTGGAGGTTAACTTATTAGGATTATGATTTATATGGATAAATAGGATTATCATGAGGGTTGATGTGGTTAGATAGATGAATTTATTGTTTATAATTAGGATGGATATGGATGGGTAGTGGAATTGATGGTTTTGATAGATGAGGATTAGCCATGCATTAATTTTGGTTTGGAAAGTTTCCCTTACATAAGTGTTCAAGGTTATAGTTTAGGGAAATTTTGGCTCCAATGTTTATAAGGTGCCTAATCATGAAATCCTTGATCTACTATAGGATAATATACTTGATTATTTTATTTTCAATGAGGATGACAAATGGATTTTGATTTGTATGTGTATAATAGCTTATGCTAGGATATCCTTGGTCTAAGGCTCTTGATAGTTTATCCTTGGTTGATTAAGGCTTATGGAAAACTTACTTGAGATAATTTCATCAAAGGGTTCATTAGTATACTCATCTTGGTCCATAATATTATCATCCTCAAGATATTCTTCTTGATTGACAAGGAAATTATCATCATCAAAATCAAGTAGTTTGTCAGATTGGTTAGAAAATAGCATCACAATTTCTTACTTTTTTTATTGATTTAGATTTTCTAAAGTTTAAATCATGGTTTTTGCATGAGTTTATCACAATTAGGAAGAAAAATAATACACACAAATTTCCTAGATATTAAAGTAGGAGTGTTGATTTTTCAAGGTCAAAAATATAATTATCCCATGTATAAATAGTATGGTCTATGATCTCAAATTATTGAACACAAACTTGATTTTTGGGTGTTTGTGGCCTATTATATGTTTTTAGGAGTACGATGAATAACATAATATGGCTAACCACTTATTGGTACATTACAAGGACCAAATATTTAATAGATTGCATATGCTAGGGTTACACAAGGTTTTCTCAAAGGAGTCCTTGATATACTCAAATATGTACGTGAGGCCTAATTTTATGAAGCAATGTGTATGTCTTATGATCTAGTATGAGAGGGTAACCCAATCTCCTCCTTCACTTGTAAGCTAATTTTTTTTTTGAAAGATTATCCCAAAATTGCAAATATACCCCTAGGGAGAGTCTTCCAATTCTCTCCTTGACTTATATTACCTTGTTAGAAGATGAGGGTTCGAGTTGCCACTTGGCGATGAAATCCTAGTCAAGATCACTAAAATTTTATAAAAAAAAAAAAAATGGTTTCCAAGATCATCTTGTAGCACGAGGAAAGATCATACATGAGTTGACCTTTTGGGAAAAAACACAAAAAATAAAAAAGGAATGTTTTTGATTCCCAAGATCACTTTTTGGTGTAAGGGAATAAATTACATATTATTATGTCATGCAAGAAAATAAAACATGTTCATGAACCTCATAAAATGAAATGTGTGAAAGAAAAGAAAACACAGATAAATGATGTTTGATAGTTGTCTCTTGGTCAAACGAACCTACAAAACATGCACTAGGAGTTTGAAAAAAAGTATTTGGCAAGAAAAATTGCAACAAATCTCTAGTATATGACATGAAAATACCAACAAGGCCCCTTAAAAATGATGTGGGTTAGTAGCAAAGATTCAAAGTTTGAGAAAATAATGAGAAAAATGCACATACATAGTTGCACATAGTGTATACAACATTGAAAGTGCATATATGCCACTACATAGAGTAGACAAATTAAATAATTAAACCTTATAAATAATGAAAAAATATTGTTAAGATTATAAAAATCCTACTATAGGTACAAAAATACTACAAGATACTGTAATTATTTTTGAAAAGTGGTAGGTGTGCCACTATAGCTACAAATTTACCAGTCACAAGTATAGGTGTGTCAATCAATGTAGGTGTGCCACCGTGAGTAGTTTTTGTGCTACAAATAAAAATTTACCACTAGGAGTTGTATGTATGTCAAATAGTGCATGTGTGCAACTAGATGTTGCATAGGAGCCACTCTACAAGGTGAATGCACCATGGAGTAGGGATTTAGATTTTTAAAATTTTGGTTGCAAATATACCATGGGTGAGTGTAGATATACTATTTGAAAATGTGGATGTGCCAAACTAGGAATGACAAGAATTTCATTACAATATTCAAAAATATTTCAAAAAACACTAAAAGGTGATAGGGATTAGCTTGGGATGGGGTCCCACTATAAATTATAAAATATAAACACCAAAATATAAAATAAGAACATTAGGAAACAAAAAAACATGAATAAACCTTGGGTTAGATCTACAGGAATGTAGAAACTACAAAAAAAACATGATGTATATCACCATTAGAAACTTTTGTTAACCATAGGTGATTTCTCCAAATGATGGTTGATTGTCAAAGTATAGTGTGGGTACCAAATATTGCAACATACATTTGTTGAATCCAAATATCTTCATTTGCGTGGCTTAGGGATTGATTTTATTTTTGTAGAGGAGGGGGATCGACTACTTAGGACCCCAGGTCACAGGAAGGTCTAGAATAAAAGGCTGCCCCAATCTACCTCAAGCTAGATGAATGTTTCAGATAGGTTTGATGTTTGAAGGGATGAAAAGGAAGGTAAATTGATCTGCCTCTTTCCTTCTTCCAACCCAAAAGTTTTAGGAAGTCAGATGAGCACATTTCTAGAGTTTAGATTGTGACTTAAGAAACTTGTTGTCAGAGGATCGCAACGCGAGATACAAACAACATCGCAGTGTCTTAGTGGGTGCACTAGTGTCCTTACAGGTATAATGTGTAAATTACAACCTAAAAACTAAGGAAACCTACTAACAACCTCACGGATGTGATTTAATGCAGTAACATAAATATAAAGAGACTAGATAAAAAAATAACAAGAAGAATACTTTAACTTGATCTAGCTATGAATTGACAAAGAAATGTAGGGAAGCGTACCTTCCTACCCACGAGTTGATATCTTTGAAGTTTTTACTCAATAAGAAACCTACACACACAAGATGAACAAATGTTGGGGCTATGTATAGAGTACAATCACAGTCAGTCCCTCGCTTTGGTGATTCCACCTCCGTGTACAACCAATATAACAACAATAGGAGAAATGTGATAAAGAAAGATATTGATTTGAAAGTACTAAGCACTATGCTAAACAACAATATGCTACAAAAACTTTATGATAATGCTAAGTGAATAGAAGATGGGATAATATCACCTTCAACCATGTGCACTTAAGGAAAATGGGAGGAGTGAGCTCACAAGCTTGTAAATGTTGAAGTTGCCACAACAACGAGGAGATTGACTCCATAAAACATCAACTTGTAGCTTCAATGGAGGTGATAATGTTGTGAATGAAGTGTGTAGAAGTGAGAATGATCAAGTAGGATGCCTAGAAGATCAATAAAGTATGAGAGAATGAATGAGATAGCAATTTGAAGATGAAATTGGAAGCAAAGGAGTCATTTGAGGTTGGTCAATTGAGCAGAAATGTTACACTTCATTGCCAATGGAGAATTGTAACACCTCTATGGATTCCAAAGGCAGAAATCTTGTCAGGATGACAATGTATTGTGCTAGCATCATTGACAGAATATCCTCCACCATCACAAGAAACAATTACCAAGTGGATGGGAAGTGAATGAAGGACGTGGAATAACATCATCGAATTTAATTTGTCTAAGGTAGGAGGTGTGTGTCCTGCTTTCCAATGGCTGAGAGAGGGTTGAGTTACTGAGAATTTAGCCAAGTTTAAAGTTGTCAATGCTTCCCTTAGTGTATTTTCATTGGGAATTATCTTCTTTGTAAATCAATGTTGGTATATGAGTGAATTAAGTTTTGGGCATTGTATAGGTTTACCCAACTTGGTCCTGCAGAGCCAGAAGTGTAGGAGATGTCAGCCTTTGACTGAATCTTGGCAGTTGGTCACTAGCCTTTGTGGTTCTTTAATATAGAGGTTGGCTACCTCTTAGAGAATTTCAAAGCCTATCTGGAAAAAACACCAATAGGAGGTATGTAAGTGTGGCATTTGCAAGGGGTGCAAATTCATGCCATTACATTTTTCCCCCACTTTAGCAAGAATAAGTGTCAATGAATGTGTGGTAAAGTAGAGTGAAATAATGTATACCTGAAACATCAAGGAAGAAAACCACAATCTGACATGCTTGAATGTACAACAAGAGGAGATGGATCCACAGGTACTCAATCCTATGGAGAGTTTGAACAAATGTGTTGTAGGCCATCAAACCTATGGAAGGTGAAAAAAAGGCTCCATAGGTGCTTGGTCCTATAGAGATGGTGCCACAAGTGCTCATTCCTAAGGGAGGTTAGATATGAAAGGATCCATAGAGTTTGAAAGGCCCTTATAGGTGCTCGGTCCTACAAGGAAAGCTTGAGGTGCTCGATCCCCCAAGATTGATTGAAAAAGCAGCTTCATAAGTGCTCAGTCTTGTAAATCAACATGTTAATCTACAGAAAAAACATGTTAAATAGAAAAAATCCATGCAAGCAGACAAACAATCATGCAAACAGTCAATAATTGGAGAAGATTTCAAAGGGTTTTGTGGAAACCATCAAAAGAAATGAGTTTTCTCAAGGGACACTTTGTTTGAAAGGTGATGATATTTTTCACAAAAGATTCTAGCATCAAGGAATCCATTTGAAAGATATCTTTCTTCAAGGAATTCAAAAGGAAAGAATAATCCCTTGCAAGGGAAAATTTTCAAACTTCTTCATCAAAAAAAGTACTCTCTTCTCGAAGGAAATTTTTTAGATTCTTTCTTTATGAATCTATGACGAAAGAAAATTTCCACTAGGGGTCCTTGTTGAAGAATACAATTTTTTGAAAAATAAGAGATTTTCAATGAGGGATTCATTGGCCATCGAATATACCCTTTGAAAATCAAAGCAGTGTGATAGCCCCCCTTAGGATGGTCTGTGTTGAACACAAAGGTACATGACATCCTAAGGAGAAAGATTAAAGTGATGTTGTGGGCCGTGATACATGACAAGATGTAATTATGGAAATTTTATCACACACACGAGGGACAACACATAGGCACCACAACATCATGAAACAAGCAAAGAAGAGAGAAATATAAAAATGGAACATAAGCAAAAATGAAGAAACCAAGAGATAGAGGATTTGATATTTCAGGGTTAGAACTACTCATAGATATAAATAGATAGATATAATACAATAGAATATATATGAACTACCATCAATCCTCTACTATATTAGATCATGTGAAGAATTTACGTGAAGGTAAAATAGAAATACAAAATTGGTCCAACATGGAAGGGAGGCCTCAATGCTCCAACACTTTGCATCATCCCTAATTGTCAAAAATCAAGGCACAACAAAGGAAGAATGATGTAACAAATAGAAGAAGTTTATGAAAAAAAACCCTCTTGTATCCAAGCACCTACAAGGGTGACAAGGGTCCTCCAAGAACACATAAAACAAGCACAAGGGAGACACAACACACACACAAATCTAATCTATAGATAAAGAGGAGGTTCCCTCCTAATCCTCATCAACCAAGAGGTCGTCATTCTCCCAATCTAGGTCATTATAAGGGGAAGGCGGATGAGCATACAAGGGTGAGTTAGCAAGGGGATCACCCTCTGACTCTCCTATGATAAGATCCAAGGAAGAGGGCCTCTCGAGGTCTTTTTCACTCAACTCCTGTGAGGTAAACGTCATTGATTTTACAAAAATCATTGACAGAGCTAGGACATTGTCCACTAAGCTGAACATGCACTTGATGGGAGTGCCATGTGTCAACTGAGTGGGCGATAATGGTGGCACTCAAGATCCACCATCGACCTCACTAAAAGACTCAAGAGTAGTGACACTCATAGGATGCCAGAGCTGCCTTCGTCACTAGGACAATGCAAGCCAAAGTAGAACCAGCTTCTAAAGAAAGTGATCCCTTCTTTTGACCCCCGTTAGAAGCAGGGTCATCCTCCAACTTGCACTTCATTAGAGGATGTGAGATACACATAGAGGAAGTAGAAGGAAAGGAGGAAGAGGAGAAAACCATAGTGAACACCATCAAAATATTTGACATGTCCACATGCTTAGGAAAAGGCAGGATGTCTAGAAGGGACATCGGGAGAGGAGGCTCAACCGAGGGAGAATGAACACTTTCACCCTTTTAGGGTGATGGTCATCCATGCTCATAGGGGGAGATGGAAGAAAGATCGAGGCGATGAGAACCAAAGAAAGAGGGATGGAAGGGGAGGACATAATAAGAGATACTAAAATAGGAGTTGTTGGCTCGCCTTCCTCCTTCTGCAAAGTAGCCTACTCAATAGCCAAAGCCTTTCTCTTACAACTAAGCTCACGCACAAGATGGTTTCTTCGACTTCAAGAGCTAGAGGCTATGGATTGAAAATTAGGAGGCTCCTATTCTATCATGATTATCCATCACAACCATTGTCGATGGAGGGAGTGACTCTTGGAAAAAAATAGGAGGAAGAGATGTAAGAATGGAAACAACAATCAATGAAGCAGAATCAAGCACCTCAAAGGCGAGCCTCTTCCCATTCGCTACCTTAGGAGGAGGAGTAAGAGGTCATAGAAGATGACATAGAGGTGGCTCCATGATGACCCTTCCCCTTACCATATAGGATGGGCTGAGGCATTGTGGGAAAGACAGGAGGTCCAACACTTGACACTTGGCCTTTTTCCAAACGGGCATCGAAAAACTCCCCAATAGATGCATGGAGGTGGAATTCAAAGGCGCTGAAATAGGGTGAGAGGAAGAGGCGGGTGGAACTATAGAGGAATAAGAAGAGGGTTCCTAAGCGTGGGCAGGATTCCCCTTCCCCTTCTGAGAGGAACATGCAACCTATTATTGTGTTATCATATAAGCCTTTACTGAGATAGCATAGGGGGGAGGAGGATAGGTTACTTTAGGCGATATGCCTCCATTCTTATATTTTACATAAGTTTGATACAATAGGTCCATCCTCAGAGGAAGCAGACCAATAGGAGTTGGCTAGAAGTGATCTAATGAATAATCCCCTAGGGACACCAAGGGTTTGTACCTGATGTCATGCACAATGCGCACGAAGCCCTCATGAGAGAAATTCAAACATTTATGGATCACCGAAGGGATTGTGTTCATGGAAAATAGCCAAGGAATACCTAGCTGCACTCTGAACAAGTCAAAATCCAAGATAATGTCGAAAAGGGCATTCACAGTCTTGGAACCACCAGAACTAAAAGGGTCTTAAAACTGATAGGAGGGATGAAAATCCCATCATGTGTATGTATCATGCTCTTAGATTCATCATACCCATCCTTATGTAGAAATTTTATTAGCATGATCTCCTTTATAATGACATTAACTTAGCACATAGGATCAACGAGAATTCTAGTCACGATATTCTTGGTTATATGAGTGAGAGTGTATAGAGGAGAGGGTTCTCTATTAGCATTCATCAGTAATTCCTGTGATGTGAAGGTTATAGTAGGAAACCCATTCATAGGTTGCACAAACAAGATGGGAAGATGCATGAAACAAACCATCTTCTATGCACACTGAAAAAGACTTTCTCAAAATCCCCCAAGGGTTTAACAATTAAATAGTGGCATATTCTAGATTTCTCTTCACAACATTTGGGGACTCTTATAGCTATGCCACTAAGGGTAGTAGGTTGGGTTGCAAGGCTAGGAACCCTTTAAAATACACCCACCTACAACACAAGAGAATATTCCTTCAATGTTACAAGATGGAACCAAAATAGTTCACGTCAGGTTCACCAAAATGTAGATGAAGGGGACTGATTGCTCAAGTCCCCAGGTCACGAGAGTGTCTAGAATAAAAGGCTTCCCTATCTACCTCAAGCAAGATGAATGTTTAATATAGGATTGATGTTTGAAGGATTGAAAAGGAAGGGAAATTGATCTCCCTCTTTCCTTCTACCATTTTGAAAGTTTTAGGAATTCAGGTGAGCACATTTCCAAAGTTTTAAATGTGACTTAGGCAACTCGTTGCCAGAGGACCCTAGTGTGGGACATAGATGACAACACAACATGTAGGTGTCTCTGTAGGGGTGTTGGCATCCATACAAATAGAAGGTGTAAAGTATAACCCAAAAACTAAGGAAACCTACTAACAACCTCATAGATGTGATTTAATGCAGTAACATAAATATAAAGAGACTAGATAACAAAATAACAAGAAGAATAATTTAACTTGATCTAATTACAAATTGACAAAGAAAGGTAGCGAAGTGTACCTTCCTACCCACAAGGTAATATCTTTGAAGTCTTCACTCAATGAGAAACATACACACACAAGACAAAAAAATGTTGGGGCTATGTATAGAGGACTATTGCATTCAGTCTCCCACTTTGGTGTTTCCACCTCCATAGACAACCAGCATAACAATGATACGAGAAATGTGATAAAGAAATATATTGAAGTGAAAGTACTAAGAGCTACGCTAAACGATAATATGCTACAAAAATAATAATGCTAAGTGAATGGAAGATGGAATAATATCACCCTCAACCACATGCACTCAAGGAAAATGGGAGGAGTGAGCTCACAAGCTTGCAAAAGTCGATTTTACCGCAGCAATGAGGAGATTGAGTCCACAAAACACCAACTTGCAACTTCAATGGAGGAGAGAATGTTGTGAATGAATTGTGTAGAAGTGAGAATGATCAAGTAGGATTCCAGAATATCAAGAATGAATGAGATAGCAATTTGAAGATAAAATTGGAGGCAAAGGAGTTGTTTGAGGTTGGTCAAGGGAGAAAAAATGTTACACTTCATCACTAATGGAGAATTCTAACACCTCTACAGATTCTAGAGGTAGGTATCCTGTAAAGATGGTACAACATTGTGCTAGCATCCCTGACAGAATATCCTCCACCAACACAAGAAACAATTATCAAGTGGATGGAAATAAAATGAAGGATTTGGAATAACATCATCGGATTTAACTTGTCTAAGGTAGGAGGTACGTAAATGTGGAATTTACAACGGGTGCAAATTCATGCCATTAGAATTTGTAGATTTTATGAGGATAAATAGATGTATGAAATGAGATCTCATTAGATGGAGGGATAGGGTTGATTCTCATATAGGAAGAGTTACAATATGAAAATTACATCATGTGATTGTTGCACAAGATCATGACAAGGATGGAGGAGAAATAAAGATGAGATTTGATCAAATCTTGATGGATGGTGGAGATTGAAAAGGTTCTTTTTGGATCCTTGTTCACTTGGAGCCATATGCTAGATTTGGAGCCTTGTGCAAGGTTGATCCTTGATTATTTTAAACAAGATTTGGTGGAGCAATCTATAAATGATTAATTAGTTGACTAAAATTGGATTGTTTATTCAAATAATGATGGAGAAAATATAGAGGAATTAAATAAATATAAACCTATTTAATTTATGGGAGAATGTTGGGGGAGTGATTGAATTAATTAAATAAGTGAGATTTATTTAATTAAGATGAGAATATTAGAAGAAAATGATGAGTCAATTAAATGAATATGGAGTAATTTATTCAATTAATTCTAAAATAAATGTTAAATAGGTTAAGTAAATAGTTAGAATGTATTTAATTAATGTTAGAAGAATGATCTAACGTGTTAATTGAAAAAATGTTAATTTAATTAATATTGGAATAGATTTGGTGTGATGATGATAAAAATATGGGAGTACATTTTAGGTGCCTATAGTTTTTAAGAATACTTCTTGTGATATCGAATGTTGAAGAAAAAGTCCATCCTTGACCCCTATGAAGACCTTGCCACAACTAATCTTTTTAATGACAAAACCTTTCTTACTATCCACTTGGATCTTAAATATCATAACCTTATTGATTTGTACCAACAAGAATCCAAATCATTTGACACATTTGAAAATGAGGAATCCCTTACATAATTCATTGGATGTTTCGATCAATTGATCACAATATTGAACAACTTTGTAGTCTACAAGGAAAGTTCCAAGCTATACACAAATTCATTGCTCAATTTGCAAATAAATTACAACCATTCTCACATCTCATAAAGAGTAATGTGGCTTACCAATGGGATGATTCATTTCAACATGTATTTGATAAACTATTTAGCTATATATTTAAAATCCACTAGCCCACATATAATCAATCCTAAATAAGCCATTGAGTTATCACCCTATTTGATTGTGGCCAAGTTTTCTTAAGTATTTATTTTTGTGCATTCAACCTTGTGTAATTTTTAGTTATAATCAATTTGAGAAATTTCAAATGGGCTCCTTTGTTCATTATCATTTAAGTTACATTCCTCCCCATCCCTTAAGTTCATATCATGTGTTGTAGTTGCAAAGAATCCAAAATTATCTAAATGTGGATGTCCTTCAATTTAATTTCTCTGGATTGGGTAGATTTCTAAAGTTTAATTTCTATGGATTGGGATGCATTTTTTATTTTTTTTATTTGGTCATGTGATATGGTGTACTCTTGAACCATAATCCCAAAGAAGTGGTCTTGATTTATCTTCACATTTCCCAAAATTTATAAAACTCCTCAAAGTGTTGAAAAGAAAGTGTTAGAGGTTTACAAGCTGTGTAAATCTCCAAAAATCCTAATGAGGATAACTCCAAACCCAAAGTGTTGATTGAATATTGACAAACAAGGATGTTGATGAATTTTTTGACTCGTTAAAATACAAATGAGGTTTTTGGAGGGAAAATAAGCATCAATAAAGCTTAGGCTCATAGTTTTTAAACATCACATGTTAGCAAGTTCATAGGTTATAAAAAATTCCAATATGCTATCAAGTTCCATGATTATGATGCAACTGTGAGTTTACAAGTACATAAAAATGCCAAATTTCCAACAAGGTTTCAAAAGTTCTAAAATCACTAACATGATTTTCCCAAGCTTCCATGTATGAAAGTGCAAAGATAAAGCATCCACAAACTCATTGAAATGTTGACAAAGGTTCATGAGTTAGAGAAAATTATGAAATAATACCAAATTCCAAAATGGTCAAAGTCTCCAACAAGTTTCAAAGGATTTGGCATTTGAAATGATTTTTGAAATACCTGAATCATATTATAAATTTCAAGGGCATTTGGCATTTGGCATTTGGATTTGAGTGTTGTAAACTAGACCAATGTGTGCACTATAAATTTGATAGTGACAATTTCCTTATTTTTGATTTATATGTTGATGATATATTATTCATTGGAAAAGGGAAATAATTGATTATGGAAAATACATTCTTGGTATGGAGATAACAAGAGAAAGAGAAAGTAAGAAGATCAATTTTGTAGAGGTTTAAAATGTAGTATTCAAGATCATTGTGTGTTCATGTTACTATGGGGACAAAATTATCTATTACATAATGTTCTACTTTTCCTTTAGAGATGGAAGACATGAGTAGGGTATCTTATTATAGTATAGTTAAAATTTAAATATATGTTATGGTTTGTACTAGACCAAACATTTCCTAATTAGTGGGAGTTCTCAACATATTTATCTTTAGTCCTAGATAGATTCTTTAGGATGCAGTTAAAATAATATTTAGATATTTTTAGGGAACCTCAAATTAATCCTTGTACTAGCATGTAAATTTTATAGGATACAAGCATTCCTTCGATATTTATGATTATGTGGAATCGGGTTGGGTTGGAGATGTCGATAGAATATGACCTGCCAATACATACTTGTTGAATTTAAATGGTGGTGCAATAAGTTGGATGAGAAATTGATAGTTTTGGTCTCTTTTTCCAATAATAAGGTAGAGTATATGGTGGTAACTCATGCCTATAAATAATCCATTTGGTTGAAATAATTTATGTTTAGATATTGGGCCAAATCAAGGTGTAGTCACTCTTTATTGTGATAATTAGAGTGTGATTCGTTCAACAAATAATATAACTTTACACATGTGTAGTACCATTTTGTTAGAGAAATATATGTGAAGATGGAAGGGTGAAATTAGAGAAAGTTCAAATTTTGAAAAATATTCAATAAGTAGGAAAATGTTGGGAATTAAGGTGTCTTGAACGTTAAAATTCCTGGTTTGATTTATTAATTATTTACATTTTTATTGTATTATTATATCTTATTTAAATTATCCTTGAACATAAAAATGAGGCATAGGAATTTGAGGTGGCATATTGATCAGGTGTTAGTGGCTTGTAAAATATTTTATTAAGGAGGTTATTCTTAGAAAAATTGGAGCACCATATTTTGAGGGATTCTATGATGGATGCTTATGAAACATAAGAACCTATAAGAGGGGAGTTACTTTGGAATCTTGGCCAACATTATGATAGGTGTTTACACTTATCATGTAACTTTATTTTGGGCAATAGGAGTTAAAAACTTAAGCACCCATGCATGGAATATTATGATGCATTATAATAGTTGTAAGAGGAAATATTTTCTTTTTAGTTGATTATGGAATCTTCCTAGGCAGGTGTTGGAATTGATGCACTACTTGGGAACAATGCCATTAGGTGGATTTATCACATTATTTTGTAAGACCATTTTTGGTTTCTAGGTTTCTTATTGCTTATAAATTTGGAGTTGAAGTTGTATATATTGTAAGTATTACAATGTTACCTAAACTATTTCAAAATTGTATACTGGTGATACTCCTATGAAATCCTTCTCTTCAAGCATGTCATAATATCATTATGGACTGAATAATACATTGAGAAAGTTTAGGATTATGGGGCCTTTTCCCAAATGGGTCTTCCCCACATATTACTGGTGTAATGTGTTCTATTGTTTATGTGATTATGTGTTTTTGTATATTTTTTGTAATTATTTAGAGTAAATATTTAAAAAAATTACACTTCTCTCAAGATTGGTATATAAAGTTGATTCTTCTACCCCTTTCTTCCTAAATAAATGAGATAATTATTTCTCTCTTTATCTATATCATTTTTACCATTTTTAGCATAGTTGAAACACATTCCCTTGGCCTTTATCTCAACAAACTTCTCTCTTGAAGACCTATGAGTAAAGGTGTGATTATTTCCTCATCTATGGTATTCATCTTCAAAATGGATGACTAAGAAGAGAATCCCAAAGATTTTTTGTGGACTATGAGATTGTCTTCTACTACTCAAGCTATGATAGTGACATCTACCATCAACTATGGGTATTTTGTTTTTAATTATAGGGAAAACATGTTTTAAAGGGGCCTCAAAACCCTTTACAAGATAAGATGTTGCTTCATCATATAATAAAAAAAAAATAGGCAGCCAAAAAGTAGCCAAAAATCAACACACAAACAACCAAAAAAAGGCACAAAAAATAGAAGCAAACTAGATATTTTTCAAAATATTTGCAACTTCAAGATCATTATCAATAATTTTATGATGGATATTCATAACTTCCACCACATCATCAATGGGAATACCAGTCTTTGCATTAAGCTTGGTCTTGTTGTGGGTATGAGTAGAAGGCCCAATATCACTAGTGATCTTATGTTGCACACCACTCTTAGACACCAAGTATTTCATTCTAGAACTGTCTCCCAACCACTTCCTAACCTTATTATTTAGAAGACACAAACCCATAGCCTCATTTCACATGGAATGTTTTCTGACATCCACTACCTTCTCCAACTTGCCTTCAATAATAGAAAACTTTTGCTCATTAGAATTCTTCATTTTAAACATTTCATCAACAACCATCTTGAGAGTATCAAAAAGTTGATTGACCTCAGCCTGCACCTTATCAATTTGATCCTACATAATCAACCCCTTAGAAGAGGAGGCCTCGTCAGCATTAGTACAAAAAAATCTCACCTAAACATTAGTGGAATTCATCTCATGGAAAACCCACTTAAAAAGATTAAACATAGAGAGGGAGCTCCCCTTAACAAGGCCAAGATAATCAAGCATAATATCCCTCCTAAAATTAAAACCATCTTTGTCAACATCATAATCAGCCTCAAAATCACTACTAGACGAAGCATTCTTCAAAGTCTCCTTCCCTTTCCGAGCTAAAACCGTCACCCCTTTATCCAAATTCTACTCCACCACCTGGTGCTCAACATCTTGTAGGTTGCCAACAAGATCTTGTTGCTCAACCCTCTCGAAATTCCTAGGAGAATATTTCCTCTATTGCCCCTCCTTATGTTGCACATTAAGAATAAAGGAGACCTCGACTAACCCGTATTATTCAAATCCTCCTTGCACAAATTTTCCACTGCATACCCCTTCATCTTCTTACCACCCAACCCCTTCTCAAGTTTACATTTCAAGCTGGTCCAATTGACCTCAACCTCATCACCTATTCCATACTCATCTTCCATTAAGGAAACTAGGGATTGAGCCTTATTTATTTTCTTTCCATTAGCCTTCCTCTTTTTCACCCCTGATCCCTTCACAACTTTTGACTTTTGGGAGGACTTCACAATCTCAAACTCATCACTAGTAATATAATCATCATCCTTGGAGGGGTCATGGGATTGGGTATTTTTCCTCTTCTTACCATCTAAGACAACAAGAGATTCTGACTCACCTTACTAGGAAGCATCAAACCCAGGGGAGTAATCATCATCCTTGGAATTCCACTTAGACCTTGTAACATACTCTAGATTATTATTTTTTCTAACGGCATTGGAAATATTAGGTTGGGCAGGGAGAATAAATGCCTTGAAATAATCAATAATCAACACAATAAGACCTTCATGGAGGATAATAATTTTGGGATTACGTCTATGATCCCTTATACTAGTTTTCAGAGAACAATAGGTAGTAAGGAAATGAAACTCTCTTTTTATGCCTAAAATGGTTAAGCAAGACAAAATGATGCCCATAAACAATAGGAAAGAGTTCATCTAATGTAAAATACCTCATTATCTCCTCTGTGACATATCTCCAAATTTCCTTGAGAGAGGAACGCAGATAGCCACCACATTTCGCCAGTTCCAACTTCCTTCACTCATTGTCTTTGAAAAAAATATCCATAGCTAGACTAGACTGATTATTATCTCTATAAAATTACTTCCCATCTATTAGTAAGCTAGTAATTTCTACAATTAGTTCCATAGTGATAGTAAATGCCTTACCCCCAACTTCTAGAACCCTGCTATTCCAACCCTCCAGAAGATCCTGAGTTTTCTTTGTATCACACCCATGCAGCCTCTCCATGTATGGGGTAACTCCTTCGGCTTCCAAAAATTCCCACAACCTTTTGTTAACTTTGACAAAGTCACAAGATTTGGGCTTTGTTCTGTTTTGGCTTCCACCCATGGTAGCAACATGCAACAACCCCGGGTAAAAGGAAGAATTTATAGACAATCCAAATAAAATTTTGAAAGATTACAATCGAAAATAGGAAACCTCCAGAAGACAAAGGATTCTCAGATACCCATAATCCATGTGGATTATACAAAGTGGTAGAGAAAAATCATGAGAAAAGAAGGCCTAGTTAATCGAGCCACCACACTATATCACTCAGCCTTTCCTCTCATCGAGTTACACCTCAGGACAAGCTTCCACATAAGGGACATGTGACAAAAAATCATCATAAAAAGAGCACACCCCTCAACACTTTTGAGCATCATACTGAATAATTAAGGGAGCCTCCAAGGGTAGAAGGTAAAGTTCACCCCACACCATAGAATCATTCACCCCATAATTAGCGAAAAAAATAGCCAACCTATTGCCTTCTATATAAACATGTGAGATATGGCATTGATCAAAGGATTCCACAATATTTATAACATCATTAATGATCACCTCCACCATCCACAAAGGATAAGACAACTTCCTAAGGTAATTGATGATATTGAGGGATTCAGCCTCAAGCCACACCTTATCATATCCTCTTGATTGGGTATTCATGTTAACCTCAACTTGAATCTCATTTTTCACAAAAAATTAAAGCATTTGTTAAGAGAATAATTTGAGAGACCTTGTATTAAATTGGAATCCTTCCCAAATTTAGGAATGTAGTCATCAATAGTTCTTATGTAGACCAAATTGAAGAGCTTACCTTTGAGGTCCTCATAGATTCCTCAACCAAATTGGGCTAGAAGGGCTTTAAAAAATTTGTGCCATCTTGATATGCCATACAAAAAGAAAGTACTATTAAGAATTTTTTTCATACACCTTGCAATCCTAGTGTTCAATTTATTTATAAAACTATATCATTGAATACATCTTCATGGAAAAGTGTGTCCCACTTGAGGTGACACTCCATGAAATATTTTTTGTATTATTATGTGTATAATAATATCTAATGCAATATAAAATTTGTAAGAATATCAAATGTAATTTAAAAGGGTGCCCCACTTGAGGTGGCAATTCATGCCATTTTTTTGTTGTATTATGGTACATGTAACAATATCCAATGCCATGTTAGATGTGTAAGAATATTTATGAAGATGAAAACAATTATTTTAACTCACATAAGAGTGTATAAGCGAGAGGTTACAAAGTGGGTAGTGACTTTTGACCAAATTAGGAGGTGTAAAAATGATACATCATAGAAGAATCTTTTAGGTGAGATAACAAGTTTGAAATGGAGCACCCAAGTTTGGTGGGTGGTTATGACATGTTTTATGTCATAAGATTCAATTTTAACTTCACCTTGTTGACTTGTCATGGAGGGGAGCTTTGGATTTTTTTCTAGATTTGGGCATCATATTTGCTAATGGAATGTCAAATGATGGTTTAGGTAAAAACCACTCAATCTTTGGGCTTGCTATATATATTGGATAATTGGATGTACATGACACTTGAATTTTTCAAGAATTTTTTCTATTGAAATTTCTCTGGACATAGTTTGTGTTGTGACTAAGGAAGTCATACTCTAACCCTGAATTGTAACCACAATATTGGTGATTATTGAATATATTTTGAGGCTCCTTTGTTGCTAAGTTTTTTCCAAAAACGGTTTTCCAAAGGTATATACCATGTCAATTATATTTTAGGTGTTGCATGTTATTGCATGTGCTATAAATATTTTCTCTACTCAAAAATTAGTGTAGGAATTAGTTTCTTTATCTATCTTTCTTTCAAGTAAACCATAGATACCATTGAGTGCTAATACCTCTAAATCCAAGCTTACCATCATGACATGCTCCTTATAAATAAATCAACGATCATCAAGGTAATGATCCATCATGCCTAACCATGTGCCAACTACTTTACTATAAAATTTGGACATGCTAATTTTAGGGGTCTTGGGAGGAATGCACCATAAGCTATCAAAAAAGTGATGTTGACAAGATGAATGGGAGTTGGGGTATTGGCCAACTGATTGAGTGTGCGTTGAGTTGCTGAAAGTCTACCTATCCCAAGTTAGTATTGAGGTAACCCAATTAATCTTGGAGGGTAGCCACTCAATATTAAAGGTCGTGTATGTTAGATTTAGTATTGTGATCCATCTTTGGAAGCATTGTGTTTCTATAGGATGTGATAATTTTAGTTGAAAAAATATATATACCAAAATAATTAGTGTGAAGATACGATTGCAATTAGATAGGTACCTAAATGACATGGAGATTTCCAGACTTACCAAAATGAGTTCCAAAAATTATGTATCAAAATGATTAAATTGAAAAGATGTCGCAATAAGATAATTTTGAAGATTGGGTAAAAAATACCCCATACTTTTTAATGATAATGTATAATATGAATTTTTTTAGAGAAAACTATCTAATTTCTCCTAGTTTGGAATAAATTTGGCCTTGAGGTTGCAAATTGGCATATTGTATAGGAGAAAAACACTAGTGTTGTGACTAACACAAAACTAGTAATCAAAAGATTATCATTTAGTTTATGAACACTTTTTCTCATTATCCCATTGGTTTGTTACAAAAAAACTACTTGGAAATTTAGGGAACTACTTAGATTTAGCATATTATAACTAACTATACCTAAATTTTTGCATAGTTAGGGGAAAGAGAGATTGCTAGGCTAGGGTGTGTTTGGTCTATAGGCTCTTTGATATAATTAATTAATTCATAAATAATGAACTAACTGAATATTTTAGAGCTCTAATATGAAATATTTCATCATTGCATAGTCACACTATCTCATCCAAGGTATGAAGAGAGTAACTTCTTGATACTAAGTCTTAAAAAATGCACTACAAATTTCAAGCAAATGGATTCCTATAGTAAACAAATTCTTAAGCCTAGAGGTTATTTTGATCTAGTGAAAGGTATGAGGAAGCTCAAGTCCATTTATAAATTTTTTATTATGCCTTTGTGTTAGTAACACCTCACTTCATGATAAATTTTATTGGGAATCTAGCCCAACTAGGAGTGACAATGGTTTGTACAATATTTTAGAACTCCCAAAATATAATTTCTAACTTAGACACTTTGAAAAGAAAAAAGGAATCTATCTTAGCTAAAAATTACAATGCTCTACAATATTTTATAACTCTTGACATAGGTTTTCTAACGTAGACATCTAATTAAAAAAAAGGTACAAAAAATGTATAGTACCCCACTACTTTGACCACTTTTTAATCACCAAGAAATTTTAGGGGTAAGGTGATAGAATATAATGTATAGTTGTAGTAAGTTGCTAATTCATTATTGTAATAAATATAACCTTACAAAGGGATCTTATAATAACACTTGAAAGGAATCTACAAAGAAAATAACAACAATAGATGGATATAAACAACAAAAAAAGAAAAAGAAAAAAAACTTATATATTTTGTTTATGGTGCCACTTCAACAAGGAGATCTTCCTAATAGAGTATAAAAAATCTAATAATATTCGAGATTCTTTACACTTACTAAGTCGTTATAATGTAAACCAACATCCATCAAATTTTCAATCACCATAAGAAATATAAAAGTAAAATATTAGTCAAAGGGGTTGTGCTTAAATGGAAAGGTCATAGAGTTCTCACAATGTAGATCCAAGTTCAAATCCCCATAGTGACATTGAAGGTGGAATTCCAAGTGGTGATTCATGGACTTTCAATGAGACTTCTAAGTTTATTATGTTGAATTTATTGAATAAAATTGGCTTCTAAGTTAAATATGTTGAACAAAATAGATGTGTTGGAGAGAAGGGTGTTCCTCTTATGACCACTAATTCAAGGCCAAACTAAATAATCTTTTCTTATCACCAAATAAAAAATAAAAAATATTTAAAATATTATTTGATGACTAAGACTAAAAGAAAAAAATGATAGTAATTTTTTGCTAGGTTCTAAATTATGTGTCATTTTGATAAATATATAAAATGGAGGTAGATATATAATTATTAAAATAATAATAATAATAATAATTAAAACCTCTAACATGGTAGTTTAGAGGTCTCCATAAGATACAACTACATGATATCACATGATCCATACCTCAAATAAAATTAGAAGATATGTTGCAAAGGTTACACCTAATAGAACACTACATATTTCAAAAGAATTATCTACTAGAAAATATGATAGTTATGACATTTTTAATAATTATTAAGTACCATATATAATATAGTCCATGACAATGAATTATTTGGCCATACACATATGATGTTTACAATACCAAGATATGTTATAGAGATCGGCTATGTGATGAAATGACATCATGGTAAGCATCGATGTCATGTTAACCCAAATAACACAATAGAAGGTATCAACGTGTTGATAATTCAAATACATCAAGTAAAATTACAATAGGAAACCTTGTGGTGATACCTCAAATATTAACACCAAATGTATCCTTTTTGGTAATACATATAGTGACATCACAAATAACAACATGATAGATAAAGAGATACTAATTTTTTATTATACAATAAACCTATTACCATGATAGAAATGCCAAAACTAAAAAATAGGACCATAAATGATAGAAATATGTTACATTAAATATTTTGAGACTTTTAGTTTGTAGTAAAAAGCCCATGGATAATGACATCCTTTTAGAAATAAAATCTACAATAGATATTGCCATTATACTAATGAAAAATATGTATCATAAATAAAAAATAGGCTAATGAGTGTAGGACTAGTGTAAATTGCTTATCTTATTAGGTAATTATTGATTAATTCTTCATTTGATTGAGATCTATTGTTCTTTTGACATGTTTCTCCTTAATATATTAATACTTATCGTGCTAGTGAGACTTTATCTAAATAATAATTTGAAAAATAATTTTATGTATTTTTATTATTTGGGAGGCTTGAAAAATTAGAAAAGCAATAGGATATTTTGCAATTGAAACTCCATACTTTTGAAAACATTAATTATTATATGTTGCAAGTAGTGAAATTTATAATCATAGTATAATTTTTTTCTTAATAATTCATTTTTCCATTTGATATAGGAACAAGTTGTTTGTATATTATAAATTTTTTAAATAAGATAATTTATAAACTCATGAGAAGAAAATCTGTTGAATTGATGAAAATTGAAAGTTGCAAGAAATAACTAGAAGAACATAATAGATTATCTAATTTACTGGGAAAACATCTTGTCAAAAAAAGAAAAGGGTAATCAAGAAGAAAATTATTGTAGTATAAAAAAAATTTATATCTCCAATAATAAAGTTTGAAAAAATAATCTCTTTTTAAACATAAACCAACATACTTCAAAAACTCCACTCCTTTGGTTTGAATTTTTTGCGTGCATGGTAGAATCCGCTTCGAGGGTACCCCACAGTCCCCACCTATCCTCTTCTGACCAAATTCTTGCAATGACACATGCTATTTCAACAACCTTAGGGGGATCTCATGTGTTGTTCGTTGTTGGTGATCCTGTGATTCCTAGCCTACCTATTGTAGATATGTCAATGATCCCTATCACTCTGGGTTTAAAGGGATGGAATAACGTGTTGACTAACTTGAGTCCGGTTACTAAGACTTCCAATTTTGGCCCTAAGGTGGAGATCTTTGTTTTGGGTACTGAATTCTCTATCCCCGAAGCTATTAGTGATAGGATTGTTTCATCCATGGAGAACATGGTGGTGGGAAAATTATTCTCCTTTTTCCCTATTGTTGATATGGTGAGAAGATGAGCATCTACAAAATTACATCTAAAGGGAAGTGTGGTTGTCTATGCCATGGTTAGTGGACTCTTCCTTTTCAAGTTCACAACTGAGGAAGATTTGATTTTAATTCTCTCTTTGGG
Organism: Sequoiadendron giganteum; assembly: GCA_007115665.2. Classification (NCBI taxonomy): domain Eukaryota; kingdom Viridiplantae; phylum Streptophyta; class Pinopsida; order Cupressales; family Cupressaceae; genus Sequoiadendron; species Sequoiadendron giganteum. The sequence continues at coordinate 87,127,900 of CM021110.1, read as the reverse complement.
TCCCTCGGTTTATGGGAAACGTGGTATGTCTGTGTTGTTGGAAACCAGGTTTTGACCCTGCTATCAATCTCAACAAGTCAGCTCTTGTGTGGGTGCATCTACCAGGACTACCCCTAGAGTATTGTGATGATTTTGTATTTCAAAGTATTTGTGATTATTTGGGTCATTTCATCACATCGGACTCCATTACTAGATCAAAATCTAGGTTAGTGTTTGCACAATTTTGTATCAACATTGATATTAATAAGACCTTACCTAGTTTTTTGAAGCTTTGTTCCAAATTTGGGTCCTAGACTCAATAGGTCTACTATAAGAATGTTGTGATTTATTGTCAAAAATGTGCTAAACTTGGTCACCTTATTTTGGATTATAAGTCCGCGATAAATCATAACCCCAACCTTAGTGAACCATCTACGGATGTCCTCACTAATAGCAACCTTTTTAAGTTTGATATCCTTAAGATCATTGATTCCCTGACTAAGGCTAGGCTCATTGACTTGGTGATCTTGGAGTTTCAGTCTGTGGAAATGGTTTCTTTTGATTTTTTTTTGACTCTAAGTGGGTCCTCTCCCAATAGTGTTCTAGAATTAAATTCCCCTCATTACCTATTATTGAGGTGCTTGGGGTGCCTTTGGGTGAAATAGAGAAAATTCAATTCCCTAAGATTAAGGATATTGAGGAAGGTGAGTTATGGGATGAGGGAGTGACAAAGGAGACACCTCATCTTTGATAGACAAAGATAATGAGATGTTCTTCTCCAGTAAGAAATAGATCATCAACATAAAGAACCGAGATTAATGCCTCACCATTAACTACCTTGAAGTACAGGTTAGAATCAACATCATTCTTGGAGAAACCCAAGCTCATCAAGTATCGATCAATCCTCTAATATCAAGCACGAGGAGCCTGCTTAAGGCCATACAAAGCCTTCTTCAATCTGCAAATATGAGACTCCTTCCCATGAACTTCAAAGCCATTAGTTTGCTCAATGTATACTTCTTCTTCAATTTCACCATTTAGAAATGTTGTCTTCACGTCCATCTAGTGTAACTTCCATCCTTCAGTTGTTGTAATGGAAATGATAGTCTTGATGGAAGTATAACGAGCAACTGGAGAAAAGGTTTCCTCATAGTCTATTTCCTCTTTCTGAGAGAATACTCTAGCCACAAATCTAGCCTTGTACTTCTCAATTCTTCCATCAGCCGCATGCTTGATCTTGAAAAGCCACTTAGAAGATACAACAGATTAGCCTTCTGGTCTAGGTACAATGTCCCAAACATTGTTCTTGAGGAAAGATTGATATTCTTCAGCCATAGAATCTCTCCATACTTGCTAACTTGTAGCTTCATCAACACTAGAAGGTTTAGACTCAATGATTTGATTCATAAATGCAACATAGCTTGAAAAATTCTCAGGTCTTTTGCTTTCTCTAAATGTTCCTTTATGGGCAACAAAATTTTTTGCCTCCTGCATTGTTTGCCTAGCTCATAGAGGTCTTTTTCGACCAATGACAATATCTCTTGGCCTATCAGTTAGTTCCAAAGGCTCAACTGGATCACTATCCTCTTCTAGTTCACTAGACTCCCTCTGAATCTCCAAGTACTTGCATCAACTTTCTGACCTCCTTGTCCAAGATTGCCTACAACGCTTGCCTTAGAGGAATGGTTTCCAGCGCATACCTGTATAGAAATTTAGGGCTGTCCTCTTCGACCTCATCCCAAATCACTCTATTTTGAATAGGTTTGGAGAGCTACCAATGTTAAATCTAGATTGACTGTCTTGAGAAATTATGATCTCAACTGTTGAAGAGGTCTTTCAAGGATTGAACACCTGGCCTTACAACACTCCAACCTTCACTTCTTCTTAGCAATTCATAGAACTCCCTCTGAATGTTAATTCCTTCTCTTGAAGAGCTGATCGCAAAGACAACTTGAATAGATTATTCATCTTCAAGAGATGTCTCTAGCCACCAACTCAGTCCTATGGCTGCAAGCTATGACTCCATGCTTGATCATTTCTCTAGTTGGCATGACTTCCTCACAGGATGCCTCAAGCTGTTCCTCTCTATGTGATCTCTCATCACCCTCTTGCTCCTCGATCTGTCCTGGAAGCATTATAGAGAGAGATTACTAAAAGTTCATAGAACTCAACTATCTTGAAGAGAAATACCAATGCTAGAAGCATACATGATTCACTATCCCAATGTTATAGCATGAATTAATAACTACATGAAAATTCATGAACATTATTCAACATAAAATACTTATGTGATTGAAATCAAAATCTCCTTTAAGTGCTACACTTAGATGCTTTTCAGGTCTGCACTTATCTTTCCTGGGATCTGCTCATTATCTCTCAATAATTTTCAGATCTTCTTCACATGATTCTTCACAGAAGGAAACTTAGAAATAACACTTCGATGCTAACAACTCATGCAAAGACGCTCTCACAGTACCAAAGGTCTTTGATACAGGCAAAGGTTGCGGAATATGGCTTTACACCTGCAAATTGCATTTGGTTGAGAGTTTCTAAATCGTTTTCAACAAACGCATTTTGTACATATCCCTCAATCATAGCATTACATGAGATCACATTTCTTTGATACATCCGGTCAAACAGTTCACATGACTTGTCTATGCTTCCAAATTTTGCATACAGTACCAGAACATTTCCAACTGTAATATCTGATAGCAATCCACCTTACATTATGCTTTAATGGATGTCTATACCCTGTTCCAAAGCTACCATTTTATCACAGTCCGGAAGTATAATGGCAAATAGAAACTGACCAGGTTTGAAACTTGTGTGTTGCGTATGGTGAAAGGGCGATATAGACATCTTTGCATATCTGTTGTGCTTCAGATATATGTTCTGACCGTATGAAAGGAAATAGCGAACATCCGCCGACTGGAACTGCGAACGGGAAGTGGAAAGGGTTAGGAGACCCCACATCAGCCACCTAAACTGTCAACGTTTAGAGTGTGCTGGTTAAGCCCAGCCCTTAAACAGCCATAAACAAATAGAACCGTTGAAAAGAAAAACAAATTTAACACTGTTCAGCAGTAATAACAGTGAAGAACATCACTATTATAAACGAAACAGTAAAAGGCAGCAGCTTTCTAATGAAAACATGTTTTTCGTGCTGGATTCACTAAAAGACATACAATCCTTGCTTGATTGCCTGTGTGGTTCCATGGCAGTATGCAGAATTGATTTAAATATTATATAACGTAAAGTTATCATGTACTTAAAACGTGTTAGGTGAGTTTGTAAAAGGCGCGTTCCATCAAATTATTTTCATATCTAAAACGTCCACAAAAACTTTTGTTCTTGATGGAAAGTCAAAGTTATTTACTGTACAAGATGGGAGTCTATTTCATTAGCAATAATTGGTACTTCCTGTCTGCCTATAAATTTCTCTGGTTTCTCCATATCCAAACACAATTGCTTTACTTTCTGCGTGTTATGCAAAAGGAAAGATTGCAGATTTACAGCATTTATCATGGCCAATAAGAGATTTGGAGTTCTGTTAGCAGCACCAGACAGAGATTATGTGAAGAAAATGTATGGAGGATACTTCGGTCTGTTTGTTAATATGCTGGGCGAGGAGGGCGAGAGGTGGGATATGTTCAGAGCCTTCGACCGGCAGCTGCCAAAGACGGAAGATCTTCACAAGTATGATGGATTCGTTGTGACAGGAAGCAAAAGTGACGCCCATGGCAATGCTCTTTGGATTCTGGAACTCTGTCAATTATTGAGATGTCTTTATCAAATGCGCGTCAAAGTGTTGGGGATATGCTTCGGCCATCAGGTTAGTAACCCACCTTAATAGATTGCATTTTCCATTCATGGATATGAGATAAGAGGTCAACACTGAAACAAAAATGGTGGGTTTATGAGGTATAAGTTTTTACAGTTTAGATTAGTGATTTAATAGTGTTTCTGAATATTAACTGTGTTTAAGTTTTAAGAATATTCTTCAGCCGTCTGATTAGTAACCCACCTAAATATATATTATTTTTCATTAGTGGATATGAGATAAGGTCAACACTGAAACAAAAATGGTAGGTGTATGAGATATAATATTTTCATAATCAATCTATATTAATAATTCAAGAGTGTTTTCAAAACTTAAGTTTGTCAAAGTCTTAATGATATGCTTCGCCTATCAAATTAGTAACCCGTCTAAATAAATTGTATTTTTCGTTAAGAGACATCATAGAATATTCATATTGTAATAAAAATTATAAATTTTTATATAATATTTTTTAATGTATGTTAGTGATCAAGAGTGTTTCAAAATATTAATTTTATCAATAATTTTTTAGAAAACAATTGTAATTATTATAATATTGACAATTATAGTTGAATATTGTTTTTTTGGTTCCATGATGTCGTATAGATTGCTCTTGCTAGAATCAAAACTAACAATTACACTTGTATCTTATTATGTCTAATTTTGAAGACAATTGTTTCTTTTTGTAGATATTATGTAGGGCTTTGGGAGGCAAAGTGAGTAGATCCAATGTTGGATGGGATATTGGCACAACCAAAATAAACTTCAATTCTTCCATTTGTACAAAAGAATATCTATGTGGAATGAAAATTCCTACCACTCTTTATCTAAACGAGTTCCATCAAGATAAGGTGAGAAGCTTGCTTTTCAGCTCAATGCATATTAGTGTTTCATTAAAAATGATTGTATTAAATAACGAGAATTGTATGGTTCAGGTGACGGATATCCCTTGTGGTGCAAATGTAATTGCTTTTTCAAGTAAAACCGAGATTGAAATGTTTTCAATGGATGATCACATACTTGGAATTCAAGGTCACCCAGAGTACACTAGTGACATTTTATTTAATCTTATGGACAACCTATGCAATGAGGGCATCTTAACAGTAAGTTACTATTATTCATTTGGATCTTTAAGTTTTGTTTATTGTTGGGTATAATTAAACTTGAAATTAATGTATTTATTGTTTTTCTTTTTTTTTTTTTTTTCAGGAGGAGATGGTTAAAAAGGCAAAAAAGTCAATAGAACAATACAACAATGTATACGAAAGAGAAATTTGGCAACAAATTTGTAAAAGATTTCTTAAATGTAAAGTTATATAATTTTTTTATTAATGAATCTTTTTTCTCATTCAAAAATTAAATTTAACAATTTTAAAATATGATTAAAAGGTGTCACCATGCATTTATATATCTATTGAAGATGTATTGTATGTCCTCTCTTTCTAAGTTTACTTTTATATGCTCTTTTTACATATCTAGTTATAATGTGATCTCTTTAACTTTTTTCATGATAATATTAATACACTAAAATTCATATAATTCCTTAATTAACTATCTCAATTAAATTCATTAGTCTTCAATACGTGTATGGTCAAGTTATTAAAATAAATTAAATCTTGAATATTATGAATGTATTCAATTGAAATATCTCACAAGTCTTGTATGTCAAACTATATTTTTTTTATATAATTTAAGGGTCAAAAGTGCATACTTTAGACTTTACACCTTTGTTTTATGTCATTTTTTACAAATATCACGATTAAACAATCCTAGCATGTGTTTGCCCCATTTATTGCAAAAAATTGACTCTTAATAGTAATCTGCCATTACAATTCACTTCATGATTCACCATTGGACTATATCAATTGTTTAGTAAGACATTATTTTCTAAATTTAATTCATATTTTTGTGCCCAAAATTCAAACCTTTCATAAAATATTCATTATCAAATTAGATTGTATTGACCAGGGAAAACTTTAGTGGCGAATCTTCACCAATTGAAAAAAATTAGAAATCGGCCAAGATGAAATTGGTGAATTAATCACACCCAATAGGGTGTCCAAATCACCCAGATTTTATGAATTAGCAATCCAATGCATGTCCATTCACCATCATTTTTTTTTATGAGGCATATTTAAGCAACAAATTCGCCATAAAAAACTATGCTTTTCAAATGGATCGATTAATATTTTTGTCTGGAATCCTGGAAACATGTAATAAAACACCTACATATTCGCCAATACTATTAAAACAACATTGTATCAAGACCCATTTCGCCAATTAAAATTTACAAATAGTTCCTTGTGAAGACCCATTTCGCCAATTAAAATTTACAAATAGTTGCTTATGAGGACCCATTTCACCAATAAAATTAAAAAATAATTACATTTGAGGACACATTTCACCAATTGTTGTGACACCTCCATGCTAATTGTAGGGCCATAATCACCTTGAAAATTACAATGTATCGTTGTATAAGCATGCGAGATTCACCAAATTTTTAATATACCATTTAAAAATCCCACGAAATTTTCCAAATATGGATTGATATAAATACAATCGAAACTGTCATTTATTCTTACACATTTTTTTTAGTTCTCGATTCAAAAGTTGGACTTGGAACCTTGAAGTTGATCATATGAAAGTTACAAACTTACAACATAGGCATTCTTGCATTAACAAATAGCAAGTCAGCACAAACCTAAACTTAAAGGTGAGTGATCATTTCTTCATAGTGTTATAAGATTTCTTTATCTCTTTTCCATTATTGATTCAATCTTAAAGATGATATTGAGTACCTAGAAATGGATCTATATTCTTTGTCCTTCTTAAACAAGAAGAAAATTTTCCAACTTTTATTTGAAGTGAGAGATCAATATGTTGACCAACAAGGGTAAGACTCCTCGGGGTGGTAAAGGGACTGGGAGGACATCAAAATTCCCAAAACGTAGAGGTACCATATAGTCTTACTTTGGAATTGGCAATGATTTTGATCCATCAGATTAAGATGGAGCTACATCATCAAGTCTTCCACCAAATATTAATGAAGAAGGCATTCACAATACCTCACTGCCATCGGAAGGTCAAGGTGAAATTGTCATTGAGTTAAATGTGTCAAATGAGGATAGAAATATCATAGAAGATGTTCCAATGGATACCCTGGTTAGCCAGAATGAGATAATTGACTTGGATCGAGATGATGTTGGTAGCAAGAAAAGAGAAGACAAATCAAAAGTGGGGCGCGAGTGGAAAATGACAAGGAATTTTCAACTTGGTTGGTCATCATTGTACCAGTGGGGAAAGAAAACAATGTTGAAACTATAACAAAATGCATGTGTACAATTTGTAGTTGGAAATGTAAAAGAGACAAGAAGTTGTGCTAGTAAAACTTGACACTATAGGAAAGAATATTGGTAAAGTTTATGAAAAACAAATCATAAAGGAAAAGGAACAATCAGTCGTATGATGGAAATCAAAGGAAGAATGTCTTCATGTTAAGTATGCCGTGAAAGATAAAGATCATAAGCAAAGAATGTCAAAGCTTGTTGCATGTCAAGGTATACTTGAGGCTCAATTTGGAAAAGCAATGGAAGGAGAATTTTTTTCCAAAACTGTTCAAATGAGTGTTATTTTTCATATTTTGTCTAGAGGGAATCCTATGATAAACTACTCAAAATATTTTAATTTAGTATCTTTTTTGGGTGTTCCTCACTTTCCAAGCTCACATTAGTTAGTAAACATTGGATGGGAATGGGAAAAAAGTCTCTTACTGCAGTGGAAAAGCAATATTTAAAGGAGAAAGTAAAAGAGTCAAACTTAATTGCATTATCTTTAGATGAAGTTACTGTGGTAGACAATACTTCTTGGGTCTGTATGTATGTGTATACTGTAAAACAACATGTCCACCAAGCTCATCTTCTTTGTGTTCATAAAATGAATGACAATTCAACATCACAAAATCTATTTGAACTAGTCAAAAAATATTTGAACGAAATTGCAGGTATGGATGAGTTGACAATTGCCAAAAAATTGGTGTGTGTAGGAGCTAATGGAGCTGCAGTGATGCAAGGTCAAAGGAGTAGTGTTTTCACAAATTTACAAACTATTTTTGCACCATACATGCTTGGCATTCACTGCATGGCCCACATAATGAATTTAACATTCAAAATTTTAAGCAAGTTTCCTACAGTATCAAAAGTTGAAAATCTAGTTTGCGAGCTCTACACATACTTTTGCCGAAGTCCCAAACGTTTCACATAATTTCAAAAAAAATCCGAGGGAATTACAAAAGGAAACAAGCTTCTCAAGGATGTTAATACTAGATTGATCTCCCTACATGGGCTAGCACAACGAGTTCTTTTAGAATAAAAAATAATTGGTTGGAGTAATGTACAAGCATCACAACACAATAGACAAAGACATTGACCTCTTACATAGGTTGATGAGGGTGCAACCCGAGACACAGAAAATCACAGAGAAAACTAACAAATCTTATTATTTTCAAGGTATGAAATTCTTACATTCAGAGGATCTCCAATCCTCGAGTTCTGCAATACATGCAAATTATAGAAAGAAACTATAGAAATTCCCCTATTCGCAGCATGCGATCTTCTTTCCCCAAAAACTACTCACAAAAATCAGAAACTACCCCATAAATAGCCCAATTCCTCCGTTTGCAGCCAAAAACAATATTCTAATTATGCACCAACTTCCGAAAGCCCTAACTCAAGATCTAACTATCGAATCTTCAATGATAATACCTTTTCGGAAAGGTCTTGGGAAAATGAAGTGCCAGAAAGTGGGGCCTAAAGGCTAACCACTTTCGTTTTCCACCAATTTTCGGGCCCATCCGGAGCTTTTAAGTCCCTCAAAATTAGCTTCGAAGATCTTGTAGGGCAAAAAGCAGAAACTGAAACTTGAATAACTTTTGAACCAGGAATGATCTTTGCCTGATTCTTTCACCAAAGTGTTTATTATTCTGTCTCGAAGCTTCCCTTAAATTTCTGTCTCCTCATGCCTTCAAATTCATACCTGCTAAAATAGTAGTTGAGCAGAAAAAGCAGAAAAGCAGTTCTGAAAGTTGGAAATTCTTCTTCGAGGAAAAGGGTATCCAGAAATGCAAAAACATCTACAAAAATCTAAATGAAAGTAAATATATTTTTGGGTGATGTAGGATTGCCCTTACACCACTGGATGCTCCTGCATCATAGGTTAAGCGATATAGAGGCACTCTTGACTTTAGCTAGTCTTCTCCCTATGTTGAATGAAATGAATAATCTTGTGAAGAAAGCCCAAGATAGAACTATGCATATATTAATGAAGATTCCAAAATACATAGACATACATGCATGGCCCTTGATCATCTATATCTAGATCTAACACAAGAACAAAATTTTTTCATGTGGCAAAATATTACTGATTTGAATAAGCTTGATAATTATTTACAATTTAATGCAAGCAAGAACTTATGTATCTATGTACATAGATATTCAAGTTACCAATGTACCATTGTAAGATAGCCAGTTGCTCTATCAGACAAGTACCTGTTAGAGAGGAAGATTTAATGACATTGTTAAATTTGTTAGCGATAATTTGAAGGAAATTGTAAAATTTCTTTCCTCAGAGATTTATGAAAGATTTCCTTGACATGAAATACTTGAACCCATGGGTATTGTGTATCCTCAATTATGGGTAAACTGAGATAGCCCAAAACATTTTCATGATAAAGTATTTATATCTTGATCAAACAAATTTTGAAAAGTGTAACATACAATGGGTAGACAATAGAAGGAATTTTAAATCCAGATAAGCTTAGACAACAATGTAAGAATTTTGCAATAACTAAGAGGGGCCAACATGGTTCCATGGGCATGGAGAAGGCCTTTGAACCAGGATCAATAACAAAGGTTTGGAAAAACTTAGGTCAGAGTGAAATATTGTGTGGTACGATACTAGAATATTTCAAACTTGTAATGATTTATGTCAAACAATGATATTGGGGTCGGTAGAGGATGAGAAAATTTTCAATTCATTGGCATTTTTGAAATCAACGTTAAGAAAAAAAATAGACAAGAATTTGGAAAATTAGTTGAGGATGAAAGGAACTGCGTATAATGTCAAAAAAAATTCTTTTGAAAAGGAACTCACAATTTGGAGGTCCACATGCAAAATAAGATGGTTGTGTAACACTCCAATTCCAAATGCTAGTATTGGTGGAATTTTGTAATCCAAGCACAAAGAAATAGAGTTAGTGTTGAGTCTTAGGTATGAATTCAATTATGTAATAGGCATAATGGTTTTACAGTAGTGATGGCATTTGAATGAGAAAATGCATATTCTAGAACATATTCTCTTCTTCTGTATTTTTTCATATGAATTATTAATAAAATGATCAAGGATATTTCTATTGGTCTTCAATCATTTTGGTTGAATGTATGATTTTGTCTCTATTTTAATTCAAAGAATTAATTAAAATGCTCTGATGGAATTGTTACCTATTTTAGCTACAAGCTCAAATAGGTAGAGTTGTTATGTTTTACAAAGTGAAACAAAAGGTACATTCTACCTTGCTATGTTATATCCATGTGCATAAATAAATTATCAAAAGACTATATTATTACAATTGTATTATGCAAATGCATACAACAAAGAAGAGAGTGGATTTTTTTTTTAAAATGTAGTCTTTATTGATAATATAAATGTATGGTGTCCCACACAATCCATGGGACTAACTATTTGAATGCAAATGCTGGAAAAAACTATACATTTATAGATATAAAAAAGAGAGAAAGCATATATAGAGAGAGGACCCGTCATTTTCTGAATGATGAACCCCAATTGTCTTATTTTGCACCATCTTCAGCCATTTCATCTTATTCAACCTCTAGTTGATGCTCTCCCTATTGCTTCTAGGTTCCTTGCATGTGTAAGAAGAGTTTGGTTAGAGAAATGAAGGATCACCAATCAATATATATTAAAAAATTCCATAAACATATAGCCTAATCCTCATAGGCATTAAGATAGCTTGCATAACATAGATGTCTAGGTAAGCAAAAGGGTTATCAAGGGTTATCAAAAAAATATATCATATGCTCTATTTTTATCTAACATGTTTGTTCACTATGTAGGTATAGGTTAAATCATTCAATATTTCTTGATCATCTGCATTTGATATTATAACATGTGTGGAGTGAAATGGGCTCCCACAAGGGTTGAGACCAAAATGTTGTTTCCCTTTGTTCATTGAAAGGGGTAGGAGTATAAATCATCATAACTATCTTCTTTGAGTAAATCTCTCACCTATGATAGCGAGTTTAAAGACCTCACTATCATAAATGAAAAGTATTCACTCTATGAAGGATCACAAAATATAATGGAATAATCAGAGGAAATGATATACTACTTCCATCAATCATTGACAAGTCATGTGCATGATGATTCAAGGTCTCATTATGACAACAAAAAAAAATAGATGTCCTGAGATTGATTATATTAAGAATGCAAAGAGAGCACACAGTGATCACTCTAATGCTTAGCAATAATCATAATCGTCAATGAGGTTATGTAGTTCCTGATGTCAAAGGAACAACTACAGGTTGGTATCTTAATGTTTCATTTGGTTTTTTAAAAGTCACATAGTCCTTATTATGTCACAGACTTGTACAATGGAAATGAAAAGATAGGGAGATCAACAATAAGCAACTATCATGATGAAAGGTCACTTTCAAATGCTTGACAATAGTCATCCTTATACATAATAGTGTTAAACATGCTAGAAGAATGGGTCTTTTCCAACATAGTATTTTGACCTTTAAAGGGCAGCCATAGTAAAAACTACAAAGGAATGTCATTAAAAGACAATTATTTGCACATAGAGAAGTTTTGAAAAAATATGCAGATCTTGACAATTACTTTGGCAATAGATCAATGTGTGTGCATGCTAGTGAGCAGCATCAAGGAGCTAAAGAATAGTCATTAAAATTTTGTATAATCCATATAAGATAGCCCACTTGTTGTATGACAGTTAGAAAATAAATGAAATGTCATGAGCAATGTATGCCCAACCTCAAAACAAGGATAGTAACCTTTTTTAATAATCACAAAGGAAACTAAGTCAAGGTTGTTTGTGAGACCAAGATAATGCAAGTTACAGGTGTTCAAATAGGTTGAGAGAAGAAACCCTCATATATGAATTGTGTGTTAAGCCTCAAAAAGGTTTCTTTTCTCATTAAACATTAGGAGTTAGGCACCTGTGTTTTAACCATATCATCTACTATGAATGGAAAATGGAATCCAAAAATGTAAAACAAAGATAAAGTCAAATTTTGCATAGGAATTCTTTGTCAAAAGAATGAAGGTCTTATATCTAGAGGATATTAGAAAAGTGAGGGCTTCAAGTGAAAGGGGTAGTACTCATAAAGAAATGAAAAGATGTGGAGTCTTTGAGTTATACCCATACTGTGTAATGGCATTGAATCATTTTACAAACCATTTTTCCTTTGTGGGGTAACATTATTTTTATGAACAGTTGACTGAGATAGCTCTTGTTTCAACTATCCGCCTTCTCATGGATTATCATTCATATTATGATCTTGCTCGATCTTATCATAGTAAAGGGATTATGACACAACTGGCCACCATTAAATGGCATCATAAAAACAAAGATATATTTTTCAAAATCAACTGAAAGGAAATGTGCAGGTTGTAGCCTTGAAGAAAGAGATTCAAAATGAAAATATGGAGAAGTGGGCATGAATCCATGCCTGGAGATAGGGTTTTCCTCCATTCACTCAGGGAGTAATACAAGAGAGACAAACATGTGTAGTATGTATGGCCGCAACCATAAAAGAAAATTTAATACTTTGTATTTTGCAAAATAAAAGGTAATATATAGAGGAAAAATCGAGTTTCCATTAAAATGCCATGAGATGCCAAGTAAAATATAGAATAAAATGCATGAAAATCATAGAGGAATACATATAGAAGATTTTTCTTTTTGTTTCTCTTGCAAAGGCTCGAGTTTGAGAATATTTTCTACAAAATGGAATAAAAATGACAAAATGTCTTCACCAAAGACTTACTCGAGTTTCTTTATGTTGATTTTGCATATAAATCTGTTGAAAGAGATCACTATGTTTTCTAATCCGCCATGAAAGAGCTTCAACTAAAACCCTATGGCGATGCCCAACAAGGTTGACGTAAAGAATGAAATGTAATTTCTTTGTTTTGCATCGATTTTGTTGTTTAAGGTTTTTACCCTAAGAAATGTTGACATAAGAAAAAAGTATTTTACCTTTTATTTTAAGCTTTTGCAATATAACTAATACCCATACCCTATGTGTATGTGCCTAGAAATTAGGGTGTTTGAACCCTAATTTGTTTCTCTTTTGCACTATCATTCAAGATATGGGTCATGACATTGAATCATTTTACAAACCATTTTTCCTTCGTGGGGCAGCATTCTTTTTATGAACAGTTGATTGAGATAGCTCTTGTTTCAACTATCTGCCCTCTCATGGAGTCTCATTCATATTATGATCTTGCTCGATATTATCATAGTAAAGGGATTATGACATAGCCGGCCACCATTACATGACATCATAAAAATAAAGATGCTTATATTTTTCAAAATCAATTGAAAGGAAATGTGGAGGTTGTGGCCTTGAAGAAAGATATTCAAAATGCAAAGATGGAGAAGTCGGCATGAAGCCATGCCTAGAGATTGGGTTTTCATCCATTCTCTCAGGGAGTAATACAAGAGAAAGAAACACTTGTAGTATGTATGGTTGTACACATAAAAGCAAATAATACTTTGTATTTGCAAACAAAAAGATAATATACAAAGGAAAATTTGAGTTTCAATTAAAATGGGCCATGAGATGCTAGATAAAATACATAATAAAATGCATGAAAATCACAGAGGAATACATATAGAAGATTGTTCTTTTTGTTTCTCTTACAAAAGCTCGAGTTTGAGCAGATTTTCTATAGAATGGAATAAAAATAGAAAATTGTCTTCACTAAATACTTACCTGGGTTTCGTTATGTTGATTTTGCATATAAATCTATTGAAAGAGCTCACTACGTGTTCTAATCCGCCATGAAAGAGCTTCAGCTGAAACTCTATGGTGACACCCAACAAGGTTGATGTAAACAATGAAATGCAATTTCTTTGTTTTGCATCAATTTTGTTATTTAGGTTTTTTGACCTAAGAAATACCGATGCAAGCAAAAGGTATTTTACCTTTTATTTTAAGATTTTTCAATATAACTAATACCCATACCTTATACATATGTGCCTAACAATTAGGGTGTTTGAAACCTAATTTGTTTCTCTTTTGCACTATCATTCAAGATATGGGTTGAAACATGACCTTTTGATTTTTGCATAAACTACAAGTGTAAAGCATTTGGTTAAGTGGTGCAATTATAAACCATTTAATCAAATGTTATTTTTTAAATACAAAATAGAGAAGCATGTGTTGATAAGAACAAGTCATAAAGGGGATTTAGTTGAGCAATTTATAACCAAATGCAAGCTATAGGGAGGTTGAAGGAGGTTAGTAGACATATGGAGAGAATATATGAGTGTTTACTCACCTTTTTTTAGGGCATTTAGGCATCAATTTCCTATGCCTTTATGATAGAATTGGTCAAATTTGACCTTTTCAGCACTTTGGAGTCTTTTTGGAGGAGATTTAGGAGCTATATTTTGGGCTTTTTGGATGCATACGACCAAGGAAGCTTCCAACTCCTATTTTGGTGCAACTACTTAGGAGATGTTTATAGTCACTTTCTGACTCATTGTACTCAGTTCTTACTTGTTATTTTTCTGCTTTGTGACTTTTTTGAGTCCTCTGGAGAAAATGCAGTTTTTTGTAGCTCATTTTGACATGTATGACAGTGGATACCCTGGATATTAATAAAGTTAAGTTATTTTACCTTCTCACTTTTCTGATTTATTGTATGCTTTTGATTTGCTTGATGCAGCTACTCATGAAATGACATGTTTCCTTGGGGCTATGTCTCATTGTTAGCATCTTTTGTAGAGGAATATGTATGTTGCAGGTTATAGGCTATGTTGAAATGTGAATGTTTTTTAGTTGTAATTTTTTTTTTCCTTCTAGGAGATAAGCATTAAGGCTTGCTTATAAAATACTTATGCAAGAAACATATAGCAGTGAGTTGTGTGTGTGAAACTTCATTATTGATTGAACTGTGTGTGCAAGTCCTAGTTAGTTTTGGTGCATCACCTTTGGTTCAATTTTTTAGATTTTTTAGATTTATTTATACTCTTTCTTCCCCTATTCTCTGCAAAAGCTTTAGTTTAGATCAAGTTAGGTGACACCATAGGAGACAACCTTCTCTAGAGGTCCACTCCAATTTTAGGTGACCCACAGCCTAAGAGTGTTCCCATGTTACTCCAATGCCAAGTTATGTAACTTAGCAAGGGTGCATTTTGAGAGCTAACAAGAATCATAGGTTTTTATGACTAAATTAACATATTATTAATAATTTCATATTTTAATTATATTAAAAATTAAAAATGTACTCAGTGATTCATCACTCAACTCAATGGTTAATAACATATTAACAATAGTAGCATATACAACAATGAACAACAACAATCATTTAATGTGTATCTAGTAGTTGAAATCAGACTTTTTCTTCAAATGATAAGATAAATAATACAGATAATTGAACATCAACACATTACTGAATATGAGTCTTTTTATTGATTTTCAAATGAAGTAATACATAGAGGCATTGACAATGCAAAATATTGCTCAAAGACAACTCTACACAAAACTGATTTAGAACTTGGAAACTCATATTATCAAATATCAAATCATTCTATCATCTTTTCTAGCAACTTCCACTGTTCAGGTGGTGGAATTGTCATTTGTCTTAATTGATGTTATTTTAATTGAAGATTTGTTAACATTGGAACCTATCTTGAATTCTTCAATCAATTTTGCATTCAAGGTTACCAGTGGTTTGATGGAATCCAAATAGTTCACCACATCTAGGTTCTGAGGAAACTGGTCCAAATCAATCTTCCTTCCACCTTCCATCTTCTTTCTAAGATCATCCTTTCCAATGAATCACTCATTTGTGTCAAAAGCCTCTGGAAAACCAAGATCTATGAATTTCCTTTCCTTTTCATCCAACTTCTTCATCTTGTTTGGAACCAGATTCACATATTCCTTTGTTTCATGCATTCTCAAGCACTTTTGAAAGATGACATCATTGCGGCATCAAGCCGATTATTAATCCCTTTTTAATTTCAAATCATTGTCAATGGCTTTGTAGACTATTTTTTGAACTTGATTTGCAGATTTCTAGATAATACATGCACATTTTTGTTGTCCACTAAATATTTTTTAAGCTTCTTATAATGTATTTTGATATCATCAATCAGCTGAAACAATTCACACAAATGATCAATCATCTGCATTATTTCATCCTAGATATTTTGTTTCATATGCCTCATTATTTCTCTACAAAATCTAGATAACTTATTTTGACAAGATTTAATTGTATTTTTTTATTCCATCAGCTCTACCTCCAATCTTTCATTTATTTTTCTCTTTCTCCAATTTTTGTTCCCACTGTGCATTTCCATTTGCAATGCTTTGTCTTAATTTTTTGAAGTGGATTTTTCCTCATCATATTTCTTGTTGCTCTCATCTAGAATTTGCTTCAGTTTATTCGCTTCTCTCTCATTTTTTTTATCCTCTTTGCTTGTTGATGTAGAGGTAGATTTTTTTATTCTTTTTTCTGATTCATTCTTCTTGTTATCTGTTGCTTTCCTCTTTGCTTTCTCATTTGCTAGGTCTACCTGTAACTTTTCTATTTGAGTCTGCAACCTTTTTATTTATGTGTTTCTTTAGCAATGATGTGTACACCAATTCATTGTTCTTCTTTGATGCATTAATTTTGTCAGTATTTTTGAGTCTAGAAAAATCCAATTGGAAGCTGCTCACCTAAAATTTAGATTGATCCATCTGATTTGTTGGCTTATTTTCAACTGTGAGAAGAACAATTATGTACTCCATGATTCCTTTATTTTTGTCAAATGTGGGTAATACCATGGTTGTTGTAGGCTCAAAAGCTATAGCAGATGTACTCTCCATCAATTGCTTCTTTTCTTTTTTATACAAGTCTGATTTATTTTTAAACTCTTCAATGTAATCAAAACCTAGGGATGTAGGAACGATGGAATGCTTGAATGGTGAAGGAATAGGATTACTTGTAGTTGCTAATGATGTTGTAGCCACACTAAATGGAAATGGGCGAGTGCCTGGAAATAACTCCTTTGTGGTGGATCCAATGGTAGTGTGACTTGGACCTATCAAAATCTTTTGCCTCTTCTTTATGCCTTGATCACCTAGTGTTTGTGTGGTATCTTGTATTGTTCTCTTATGTGTAATTTATTATTGTAGAACATTTTGGCCACTACTATTACTACTACCCATATCGTCGCTACTAGTTCCAGTGCCAGTTGCAGTAAGATCTTCACCATGGGTATGTCCTAGTTGTGATTGTATTTGACCATGAGGATGAGGATTTGAAGCTCTAACAAATTGAATTATTTCGGCTCTTCTTGTATGCCCTTCGTCTACTTTTTCACCTCCAAGGCCAGATTTATCAATTGGTTTTATATGCTCTACATATGTTACCATCCAAGGGCATTGTCTTTGGGACCCCAAAGAACCAACCTTCATAACCCATTTTTTCAGCTATGGCTGCTCCTAAATTACATGCTTCTTTTGTGGCCTCACTTAAACCAGGTTTGAAATAGACATAGCTTTGTTCTTCCCTATCATCATTAGATTCACCATTAGTCTCTTGATCTTCACATGTTCATTAGGATTCTCTATATTCCACAATTTACTAAAATCACGATCTTCTTTGTTATCTGCATACTCTGCAAGAGCTCTTGGATCACCTAGCTCCTTCCTCATAGACCAAAAGGCAGTAATTTTTTATTGTGACAAATTTTTAGTTGTAACTTCCTTAGCTAGAGAATCTAGCATTTTTAATCTACTAGATGGTTTATCACTTTTTTCATAATAATTGTTGTACCTCTTGATTGTCTTTCAATGCAATGCCATAATTTTCGCTAACTATTGTTCAAAAGAAATACCTTTCTCAGCAACACTTTTCTCCATTTCTATTTTGACCTCATCCCAAGAATCCTTGAATCTCAAGTTTTCAAGCAAGGGTTTACTTTGATGTTGAATTCTATTTGTAGCATTCCTATTGGCCACAATCATTGATTTAATGGTGTCACATGGATCATACTGCAAGTGACAAACACCGTCAAAATTTAAAAAAATCAAAAGATCATGTGCCACACTAAATTCCTTTCTATTGAATGTGAACCCTCCATATGAAAAAGGTAAAAAAGGAAATAAGGTCTTCTTCTACTGATTGACAAAGTGTAGTTCATTATTACTCTTCATCTACCTTGCATATTCCAATGCAAAAACCCTTTTTGTCACATGTATTGGAAGTTTGTATGGCTCTACTCTCGATCCATAAAATCTTAGCACAGTATATTCTTCCATTAAGTACTAATCAACCAATTGCATTTCTTTTCCTAGTTGAATTCAATTTCTACATGACATAGGCAATCTAAGCATTGGATTATTTGTAATTCCTTGATGCAATGGAGCCAAAAAGTAGTCTACAAAATGACTGTAGTTCCTTCGAGAATCATGCATCCTTATCTCAGTGGTCCAATCATATACTGGAGTCATTTTATTTTCTTGAGAATTACTATAGCCAGTTGAATCCAAAGCTTGTTGGTATGTAACATTCCTCTAAATTTGAATAGAAAAATAGCACAAGTAGGTTGTGAACCTAAATGTCTTGGTGGAAGCTCCTTTAATCTTAAAAAAATATTTATGCATGGATTCTACAATGTGCTCAATAAATTTATATTTGACATGTGGAACACCATAATGGATATTATATACCATTTTAAGGAGGCTTGCACCCAATTCCCAATTGCTATCCAGTCTGAGGTAAAATGCTAGCATGAAAATAGTATCCTGAATCCATGGTCTAAAAAATATCAAAATCAAAAGGAGGCTTATGATTACCTTTCAATTTTTTTCTAACTTGTATGATATCTAGAACTATTTTATTTATGAAATAATTTTTCTCCCTTCATCCACTACTTCATAATCACTAGCAAGATTTCTTAGGTCAATGTGGACGTTTCTAAATTCTTTGGTTGTAAACTCCAACACTTTTCCAAGTTTTTTCTGAATTAATGGATAATAATTATTCTTTTCTATCTTTATTAACAATTGCTCTATTGTTATTATCATAATTTTTGGCATAAACCATGATAAATTATAGGCAAGGGAAAACCTCATGTAACATCATGCAACCTAATCTAGTTACCCACGGTGCACTGATACTATTAACTTGCATTTGCTTTGCAACCTTATTCTGAGATGAAAATCTAAGTTCTAAGGTACGCCTACCATAGATTTCAAGATCATAAATATCATGGTATTTATCAGTGAAACCTGGGGTTTTAAGCAATTTTGCATAGTGTATATTTTTACCCAATTTTTCTGTAGTGGTATTGGTGGTAGACATGCTTATACAATGTGAAATTGTGAATTCCCTCTTAGTCTTCCTTATTTTTTCTTGATTCTTAAGTCTCTCAACCCTAAACCCAAACTTCAAAGTTTGAAAAAATAAGATTTTAAGAAATGATGAAATTTGAAACGTAGCCGTAGGAATTCTGTCTCACTTACCTGGATTTTGATTCTTGAAAAGATTAATATTGAAAGGCATGGATTGGCTATGTTGGATGTGGAAACCAAAATATCCCTAGTGTACTGCTATTAGCAATCTAAAATCTCCCTGTTTGCTGACCCTCTCACTTAAAAATAAAATCACTTAGCACTTAGCAATAGAATTTTTTTATTTTTTTTGAAACATTAAATTGAGTAAAACATTGAAACACCATCATGTTGCTTCTGGACTACAAAATTAGTACATGGATTTCTTGCATTGACAACAAATTCTAAACCATTGATCTTTATAAATCTAATGGTTATAGGGTGATTCCAGAGGTTTAAGTTTTCAAGCCTAGCGCTATGTTCATTTCATTCTAGAATGCAACTACAACCATACATCAAATGTTCATCGAACGGTTGAATAATTTATTATATAAACAATAAACATGTGTTTTAAAGTTGTTTTAAACTATAGTGCACTAGGATTGACATCAAGGCCAAGGGGTCAGTAACTTAATGTTGCAAAGGACTGAATAAAATGAATAATGATACAGGAAACCGAGGGAGAAGGTCAACAAAAAATTAGAAATCAATAATATTTTGGTAAACCCTAACAAGAGTGACAACTTTTAGTGTTTAAAATGTATTTTGTCAATTTGATGGCAACTTTCCTTTTTCATTTGTATTGCTTTATGTTTTAATTTTAAATTTGCATGCAATTATTTCATAAATAGATAATAGTTAATTTATTAAAGGAATAAAATTTGATTTGAATGGATTCATAGAAACTGAACTCAAAAAATAATTATTTACTCTAAATGAATAAAAAAGAAAAACACAACACAACCATTTATTTTATTACAACTAAATTACAATGTCACATTATTACATCTTTTTAAAGATGGGTAGAGCATGCAAGTGCCAAGCTCTTGTTTTTTATAAATAACATATGTTACTTTAATAATACAAATACAAATGTAAGCACCAATCTTCTGTTGGACCACTAGTGATAACATAATACAAATGTCACTCTAAAAATAAATGCATGGTGATGGGACTTGCTAGGTCAACCATGCACTCTAAAAATAAATGCATGGAACTTGCTTGGTCAACCATGCGTTCTAAAAATAAATGTATGAGACTTGTCCGAGAAACCATGGGCTCTCAAAATAAAAGCATGGGGCTTGCTTGGTGAGCCATGTTGGGGAAATGGGAGTTGTGAAGATACAAAATATATTTGTGATTGAAAACTAGAGTCATGCAAAAGATGAGGGGTAGTAAAATTTCTCCCATATTTTACACACAACCTCCATGCACTAGGATAACTCATATCTCCATTAGAGCTCCTCATCCTGGTTCAAAACCTACCTCATAAGTCAGGTGAACCGGATCAATTTCTTTCCAATTCTATCCATTCTGAACTTGAAGGAAATTGATCTTTTACTTTGTAACTACATAACTTGAGCCATGAGAATTTAGAGTATCCCCAATTTAATACCACATCATCTTCTTCCTGAATCCTTATTAACCCTACAAAATGAAAACCCTTATGACAATTCAAAACATTGCACTCAATAGTAAAGCCTTTAGCCTTCAATGAATGATTTTAGTTGTGCTCACTATCCCTATTTATGGGCCACTAGTACTACTACCAGTCCGATCCCTATTTATGGGCCACTAGTACTACTACCAGTCCAATCCCTATTTACTTGTGATTCATGTCATGTATGAGGTTGGGTACCAGTATAATGATAATCATGATTCACGCAAACCAAAAAATCAACTTAATCAATTCATGTAACTTAAGCCTTACATTTATAATTAAAATGTTTAATTTGATTGATGTTTGGCTACATGCAAACTATACCTCAAGTTGACAAGCTGTCAAAATTTCCAATGCCACTCAAACAATATGAAGTCATTACAAATCTTGTTTCACTAGATCACTGGATTAATGAAATCATCATCTATTATTCTATAGTACATCGTCTAGTTTTCAATATAAAGCTATCCAATCAATCACTTTGGATGTTCATATGGCATTAATCCATGTCGCCACCCACAGTACCGCAACCACACTTTCTTCAAAAAGATTGAGAATTGAATAAATGGAAGTTAGAGTACTTCGACACATTGAAAAGGGAGAATTAAATGGCTTGTTTTATCTTAATCATTATCAATGTCCACTAATAAGTCACAATAAATTTTTCTCACTTATGATCAAAACTATATGTTGATAATTAATATTAGTTTTAAAAGCCACATTTTTATATTGATCAAAGAAAAAAATATTTACAAGAATGGAGCCACAAAAAGTATTTTAATTTAAGTAGCTCTATTGCTAAAGAATTAAGTACATAATACATAGCTAGCCTAGCAAAAAGCCACTAACCATGACAAAAAACAAGTCACAAAATACATATAACAAGAACTGTTACGTTGTACAATAAAATATAGACACGTGACACATCACACAATTCTTTACTAATTTTTTTTGTAGCATTAGTTGAGGCCTTCAACTAGGTGTTTTAGTAGAAGGTGAATCAAATTTAACAGATTAACAACAAAGAAGAAAATAAAATCACCTAAAACCTTCCTCCAAAACTCCAGATTCTTTAATGATTCATTTTTTGTATCACATAGCAGACCCCATCTCATATTAACCAGGACAAGAGCCTGCATTGTAGAAGCATGCAATTCCACTTTCTAGAAGATTCCACCAATAGGCGCTAACCCACTTTCAAAATTGTAATGCTCCAGTGCCAACTCCAACAAAGAAATAGAGTGACTAAAAGGCTAAAAATAACATATTGCCAGTGTCTTCACTAAATCGTTATTGAGAAAAATATCCATGCAATTGGACAAGAAAGTTGAAGATAGCTTAGAATATAGAGCATGAGGGTTGTTTTGAAGCCATTCCCTATCCACAATTATTCTTATAGAATCCTCAACCTGCACACAAGGAATTGTAGAAACCATACTCAACTTCCATCTGCTGTATGCATCATCCCTTCTTTTCTCCCAAAAACATTTGGGTAGCATGACATGCCATGAAGACTCCATAATATCATAGTTAAATTGAGAATAGAGAAGAAATAAATCAAAGACAAATATATTATAAATGATATGAAGAACATCAAGTTGGTGAAGTATATAGAAGTTAGAACGAAGAAAATGATATCAAATACTCACACTTAACATTTAATTCACCACTATCATTGATGTGACAATTAACATTTACTTCACTACTCGAATCCTTAATCATTGATGTGACAATATTATTTCGAAAAAATTGTGACAATATTATTCCAAGTTGCCTGTGAGAAAATCCATGTTTCAGCCTTCTTGCTTCTCCATTGGGTTTAACCCATGTGCAACTTCCAGCAATGGGGAGGTAGGGAGCGGCCCAGATTAAATATGGCGCTTCACATTTGTGTGATCTTTACCTTAAGACCATTCTCTTGTTCATAACCCTCAAACCAAATGGACGACCTAGATTAAGATGTCTTGCCTACCTTTAAAACATGTGCTTAAAAGGCTCCTTTAGTAGTGGAGGCTTTAACACTAGTTCCTTAATATTTCCTTAATATTTTGCACCTTGATATAGTTCCTTCAGCGGTTCCCATTGTTCCACGTGGTACTTCCTCACCTCCTTGTTGAAGGATGAGAGATTTAGGTGGGTCCCCCATGGGCTAGCAAGGAGTGGTCAAGGTTGACCCACGTCACCCTATCTCGACCATTCATTTCTCAAACCCATCATTTGCCTAAGTCGAGGGGCCAATCACCATGATGACTAATAGAATTTTATTTTGGTTTTCATGTTCATTTAAGTGATTTAATAAGTAATAAAATTTCAACCATTGATTTCTAGAAATCTAATAGTTCTAGTGTTATTCCAGAGGTTTTAATTCTCAAGTCTAGTGCTTTAGAGATTTTCTTTTAGAATGCAACTACAACCATCCATCAAAAATCCATCGAACGGTCGTGGGTAATATTATTTTAAATTGACATCTGGCTTCAAACATAATAAATATGTTGACACTTGTCCCCTTTCCGGACACTTTATGAAGGAATTTGAATGTGTGGAAAATTTGTCTCGGAATTCGATATTTTTGCCAACCAAGTATTATTTTTTATTGGCATACCAGTTTATTTTTCCATTGAATTTTTTTATTAGTTTGAGATTATGTTTAATTCACCAAAAAAAATTATTTATTTGAAAATAGGTTTTTTTTTTTTTAGACTGCAGGAATCGGTCGGGTATTCGTCCCCCTATAAACTGCAGTGCGCCTAGTAAACTTTTTTCACGTGACCGGTGGCGCTGGCGTGACACGCCCTCCGATACCACAGGTTTGGGGGAAGACTAGACCTCGTGACCTCTTGCCTGCAACAGGATGCTTTAGCCAATCTAGCTAGGACCCCTGCCCTATTTGAAAATAGGTTTAATTCACCAATGAAAATATATTTTTTTGGTTTGAAGAAAAGTTTTAATCGACAACAAAATTATTTTTTCTGTTTTGAAAATAGGTTTATTTGCCAATGGAAATATTTTATTGTTTTGAAAAAAGGTTTTAATTTCCAATGAAAATATTTTATTGGATTAAAAAAAATTGCAATTCTCCAAGATTTTCCATAGACTTCTAGCGATTAGAAAAGATTCGCCAATTGAGATTATTATTTTTCCTAAAAAAATGAAAAAAAATGCCAATAAAATTATTATTTTTATCGAGAAGTATACAAGATTCACTAGGATTTTATACCTTCACCGAGGGGAGTTCTTAAAGTTATCCTTGAATTCCATGGAACAAATGCAATGATGATAATGACTAATTTGGTGTAGGATAAATTAGAATGTTGTATGACAAAGGAAGGGAGAGAGAGACAGAGAGAGAGAGAGAAGGTCCCTTAGAGAGAATGATAGAGATAGAGGAAGGTGGATCTAGAGAAGGATAGAGAGATTTAAAGAGAGAGAGGGGGAGAGAGGGGGTTACTTAAACTAGAAATGTTCAAAACTTAAAATAACTAATATGCTAAAAAATTATATAATAAATAGAAAATAAAATATGTTTTTGGAATAATATTAAAAATAGGAAAGAAAATATGCATAACTTGTTTCTTTCTATGATATCTTGCCAAATTTTGTTTGTGCTTCTTTTGTTCTTCTTTTTGTGAATACTTTCATTTAGTCTTTATTTTTCTTGTTATTTATTTACCATTTTCTTATTCTACCAAAAGATGACTTCACAAATCAAAAATCTCCAAAAAACTCCAAAATCTCCCTTGATGGAAGATGACTTCATAAATCCTCTAGACCAAAAGATGACTTCACAAATTCAAAATCTCCAAAAATCTCCCTTGATCAAAGATGATTTCTCAAATCCTCTAGACCAAAAGATAACTTCACAAATCCAAAATCTCCAAAATCTTCCTTGATGGATAAAAATGTGTATTAATCTACTAATGTTGATATTGAAAAAATGAAAAAATAAAACATATTTATATGCATATGTAATTATTAAAAAACCTAATAATAAACGGGTCGGCCAAACATTCACTTGAACCACCCCGACTAGATTTTTTTAATATTATTTCAAATGCCTGTTTGAGCGAACCCCCATTCGAGCGAATGGGTAAAGGGGGGGTTACTCGAACCCCCCTTTTTGCCCTTCTCCCCCTCTTCTACCAAATGTCTCCAAAATTTTGCCTTTTGAAGCTCGAGTTGAGGATGAAAATGGAGGAAACTTCACAAACCCAATTGGATGATGATAGTCCTCAAAACAAGCTATCCATTGAATATAATTTTAATATTTTTTAGTTTTATTATGTATTTTTTAAATTTTAATTAAACATAAGTTTTTCACCGAAAATCAAGCTCTTTGTTCTACATATGTGGAAAAATAGAAAATTATCATTTAAAAAAAAAAATATCTATGCACTAGATATTGATGTCCTTGATTCAACAAAAAAACCAATTGAATTTCGATACATACAAAAAAAATTATGTGTTAGCAAGTAAATGATATCTAAATTGTAACTAGTTTGACTTCAAAACTTAATTAAGGAAAAATATTCAATGAAATTCTATGAAACCAATTGCATACACTAGATATCGTAGTTACTAATCTAAATTCAAAAAATTATAATTTAACCCTTCATAGAAAAAAAGTTTAGTGTTAGCAAGTACACACCACTCTTTAAAAATGGTGTTTACTATTAAAAACTAGTTTTCAAAGGAGATGGAAAAAAAAAATGCAATCTGATTCCAATTTTTTTAAAAAATATATATTTAGAATCTATAGAAAAAATGTCACCAATCACTAGTTTGTATCATCTTCAAATTCTTCACGGTTTAGCAACTATAGGTGTCTGAAAGTGAAGATTTAGTTAAAAAAATTCAATTCAATGTCTAGTTTGGCCAAAAATTACAAACCAGTAATGTGGGATCACCCAAGTACTGGTGGATCTTCTTCTATCAATATTTCCTGCCCAGCTTGAATCCACATATCCATGAATATCAAGGGAAATATTGTCTTTATTCATATTGCTATGATAACATAAGGAATAATATGAGATATAGCACAAATATTTGAAGACTCTTTTAATTGCATCCTAATGAACTCTACCAGGATTAGACATATATCTGGAAAGAACTTCCACTGCTTGGGCAATGTCTGGTCTAGTACAAACCATAGCATACATCAAACTTACAACTACACTTTGGTAAGCCACTCTGCTCATGTCTTCCATCTCTGATGGAGATGTTGGACAATCTGAAATAGATAAATTTGTTCCAAATGAAATAAGAACACATAATGGTCTTGAAACAAAGAAAAAGAGGTGCAAAGCTAAATGGATTACCAAAAGGATGCACCTAATTTTACTAGTGTTTTATTCAATTATGAGGGTTATAGTTCATAAATAAGAGTCAAAAATCAAACCTAACCTTGATATAGCAAATAAAAGGTAGGTTTTAAGAGGGTCAAATATTGTGTACTTGTTGTAGTAAGTGCTTTTTCAGGCCTCACTCAGGACTCATTCACCTAGTGGTGAATGGGTCCTAGCTAGGGTTCTAGAAAATCAATTTATGTGTTTTGTTCTTCAATGTTTGCACTTCCAGATCCTAGTGGGAGACTGCCAAAAACTTAGAAATAAATTTTGTAGCTCAGTTTCCATGATTTTACTAGAAAGGTGACATCTTTAACAACTTTCTCCAATTTTTCTTTCCAATTTATTTTCAACCTAAAACTTACAATCACACATCAAAGAGGAGAAAAATGTTAATTGTTAGGGAATAGGGGTTTCCTTGGTCAAACCCTGTTTGGGTAATTAAACTTTGAAATGAAACAATGCATAAAAGAATGATGAATGAACAAATCTATGTAACAACTCACCAATCCTCAATTGAAACCTTAGAGTATAAATCAACAATCTAGCATGAAGTGGCTTTAAGAAATGTAGACCTTGATCATAGAACTTGATATGAAACAATGCTTGAATTGGATCTTAAATGCTACATCAACACATTAGCTCAACAACATGTGTAACACCCCTCCGTTTTTCTTTCTGGACTGGACAGTGTGTCCTTTTTTTGTGTAGATTGGTGTTTTTGGATATTCATATACTATATTATGTGTGTTATTTGATCACTGCTTCTAGAGCGATGAACTATTATTTGTGTGATGTGGTTTATGTGATGATTTGTTTTACATGCTTTAATGATGTAATGATGTTAGTGGATATAACATGTGATTGCATATTAAATTATTTGAAGTATTGTGGAAGAGTCATTTGTAATGATTGTATTGGTGAAGGGGACGAGTTCTCATCACTCGCTTGCGAGTGCCCTGCGATTCCGTGATTTCCTCTTCATGGTGTGTATTATATGTTGTTTATATTATATGTTGTTGTTACTTGGTTTTCAAGTTTGCAGGTACATGACATCGACTCCACCTAGATTCATAGGTTTGAGTGCGTCGATCCAACGGTTAAGTTGAATGGGAGATAGTAGCTAGGTAACTTGTGTCAAGTCTACACCCTAGCCATAGTGCATCGTCAGTCTTGTGTGTTGAGTCGTTGATTGCCATGTTTTAATGTTATTTAATTTTGAAGGGATTCTTGATTATGGAAATAAATATTTAAAATTATTGTATTAAATTATGTTGATAGTTATTTAATTAAAATTAAAATTGTGATTGAAAGTTTATATTTAAATTTATTAATTAAATTTAATTAAATTTATTTAATTTAATTTAATTTAATTTATTTAAGTAATTAAATTTAATAAAATTTATTTAATTTAATTAAATTTAATCCAATGGGTTGAATTTATTTATTAAATAACTAAAATTAATTAATTAAGCTTTATGTTGAGTAAATTAAAAGAAAGCAAATAATGTAATGTATTTTTGAATTTAAGTTTAATTGGGAAATTAGTTTCAAATTTTGGAGTTAATTTATTATTTAGAATTTTTAAATTAAATAAAAATTAGATTTGGTTGTTGAAGATATTTTCAATTATGCCAGCATGTGTAAGTTTAATTAATTAGAAGAGTTTGTTGCAAATTCATTCACAGAGAGAATTTTGGAGAGGAAAAAGCTTCTTTAGGTGTGAGAGGATATTTTTGTAAAAAATTACATAGAGGATTGTTTTGGGGAAATTCTTGGCTATGGAGTTACATTGGAATTGTTCTAGTAAATCTTGTTGTGTTTGTTTGTTGCTTTCTTGGTTGGAATCATTGGATTGTTGGATAGAAAATGTGGAAGCTTTGGGGAAGGCTTTGCATCAAATTTCCATTTCCTGAAGCTTCTTGACTTAGGTTTTCTTTTGTATTTTTGTATGGATCTTGGTTTTCTTTTAAAATTGTAGTGATTAAAGATTTGTTTGTTAAATCTATTTAGAAAAAAAAAAATTATTAGAAGGAAGAAATTAAATAAATAAATTTAGAAGCTTCTGTTGTTCCCATCAAATTTCTTCAGGGAAATTATGAAACCTATGTTGAATCTAGTTTATTTGAGGAAAATGTTAGTATGTTATTAAATCAAACTTATGGGTAAAACAACACTTAGATTTGTTTTAGAAATTTTCAATCAATGTAGAAATGAATTTATTTCTAAAACCTCTGTAGAAATTGTGGTGGAAAAATCTAGAGGATTTGAAAGCTTCTGGATGTAACCTAGATTCCTCTTAGTTTTCTTTCTATGAATTTGAGAAAATTGATTAAATATTTAGTTTTGAACCTCTGTGAATTTTGGTTGTTCTTTGGAAATTCTATTATTCTTCCTATAGATGGTTTTTTTTTTTCAAGAAATATCTTCTCAACTTATTTATCAAATTGTGATATTTTTATATATATTATATATATATTTAGATGTATACATATATATGGATATATACAAATGAATATATATATATATATGATATTTATTTTAAAATATATATTTAAAACTGTCGTTTGTACAACGTTTAGGGTTTATGGTAAAATTGCACAGATTTCTGTGGGTTTTTGAAATTCTTGTTTTATTCTTTTGTTGGGGTTACTTGGCGGGGCATTACACATGGTATCAGAGCCTAGGTTTAAACACTGGGTTCTCTGGGATTATGATGTACCCATTAAGCTTAGTTGTGTAGGTTTCCAAGTGTACCTTATCTAATACCTTTTTGTGTCTGTGTAGGAGTATGCCACCTAGATATGGATGAGGCAAAGGACAAGTATGTGGTCAGGTAGGCAGTCGTGATGGGGGTCACCATGAATCGCCACCTCATATTATGCTTATACCAAAGAAGGAGGAACAAAAGGCCTCGCAAAATGGCCCAGGAGGCGGTGGTGGACAACTAGATCCTCCAGGGATCGAAGCTGCATGCAGATCTTTTGAGGAGGCTTTGGCACTCTTAGGTTCGAGATAGGCAGTACCAGAGGTTAATCCTGGTGTGAGGATAGTTACAAAATAGTCTAAGATGTTAGACTCTTTCTATATGAGAGATTTGATTCAGTCACAACCACCTCGGTTTGATGGATTTGGCACCGGTTTAGAGGCCAAGACTTGGCTAATAGGTCTTGATCGATGTTTTTCTATGCATCCATTTGATAGTAATACTAAAGCGCGGTGCGTTGTTATGCACCTGCAAGGGTTTGCGGCCACTTGGTGGAGACTGGAGGACAAAAAGCTCCACATTGATATGAATATTGTGTCTTGGGAGATATTTCTTGAGCGGTTTAGAGCCTGCTTTGTTTCTGACCATTGGCTTCAGCACAGAGGTGATGAGTTTCACGTCGTACAACAGTTATCCATGACCGTAGATAAGTATGAGAGATGTTTCTACGAACTTAAATAGTTTGCAAGAATAGGAGATGACAAAGGGATGTTCGTGCAACATTTCATCAGGGGCTTGAATGCTTGTATTAGTGGTGGTGTGCGGGTCTTTGAGCCCAAATCTATGGAGACAGCTATGGAGAAGGCATAGCTTGTGGAGGAGAACTTAGCTATGGCACTAGGAGGTCATTTAGGTGTCCAAATTGGTAGTGGTTTTGTAGTTGGGTCTAGTGCACAACGGGGTCAGACTCAGGGAGTTGGATCACCGATGACTCAGTAGGAGCCTATTCAGAGTGGGTAGCAGCAGAGTGCGCTTGGAAAGCGTAAGGAATCTCAAGATGATGCTGGTTCTTTACCTAGAAGGAACTAGAACCAGTGGCGCAATAAGCACAATCGTCAGGTGTAGCCAGCCCAGAGTTCACAGTTTGCAGCTGATTGGGGTAGTATGCAGCAGTATACTGCACCGATAGGAGGCAGTGGGTTTGGTCGTAACATTGGGTGTTACTCTTGTGGTCAGCAGGGGCTCCTTGCTAGGAATTGTTCGCATCGAAATACTTCTGGATTTGGTCAGGGACCAATAGTTTTAGAGCCGATAGTAGAGGATGCTGGTAGGACTCATCGTGCTTATGTGGCGATTGATAACCGTTAGCCTGGATATCAGGGTACCGTAGTTGAGACTTCTGGAGTTGGTCGTACAGTGCAGGATACTCATCCTCAGGGGCCGAGGTTTTGATTTGATGTTGTTTGTATGAGGGATTTATATCCCTACTTGTGTGCAGGCTTCCAAGAGTGAGCCTAACCCTTGGGGGGGAGAACGTAACACCCCTTCGTTTTGCTTTCTCGACTGGACAATGTGTCCTTATTTTGCGTAGATTAGTGTTTCTAGATATTTAGATACTATATTTTGTGTGTGTTATTTGATCGCTAATTACAAAGCGATGAACTATTATTTGTGTGATGTGGTTTATCTGATGATTTTTTTTACATGCTTTAATGATGTAATGATGTTAGTGGATATAACATGTGATTGCATATTAAATTATTTGAGGTATTGTGGAAGAGTCAGTTGTAATGATTGTATTGGTGAAGGGGACAGGTTCACATCACTCGCTTGTGAGCACCTTGTGATTCCGTGATTTCCTCTTCACGGTGTGTATTATATGTTGTTGTTACTTGGTTTTTAGGTTTGCAGGTACATGACATCGACTCCACCCAGTTTCACAGGTTTGAGCATGTCAATCCAATGGTTAAGTTGAATGGGAGATAGTAGCTAGATAACTTGTGTCAAGTCTACACCCTAGCCATAGTGTCTCGTCAGTCATCTATGTCGAATCATTGATTGCCATGTTTTAATGTTATTTAATTTTGAAGGGATTCTTGATTATGGAAATAAATATTTAGAATTATTGCATTAAATTATGTTGATAGTTATTTAATTAAAATTAAAATTGTGATTGAAAGTTTATATTTAAATTTATTAATAAAATTTAATTTAATTTAATTTATTTAAGTAATTTAATTTAATCCAATGGGTTGAATTTATTTATTAAATAACTAAAATTAATTAATTAAGCTTTATGTTGAGTAAATTAAAAGAAAGCAAATAATGTAATGTATTTTTGAATTTAAGTTTAATTGGGAAATTAGTTTCAAATTTTGGAGTTAATTTATTATTTAGAATTTTTAAATTAAATACAAATTAGATTTGGTTGTTGAAGATATTTTCAATTATGCCAGCATGTGTAAGTTTAATTAATTAGAAGAGTTTGTTGCAAATTCATTCAGAGAGAGAATTTTGGAGAGGAAAAAGATTCTTCAGGTGTGAGACGACATTTTTGTAAAAAATTACACAGAGGATTGTCTTGGAGAAATTCTTGGCTGTGAAGTTACATTGAAATTGTTCTGGTAAATCTTCTTGTGTTTATTTGTTGCTTTCTTGGTTGGAATCACTGGATTGTTGGATAGAAGTTGTGGAAGCTTTGGGGGAGGCTCTACATCAAATTGCCATTTCCTGAAGCTTCTTGACTCAATTTTTCTTTTGTGTTTTTGTATGGATCTTGGTTTGCTTTTAAAATTGTAGTGATTAAAGATTTTTTTGTTAAATCTATTTAGGAAAAGAATTGTTTATTAGAAGAAATTAAATAAATAAATTTAGAAGCTTTTGTTGTTCTCGTGAAACTTCTTCAAGGAAATTATGAACCTATGTTGAATTTAGTTTATTTGAGGAAAATGTTAGTATGTTATTAAATCAAAATTATGCGTAGAACAACACTTAGATTTGTTTTAGAAAATTTCAATCGCTGTAGAAATGAATTTATTTCTAAAACCTCTGTAGAAATTGCAGTGGAAAAATCTAGAGGATTTGAAAGCTTCTGGATGTAAGCTAGATTCCTCTTAGTTTTCTTTCTATGAATTCGAGAAAATTGATTAAAGATTTAGTTTTGAACCTCTCTGAATTTTGGGTGTTCTCTAGAAATTCTATTATTCTTCCTATGGATGGTTTTTTTTTTTCAAGAAATATCTTCTCAACTTATTTATCAAATTGTGATATTTTAATATATATTATATATATATATATTCAGATGTACACATATATATGGATATATACAAATGAATATATATATATATATATATATAATATATATATATGATATTTATTTTAAAATATATATTTAAAACTATCGTTTGTACGATGTTCAGGGTTTATGGTAAAATTGCACAGATTTTCGTGGGTTTTTGAAATTGTTGTTTTATTCTTTTGTTGGGGTTACTTGGCAGGGCATTACACATGGTATCAGAGCCTAGGTTTAAACACTGGGTTCTTTGGGATTATGATGTACCCATTAAGCTTAGTTGTGTAGGTTTCCAAGTGTACCTTGTCTACTACCTTTTTGTGTTTGTGTAGGAGTATGCCTCCTAGATGCGGATGAGGCAAAGGACGAGGATGTGGCCGGGTAGGCGGTCGTGATGGGAGTCACCATGACTTGCCACCTCATATTACACTTATACTAGACCAAGAGGAACAACAAGCCTCGCAAAATGGCCCAGGAAGCGGTGGTGGATAGCTAGATCCTCCAAGGATCGAAGCTGCACGTGGATCTTTTGAGGAGGCTTTGGCACTCTTAGGTTCAAGACAGGCAGTACCAGAGGTTAATCCTGGTGTGAGGATAGTTACAACACAGTCTGAGATGTTAGCCTCTTTCTATATGAGAGATTTGATTCAGTCACAACCACCTCGGTTTGATGGAGTTAGCACTAGTTTAGAGGCCGAGACTTGGCTAATAGGTCTTGATCGATGTTTTTCTATGCATCCATTTGATAGTAATACTAAAGCGCGGTGCGTTGTTATGCACTTGCGAGGGTTTGCGGCCACTTGGTGGAGACTGGAGGAGCAAAAGCTCCACATTGATATGAATATTGTGTCTTGGGAGATATTTCTTGAGCGGTTCAGAGCCCACTTTCTTTCTGACCATTGGCGTCAGTGTAGAGGCGATGAGTTTCACGTCGTATGGCAATTAGCCATGACCGTAGATCAGTACGAGAGACGTTTCTACGAACTTAAATAGTTTGCAAGAATAGGAGATGACAAGAGGATTTTCGTGCAGCATTTCATCAGGGGCTTGAATGCCTGTATTAGTGGTGGTGTGCGGGTCTTTGAGCCCAAATCTACAGCTGTGGAGAAGGCACGACTTGTGGAAGAGAACTTAGCTATGGCACTAGGAGGCCATTCAGGTGTGTAGATTGGTAGTGGTTTTGTAGTTGGGTCTAGTGCACAACGGGGTCAAACTCAGGGAGTTGGATCACCGATGACTCAGCAAGAGCCTACTCAGAGTGGGCAGCAGCAGAGTGTGCTTGGAAAGCATAAGGACTCTCAGGATGATGGTGGTTCTTTGCCTAGAAGGAACTGGAACTAGTGGCACAATAAGCACAATCGTCATGTGCAGCCAGCCTAGAGTTCATAGTCTGTAGCTGATTGGGGTAGTATGCAACAGTATACTACACTAGTAGGAGGAAGTGGGTTTGGTCATAACACTGGGTGTTACTCTTGTTGTCAGCAGGGCCTCCTTGCTAGGAATTGTCCGCATCGAAATACTTTTGGATTTGGTTAGGGACCAATAGTTTCAAAGCCGAAAATAGGGGATGCAGGTAATACTCATCATGCTTATGTGGTGGTTGATAACCATCAGCCTGGATATCAGGGTACCATAGTTGAGACTTCTGGAGTTGGTCATACAGTGTAGGATACTTGTCCTCAAGGTTCAAGGTTTTGATTTGATTTTGTTTGTATTAGGGATTTATATCCCTACTTGTGTGCAGGCTTCCAAGAGTAAGCCTAACCCTTGGGGGGGAGAACATAACACCCCTCTGTTTTTCTTTCTCGACTAGACAATGTGTCCTTATTTTGCATAGATTAGTGTTTCTAGATATTCAGATACTATATTTTGTGTGTTTTATTTGATCGCTAATTACAGAGCGATGAACTATTATTTGTGTGATGTGGTTTATCTGATGATTTTTTTTACATGCTTTAATGATGTAATGATGTTAGTGGATATAAGATGTGATTGCATATTAAATAATTTGAAGTATTGTGGAAGAGTCAGTCATTATGATTGTATTGGTGAAGGGGATAGGTTCACATCACTTGCTTGCGAGTGCCCTGCGATTCTGTGATTTCCTCTTCACAGTGTGTATTATATGTTGTTTATATTATATATTGTTGTTACTTGGTTTTTAGGTTTGTAGGTACATGACATCGACTCCACCTGGTTTCATAGGTTTGAGCATGTCAATCCAACGGTTAAGTTGAACGGGAGATAGTAGCTAGGTAACTTGTGTCACGTCTACACCCTAGCCATAGTGTGTTGTCAGTCGTTTGTGTTGAGTCGTTGATTGCCATGTTTTAATGTTATTTAATTTTGAAGGGATTCTTGATTATGGAAATAAATATTTAGAATTATTGCATTAAATTATGTTGATAGTTATTTAATTAAAATTAAAATTGTGATTGAAAGTTTATATTTAAATTTATTAATAAAATTTAATTTAATTTAATTGATTAAATTTATTTAATTAATTAAATTTAGTCCAATGGGTTGAATTTATTTATTAAATAATTAAAATTAATTAATTAATTTTTATGTTGAGTAAATTAAAAGAAAGCAAATAATGTAATGCATTTTTGAATTTAAGTTTAATTGGGAAATTAGTTTCAAATTTTTGAGTTAATTTATTATTTAGAATTTTTAAATTAAATACAAATTAGATTTGGTTGTTGATGATATTTTCAACTATGCTAGCATGTGTAAGCTTAATTAATTAGAATATTTTGTTGCAAATTCAATCACAAGGAGAATTTTGGAGAGGAAAAAGCTTCTTCAGGTGTGAGAGGATATTTTTGAAAAAAATTACATAGAGGATTGTTTTGGGGAAATTCTTGGTTGTGGAGTTACATTGGAATTGTTCTGGTAAATCTTGTTATGTTTGTTGGTTGCTTTCTTGGTTGGAATCACTGGATTGTTGGGTAGAAGCTATGGAAGCTTTGGGGGAGGCTCTGCATCAAATTTCCATTTCCTAGAGCTTCTTGACTCAGGTTTTCTTCTGTGTTTTTGTATGGCTCTTGGTTTTCTTTTAAAATTGTAGTGATTAAAGATTTGTTTGTTAAATCTATTAAGGAAAATAATTTTTTATTAGAAGGAAGAAATTAAATAAATAAATTTAGAAGCTTTTGTTGTTCCCGTGAAATTTCTTCAGGGAAATTATGAAACCTCTATTGAATTTAGTTTATTTGAGGAAAATGTTAGTATGTTATTAAATCAAACTTATGGGTAAAACAACACTTAGATTTTTTATAGAAAATTTGAATCACTGTAGAAATGAATTTATTTCTAAAACCTTTGTAGAAATTGCGGTGGAAAAATCTAGAGGATTTGAAAGCTTCTGGATGTAACCTAGATTCCTCTTAGTTTCCTTTTTTATGAATTTGAGAAAATTGATTAAAGATTTAGTTTTGAACCTCTTTGAATTTTGGGTGTTCTCTGGAAATTCTATTATTCTTCCTGTAGATGGTTTTTTTTTTCAAAAAATATCTTCTCAACTTATTTATCAAATTGTGATATTTTTATATACATATTATATATATTCAGATGTATACATTTATATGGATATATACAAATGAATATATATATATATGATATTTATTTTAAAATATATATTTAAAACTATCGTTCATACGACATTCAAGGTTTATGATAAAATTACATAGATTTCTGTGGGTTTTTGAAATCGTTGTTTTTTTCTTTTTTTGGGGTTACTTGGCGGGGCATTACAACATGCATGATGCACTATGCCTTTGATATGATGAAATAGATCTTTGATTTCTGCAATAAACTTCAATAATCTGCTCTTGAATTCCTTCTTGAATTCTCTTGATTACTCTATAATGATCTTGTGAAGATACTCTTGAGGTAGCTTGAATTGCTTAGATGAAACTATGTGAAATACCCTTGTATTTATACTTATCTTGCTCTTAATTCTCAAAATTTAAATAACACAAGCTGACATCAAATCTAGGATTTGAAATCATTAAAATACCACTGAAAACATATCCCAAGGGGGGGTTCTAGGGTTAAGTGAGGACCCATTCACTAGGTGGCGAATGGGAAACTCTGGGGATTGTGAAATGTTATGTGAAAAGGGGGTCCTAGGACCTAGTGAGGACCCATTTTCTTGGTGGAAAATGGGTCTTAGGTCACTAACCTAGGACACATATGTTGTAAAATTAAGTGTTGTATAATGTCATTTATGAGTGTTGAGTTTTATCCCTCAGAATATTCAATTAATTAGGCTTGAATTTGAATTTTAAGGGGTGAATTAACCTCAATTAATTAATGAAGCCCTAGATAAGTGTGAAAGTGTAAAGAAACACTTTGCAACACCCTAAATAAGGCATAATCAAGTCCATTTAGTTTAAAAGGGCCCTAAAATTAATGTGAATTTGTTTAAAACACATTACAACACTAAATTAAGGCAACATTAAGTTCATTCTAATATTAATTATTCCCAAATTAAGGAAAAAGGGATACTTTTTCCGTTACTACAGATCTACAATCCTATATAAACCTTTGTAAAATTGAATTGACATTCTTACTTTGGCCAAGCCATAGCTTTCTATTCACTCTATCTCTTTTAATTTCCATCCCAAGAATATTTTTAGCTACACCAAGATCTTTCATTTCAAATTTAGCAACAAGTTGAGATTTCAGTTCTGAAATCATACCTTTCCCTCTACCAATAAATAACATATCATCAACATATAATCCAATAAATAGGAAAAGATCACCATCAATTTTATAATAAACACAATGATCTAATTTAGAATGCTCAAATCCCAAACTCAACACATATGTATCAAATTTTTGGTACCACATCCTAGGAATTTTTTTAGGCCATACAAAGATTTCTTCAATTTGCAAACCAATTTACTTTTATCTTTCACCATGTAGTGCTCTGGCTATGTCATATAAATATTCTCCTCCAAGTCACCATGAAGGAAAGCAATTTTCACATCCATTTTCTCAACCTCTAAATCATAAGCAACAATAATAAAAAGAAAAAATCTAATGGATGTCATTTTTGCAATAGGAGAAAATATCTCACCATAATAAACACCCTCAACTTGAGAGTATCCTTTTACAACCAACCTTTCTTTGTATTTCTCAATACTTCCATCTGAACCAATCATTTTCTTGAACACCCATTTGCAACCAACATGTTTTCGTCCTTCAAGTAATGGTACAAGATCCCATGTATCATTCTTTTTCAAAGCTACCATTTCTTCATCCATAACAATCTTCTAGGATTCTGCATCATTCATACCTAATGCCTCTTCTACTGATTTTGGTTCATCCATGTTAGTATTCAAAGAAAAAATACATCTCCAATCATCAGGTGAATACCTTTCAGGTGGTTTTCTATGCCTTGGAGACCTACAAAAAAGATGAGTTGGAGGTTCTTCCTCCTCTTTTGAAGATTCGGAGCTAGATGAGCTCTCCTCAACTTCTTGTCTATCCATGGGCCTTGATTCAACTTTCTGAGGTGTAGAAGGAAATTGAATCACATCTCCTATTTACTTTGCTTTAGATGCAATGTAATAGAAGAAGGCTTAGTTTCTCTAAAAATAAATCTTATATTATGTATTACATTCCATACAATAGGATCCCAAAGCTCGTATCCTTTCACACCATAGCTATATCTGATGAAGATACATTTCACAACCTTGTTCTTCAACTTTGTTCAGTTCTCCTTTGGCACATGTGTGCATATGCCTTGCAACTAAAAACTCTAAGATGTCTTAATGAAGGCTTACAACCCGACCATGCCTCTAATGGCATCTTATCAACAAGATTTGATGTAGGAGACATGTTAATCAGGTAACAAGCAAAAGAAATAGCTTCAACCCAAAACCTTTATTCTAGACCAGCACCACTCAACATACTCCTAACCTTCTCCATCAAAATCTTATTCATTCTTTCTACAAATCCATTATGTTGTGGAGAATATGGAATTATCTTTTGTCTATGAATACCACAATATTTACAAATTTTATCAAAATCATTAGAGAAAACTTCACTACCATTATCACTCCTCAAACATTTTATTTTCTTTCCAATCTGCAACTCAACCATTGCTTTAAATTCTTTAAATCAATTGAAAGCTTCAGGTTTACTCTTTAGAAAATATACCCATGTCCTTCTATTGTAATAATCAATAAATGAAATATAATATGTGGATTTACCAATTGAAGTAACATCTATAGGACCAAACACATTAGAATGAATAAGATCTAATACACCACAAGATTTATGAGAACTCGAGTAAAACTAAACACGATTTTGTTTTCCATAAATGCAATGCTCATAGAAATCAAATTCAAGATTAAATCAGACAAAAATTCAATGAGGTTTTTATTTTTCAAGGTCCTTAGGCCCTTTTCTCCAATGTGGCCAAGTCTATGGTGCCATAACATATTTTTCTTTACAGATAACATATTATTTTAAGAAAGAGCATCCTTGGGT
Source organism: Sequoiadendron giganteum (assembly GCA_007115665.2). Taxonomy (NCBI): domain Eukaryota; kingdom Viridiplantae; phylum Streptophyta; class Pinopsida; order Cupressales; family Cupressaceae; genus Sequoiadendron; species Sequoiadendron giganteum. Next base: position 87,088,952 of record CM021110.1, on the reverse strand, counting down.
ACCCAAAAGCCATGACCATCTGCTGAAGGTGAAACCCTCACTTATTCCATAGAATTTATTTTCATAGAATTATATTGCACTCAACAGTGTATGCATCAAGCTTATACAATGTGCCATACCTAACACCTCTAGCAATCACCATAGCATCTCTAACCATCTTGCATCCTGCATCAAAAAATACAAACTAGCATCTTTTAGTTTTCTCATGTTGGTGCAGATAATAGACTTATTGCTAATCTAGGGATATGCAACAAACCATTAATCCTTTTTATTCTACCATCAGGAAACCTAATTTTAACTTTACCACAACCAACAATATTTAAATAAGAATAATTACCCAAGTACACCTTAACTCCATCAAATTCTTCACATTCAAAAACCAATCTCTATTAAAGTTCATATGGAAAGATGCACTTGAGTCAATTAACCATGCATCGTCACCTACATGAGTTGCCAAAGCTGCAATGAATGCATCAGCATCTTCCTTCTTTGACTCAAAATCATAATCAAATTTCTTCTTATTTTTCTTCTTGACTTCTTTGCATTCCTTATGAACATGTCTAGGCATACCGCAATTCCAACAAATAACTTTGGACTTTCCAAGAGATTTAGATCTCCCCTTGGACTTGGATCTATCATGATTCTCATTCTTCTTGCATTTTTCCTTAGATCTTCCATGAACACTTAGGGCCTCTTTGGTACTGATGGATACCTTCCTCCTCATCTCTTCAAAAATCAAAGAACCCACCAAATCTTCATTCTTTAATATAATAGATGTAATCCCAATAGCCATAAAAAGAAAATCCCACGAATTAGGAAAAGAACAAAGAAATATTTGAAATTTTTCCTCCTCATCGATTTTGACACCAACTGATGCCAACTAAGCCACCATCATATTGAATGCTTCTAGGTGGTCTGTAATTTGTCAACCCTCTCCCATTCTCTAGGAATATAATTTCTTCCTCAAGAAAATATTTTTCACTAAAGATTTTTCTGGATACATCTCACCAAACTTCTTCCATAGTTTTTGTGCAAAGGTCTCTTCATGGACATTGATTAAAACAAAGTTTTCCAAGCACAATTTGAATAGAACCTTGGTTTATGGTCCATAAAATCATACTAAGAAACTTGAGTAGGAATTGTAGGCCTTGAAACATTCTTATCAACAACATCCCACAAATCTCAATCTATTAACAGATCCTCCATCTTCAGCTTCCACATTTCAAAATTATTTCTAGAAAATTTATCCACCTCTATTCTTCCCGATGAACTTGCCATGGGAAAATTATTGCAACAAGATCACAAAGTATCTTCTACACAAGCTCCCACTCAAATTTGGATTAGTTCAAAAAACCCAACAAACCACAATTGAAACCAAAGGTGATCAATCTTTGATAGGTCACTTGTAAGGAAGCTAAGGTAGCGAAACAACTTCCTACACTAATAATGAGTGGAGAATAATGCAAAAAAAATTATAGATCTTTAACAGATATAAAAACTTAAACATAAATAGATACAAATATCATGCATACCAGAAAATAGTGATTTACATGGGGAAAACCCTTTCGAGAGAAAAACCCCACACTCCAAAAGCCTCCCAGTATATTATCAAAAATCACAAATATTATAATATACTTACAGAGCAAGCTTCTCATAGGAGTATCACCAACTAGAGATCCAGAGGTAACACAACCACTATCAGACTTTTAGAATACATCATAATACATAGTCGTAATACAACACCCTCATAAAATAGGGCTATCTTCTAAGGCAAGTCAAGCCAACAAAATATATACCATTAGATATGAAACCTAATGACGAACTGTTCAAATTTACAATAATAAAATATACATAAAATGTGGCTTTCGGGGACATTGCCCTCAAATCCTCATCGGGGTGTGCTTCCCTCGAACCCCCAACCGAGGGGATGAACCCCTCAGACCCCCATAGGGGGGTACCCCCTACAAACCCCCCTACGTTGACGTATCAACAATACTTTATATATTTTCAAGGTTGAGACATATTTTTTCAATTATTCTCCCACTTTTCGAAAACCTTACAAGAGCAATGAGAGGGTGTATGAACATCATCTGTTAATTGTTAAGGTTCAAGAGGCCCATAGTCTCTTAACACCATCTGAACTTCTCTATGCTCATAGACTTAGGTGGAGAATCAGTAATGTTCATCAAAGTACCTACCTTAATCAACTTCACCCTACCATCTTCGACCATATCTTTAACAAAATGGTACTATACAACAATGTGCTTGGTCCAGGCATGAAATGTTTATTCTTGGCTAGACATATCACACTCTGATTGTCGCAATAAATTGTCATTGTACCTTATTTAATTCCAATATCTTTACAGAGTCTCTTAAGCCAAACAACTTCTTTACAAGCACAAGTAGTTGCCATAAATTTTTCTTTAGTAGTGGACAAAGCAACCATAGCCTATTGCTTACTCATCCAACTAATTGCAAAACCGAATAATGTAAACACATAAGCATAGGTGGATCTTTTGTTATCAATATCACTTACCCAGTTTGAATCCACATATCCATGAATATCAAGGGAAATCTCATCTACAACCCCCATATGCTGATGTATCAATAATACCTTATGTATTTACAAGGTTGAGACATATTTTCCCAAGAATACACACATAAATAAAGATCTATGGGTTGTAGTGTCTAGAAATAAATCTATTCCTATGGTATCAAAATATTAGGATATAATGGATAGGAACGTGAGAGCCTTATAAGAGTTTTCATGGTTGTTTCAATACTTCTATTTTTTTCAAGAAAACACACTAGATCATCTTAGATAGTTGCATACATCCCTAGGGGACTAGTCTCACCCTAGTGTGACACCCCTTCCTGACCCCAACATGGAAAAATATAAGACAAAGGTAAGGCAGTTTGGGCATTGGGTTGGGTCATAAGGATATCACTGAGTCAATAAAAAAGAAAAAGAAAGAGAAGTTCACAATTTTTTATCCTCTTTGAAAGGGGTTTGGATTGGAATATTTTGATTAATTGGAGGCCAATTTGCAAGAAAATCATAATGTGATTTTATTTTACTTGGTGATTGATACACCAACAATCTATTCGTATTAACTATAAAATCCCCATCTCGAGCACAACGATTTTTTTTTAATTTACAACAGCTACCAACATAGTCGACTAAACAAATATTCCAACTAGATTAGATTTACTAATTTCAAAGTTTCTTCATTAGTCCCAGTGACAAAAAATCAACACCACTACTTATATGATTACACTCAAACCTATGGTAAGGTCCCAAGGACATAGTCTTTCCTAGACCTACAACCTAAGCCTTGAGGGTTCATGATGACCTTGGCTACATATCCACTTGTGGGAATCAGAGGCTTCATATTTCACCCCAAAATATTAGAGGGAGTTCATTCTCTCCTTTTTCATGAGATCTTTGATCTCACTTTTAACCATGACTATTAATTAAGTACATGTAACCTATCAAATTAGCCAATTATAATATAATTTAATAAAATTGATAATAACTTGCTATCAAGTGTTGGATCCATATCAAACATTACCAAACATTAGTGTACAAACATTTACAATGTTCACAAGGTGTCATTCATGTACCTTAATTCAAAAGATCATACACATTGACTGTCATGAGATTTCCTCCACATACACAAGCTAACTAGCTCATACATATCATATGTACACAATGATCCATTCATACGCAGATCACAAGTACAATAGTGATTACTCATATGTACATCACAATTAATACAATGATTGTCTCATACACATATCACATTTACAATAGTGACTTTATCCAACATATATATCACAAATACGTAGTGGTAAGGTCTAACATACATCACATATTTATAGTGATGAGTTCCATTGTACATCATGAATACACAATAACGAGCTCCAACATATATCACAAATACATAATGATGAGCTCCAACATATACATCACATACATAGTGGCAAGGTCCAACATACATCACATCCACAATGGTTGATTAACACCTCACAATAGTTGATTAACACAACACAATGGCTAACACATATGATTAGGGCAAGGATAGAGGAGGAATGAAGGTGAAAATTTTATCAAACCTTGATGGATGGTTGAGATTAAAAAGGTTATATTTTGAGCCTTGTGTACACTTGTATTCATGTTTTATATTCAAAGCCTTGTGCAAGGTCATTTTCTTCTTATTTTAATTGAAATTTGGTGAAGGAATATGCAAATGATTATTTATTTTACTGGACTTGATATATTTATTCAAATAATGATGGTAGGAATTTAGAGGAACTACATGAATATTAGTTTAATTATTTAATTTATGGATGAATGTTGGAATTTTTTTGAATTGATTAAATAAGCATGATTTATTCAATTAAGGTGGGAACATTAGAAGAAAAGGTTGAATGAGTTAAATTAATTGAATAAATACGAGTTTTATATTCAATTAATTTTGGAATAAATGTTAGATTGATTAATTAAATAGTCAAAATGCATTGAATTAATGTTAGAAGAATGATTAAATTGATAAGTTTTAGAAGTAGATGTGTGGAGTAGATATGGTGCGATGATAGTTGAAATACAAGTATGTAATTTAGGTGTTTATATTTTTCCCCTTTTTGAGATAAATTTGTGACTAGAAGAGACAATGCCATTTCAAAGAAGGTAGTTATAGATACTTAGTGAGATGGAAACACTAGTATGTCCTATCCATTTCAAATAATGATGGTTAAAAATTGATTAGGGATGCCCTCTCAAAATATTAGGTGACTTCATAGGACCTAGGTGGTCTCTTAAAAGGAGAACTAGGCCCAAAGTGATAAGGAATGGGTGAGAGGGATTGAAGAGATTAAAAAAGGGGGGGAGATTGGTAGACGTATGAAGATTGGGATGAAGAATAAATGCTAGTTAATGATGGAAAGGATTGGATGAGAATAAGAAGAATGATAGAAGGGATGAGCATGATGGAAATTTTATGAATAATTGATGTGATCAAGGTTGAATGCTTACATGATATTGATACAAGGTGAGAAATCATTTTTTTTTGTAGCACTTAACATTATGCACCAAGGTATAAGAACTAGTGTACGATATGCCAAGTGTGTAGGGGATTTATATCCAAGTAGGTGTATTACTTGATGCACCATGATAAAGAAAATCACGATGAAATTGGTCATGATCTTCCCCAAGGATTGAATCACAAGAAACATTTAAGACACACACAAGTAAACAAGCTCAAACAATAAAAAAAAATCACACCATATTTTTATGTTAATCAAACTTAAAGCCAATGATTAATTAATTTTGATGATGATGGTAGAATTATTGATGTGGGAATGATATATCTTAAGACAAATGTGAGGATTGGGAACAATAATCCCAATGATGATAATTGGATAATTTAAACAAGGTTTGGATTTCAACAAGACTAAGGACAAGGCTTGTGGATACTTTTGGATATGTATTTGGATGCTTGACCAAGATTTAACAAGACTATTCTATGATCTCATTGATGTGGTGTGGATAATTATGAGCTTTGGATATTAAATGGGATGCACGAGTTGGATTTGGATACTAGGTAGGGGATACCAATCACAAAGGCTTGACTATTTATGACTCAAGATTGTGAATCTTGGGTCATATTAAATTTATTGTGTTGTATGCTTATTGACCAATGTTTAAAGCATTTACAAGAAAATTAATTCTAGAACCAAGGGTGAAATAATTGTAGGGATGGAAGGATTAGGTTATGGATGACAATGGGGGATGATATTTGAAATAGATATGGTGAGGGAATGTGGTTGCAGTTTTCAAGGACTGTGTGGAATAGAAATAGTATGCCCAATTTAGTTGCATGTCACTTAAATGCATATTTATACTTGGACTCATTAAAGGATATCTGAAACATGTTTCAAGGTCTTGTCAAATTTTTTTATCAAGGTCAAAATTGGGGAGGAAAATAGATATGATGGCATTGGGATGTGGATGAGATGGATTGGACAATAAGATAGTATGGCATGGATGACTTGTGAAAAAATGTGAAGGATGAAGGGGATGAGAGGGTGGAAGAATCTTGCCCCCAAGTGTAGGGTACACATTGGCAACAAATTTAAACATGATGCTTTTCAATATTTTTTTACATGGTACTTATCCAAGGTGATATAGGAATGGTTTTCACCATTGGATTCTTGTTTCTATTTACTTATTTAGTTTTTGGATATTTGGATATTTTATTTTTTTTGATTTAAGCTTTCGTGTCTATAGTAAGAAAATATGTCCCATTTTGAATAGCTAATTTAGGTGGATCATGTTTCTAGTGTTGCAATCGATCCATGCCATTTCAATTTGTGATGATTTCTAGGTTGAATTCTCGTATGGTTCTACCAAGGAAAACAGAGTGGGAGATAAATTGGATGAAGGATGTGGGATGATTATAAGAAGGATTTCTTCATAAATGAGATGCAGTGATGGAGGTATGTGGGATGATAGATTAGAACGGGTAAAAGGGGTGTATGGAAGAAAGATATGATGGATTCATGTGTAAATTTCATGGGATCAAGGAGAATTAGTACCAACAAGTCCACACACCATATTGTTTTCAAATATCGACTCTTAGGCTAGATGTAATGGGTTTTTTAGGATTTTTGTGTTTTGGGACTTGTTGTCTTAGGGAATTGTGAATTTTTTTATGCAAGAATATTTTTGGGTCTTTGGCCTTTGAAATGTGTGGGATTTTTATTTTGGGGTGAGAGGATTTTATGCATTTGGAGGGGTTTCTTCAGATAAGAAAATACATCCATCTATTTCAAATGTTATTTTATAGTTCCTTTGGAAGATATTATCTTGTAGTCCCATTAAGGTGGTGATATATTCATCATTATGGAATAGGTCACATGGTGGATGATTTCATTGATCCAACATGATGGATTTGGGAGAGGGATGGTTAAGGTTTATGATGGGGTTGATGAAAGAAATGGTGATAGTAAGTTCCTTAGTGGAATGATAAGAGAAACCTATTTTGGTGTTAGTGGAAGTCGCACTAGCACTTGTGGGAGTAATATCCTTATTCTAATTATCCAAAGATTGGTATTTGATGCCTTAAAATTATTTATTTTCTTAAACATGAATGGGTTTGAGGATTCATTTTTCATGAACACTTAACCCTTTGCATTGACAATTCATGATTCTACACATTTGATTTGCAATTTGGGATGTTTGTTACTTTGAAAAAAAAATGCAAAATTGTTGTTAGATAATTGGGCATTATGATTATTTTCAAATTATTCATTTGCAAGGAAACCATGCCAAAAAAAGGTAGTTGGGATTAATGGATAGGAAGTTGGTTCTTAGATGAGGTTGATGGAGGATTGATAGGGTCCTTATTCTTGGTTAGGATTAATGGGATATATTTGGGCACTTTGACCCTGACTTGGTTATAGAAAAGTTTGATCATGCATTGAATAAAGACCTTGATATTCATTTTGTGTTGTAGGTGTATCTCATTTAAATTTGAGATGACCTTGATCAATTTTCTCTTGGATACATAGTTCTTTAAATTCAAATGTCAAGAGGTGGAATGCTTTTGGATTTAATGAGGCTTAGTGATATTAGATTTATGGGTAGAATGAAAAGTATGGATGAAATACATTTAACCTTTTGCATGGGTTGATTTGCAAGAATACCAATTCTAGGGGATTTTTGGATGACATTGACATGCTCATTCTCATGAGGGGTGTGAAAAAATCCTCAACTTCATGTTTTTGGTTCCTTACTAGTATCCCTTTGATAACATCCTTCATAAATAATATGAGAGAATTGAATTGGTTAAGTTGATCAAATTGATTGGATTGCTTATGTTTTTGCTTCAGATTTAAAAGGTTTGGGTCATGGGAAATTTATGCAAGGAGACAATGCTGTTATTTTTTAATTTGGGGTATGGAGTTTGTCAAGCACATCTTGATGTTGCCTTTTCTATTTTCATGAAGGGCCTTTGCATGCTAGAATGGTATATTCTGGTTGTGGGTTGACACATGGGATGTGTATATTAGAAGGTTCATTAATAAAGGGATTAAGACTATGGGGATTGATGGTTTAGGATTATTATATATAGGAATTAATGGATGCTTTGATAGAGTAGGGTCTACAGGGGTTTATGGATGGAAAAAAGGGTGTAAAGGATGTTTAGATGGAATATAGAGGGGTTGATGGATTGGGATTAGGGTTAATATAAATGGAGTGGAATTGGTATTAGTGAGGATAGATAAGGGATGTGATGATTTTGGGTCTATATGGATAAACAAATTAAGATTAATATGGTTGGATAATGGCTTAATATTTGTGGAGGTTAACTTATTAGGATTATGATTTATATGGATAAATAGGATTATCATGAGGGTTGATGTGGTTAGATAGATGAATTTATTGTTTATAATTAGGATGGATATGGATGGGTAGTGGAATTGATGGTTTTGATAGATGAGGATTAGCCATGCATTAATTTTGGTTTGGAAAGTTTCCCTTACATAAGTGTTCAAGGTTATAGTTTAGGGAAATTTTGGCTCCAATGTTTATAAGGTGCCTAATCATGAAATCCTTGATCTACTATAGGATAATATACTTGATTATTTTATTTTCAATGAGGATGACAAATGGATTTTGATTTGTATGTGTATAATAGCTTATGCTAGGATATCCTTGGTCTAAGGCTCTTGATAGTTTATCCTTGGTTGATTAAGGCTTATGGAAAACTTACTTGAGATAATTTCATCAAAGGGTTCATTAGTATACTCATCTTGGTCCATAATATTATCATCCTCAAGATATTCTTCTTGATTGACAAGGAAATTATCATCATCAAAATCAAGTAGTTTGTCAGATTGGTTAGAAAATAGCATCACAATTTCTTACTTTTTTTATTGATTTAGATTTTCTAAAGTTTAAATCATGGTTTTTGCATGAGTTTATCACAATTAGGAAGAAAAATAATACACACAAATTTCCTAGATATTAAAGTAGGAGTGTTGATTTTTCAAGGTCAAAAATATAATTATCCCATGTATAAATAGTATGGTCTATGATCTCAAATTATTGAACACAAACTTGATTTTTGGGTGTTTGTGGCCTATTATATGTTTTTAGGAGTACGATGAATAACATAATATGGCTAACCACTTATTGGTACATTACAAGGACCAAATATTTAATAGATTGCATATGCTAGGGTTACACAAGGTTTTCTCAAAGGAGTCCTTGATATACTCAAATATGTACGTGAGGCCTAATTTTATGAAGCAATGTGTATGTCTTATGATCTAGTATGAGAGGGTAACCCAATCTCCTCCTTCACTTGTAAGCTAATTTTTTTTTTGAAAGATTATCCCAAAATTGCAAATATACCCCTAGGGAGAGTCTTCCAATTCTCTCCTTGACTTATATTACCTTGTTAGAAGATGAGGGTTCGAGTTGCCACTTGGCGATGAAATCCTAGTCAAGATCACTAAAATTTTATAAAAAAAAAAAAAATGGTTTCCAAGATCATCTTGTAGCACGAGGAAAGATCATACATGAGTTGACCTTTTGGGAAAAAACACAAAAAATAAAAAAGGAATGTTTTTGATTCCCAAGATCACTTTTTGGTGTAAGGGAATAAATTACATATTATTATGTCATGCAAGAAAATAAAACATGTTCATGAACCTCATAAAATGAAATGTGTGAAAGAAAAGAAAACACAGATAAATGATGTTTGATAGTTGTCTCTTGGTCAAACGAACCTACAAAACATGCACTAGGAGTTTGAAAAAAAGTATTTGGCAAGAAAAATTGCAACAAATCTCTAGTATATGACATGAAAATACCAACAAGGCCCCTTAAAAATGATGTGGGTTAGTAGCAAAGATTCAAAGTTTGAGAAAATAATGAGAAAAATGCACATACATAGTTGCACATAGTGTATACAACATTGAAAGTGCATATATGCCACTACATAGAGTAGACAAATTAAATAATTAAACCTTATAAATAATGAAAAAATATTGTTAAGATTATAAAAATCCTACTATAGGTACAAAAATACTACAAGATACTGTAATTATTTTTGAAAAGTGGTAGGTGTGCCACTATAGCTACAAATTTACCAGTCACAAGTATAGGTGTGTCAATCAATGTAGGTGTGCCACCGTGAGTAGTTTTTGTGCTACAAATAAAAATTTACCACTAGGAGTTGTATGTATGTCAAATAGTGCATGTGTGCAACTAGATGTTGCATAGGAGCCACTCTACAAGGTGAATGCACCATGGAGTAGGGATTTAGATTTTTAAAATTTTGGTTGCAAATATACCATGGGTGAGTGTAGATATACTATTTGAAAATGTGGATGTGCCAAACTAGGAATGACAAGAATTTCATTACAATATTCAAAAATATTTCAAAAAACACTAAAAGGTGATAGGGATTAGCTTGGGATGGGGTCCCACTATAAATTATAAAATATAAACACCAAAATATAAAATAAGAACATTAGGAAACAAAAAAACATGAATAAACCTTGGGTTAGATCTACAGGAATGTAGAAACTACAAAAAAAACATGATGTATATCACCATTAGAAACTTTTGTTAACCATAGGTGATTTCTCCAAATGATGGTTGATTGTCAAAGTATAGTGTGGGTACCAAATATTGCAACATACATTTGTTGAATCCAAATATCTTCATTTGCGTGGCTTAGGGATTGATTTTATTTTTGTAGAGGAGGGGGATCGACTACTTAGGACCCCAGGTCACAGGAAGGTCTAGAATAAAAGGCTGCCCCAATCTACCTCAAGCTAGATGAATGTTTCAGATAGGTTTGATGTTTGAAGGGATGAAAAGGAAGGTAAATTGATCTGCCTCTTTCCTTCTTCCAACCCAAAAGTTTTAGGAAGTCAGATGAGCACATTTCTAGAGTTTAGATTGTGACTTAAGAAACTTGTTGTCAGAGGATCGCAACGCGAGATACAAACAACATCGCAGTGTCTTAGTGGGTGCACTAGTGTCCTTACAGGTATAATGTGTAAATTACAACCTAAAAACTAAGGAAACCTACTAACAACCTCACGGATGTGATTTAATGCAGTAACATAAATATAAAGAGACTAGATAAAAAAATAACAAGAAGAATACTTTAACTTGATCTAGCTATGAATTGACAAAGAAATGTAGGGAAGCGTACCTTCCTACCCACGAGTTGATATCTTTGAAGTTTTTACTCAATAAGAAACCTACACACACAAGATGAACAAATGTTGGGGCTATGTATAGAGTACAATCACAGTCAGTCCCTCGCTTTGGTGATTCCACCTCCGTGTACAACCAATATAACAACAATAGGAGAAATGTGATAAAGAAAGATATTGATTTGAAAGTACTAAGCACTATGCTAAACAACAATATGCTACAAAAACTTTATGATAATGCTAAGTGAATAGAAGATGGGATAATATCACCTTCAACCATGTGCACTTAAGGAAAATGGGAGGAGTGAGCTCACAAGCTTGTAAATGTTGAAGTTGCCACAACAACGAGGAGATTGACTCCATAAAACATCAACTTGTAGCTTCAATGGAGGTGATAATGTTGTGAATGAAGTGTGTAGAAGTGAGAATGATCAAGTAGGATGCCTAGAAGATCAATAAAGTATGAGAGAATGAATGAGATAGCAATTTGAAGATGAAATTGGAAGCAAAGGAGTCATTTGAGGTTGGTCAATTGAGCAGAAATGTTACACTTCATTGCCAATGGAGAATTGTAACACCTCTATGGATTCCAAAGGCAGAAATCTTGTCAGGATGACAATGTATTGTGCTAGCATCATTGACAGAATATCCTCCACCATCACAAGAAACAATTACCAAGTGGATGGGAAGTGAATGAAGGACGTGGAATAACATCATCGAATTTAATTTGTCTAAGGTAGGAGGTGTGTGTCCTGCTTTCCAATGGCTGAGAGAGGGTTGAGTTACTGAGAATTTAGCCAAGTTTAAAGTTGTCAATGCTTCCCTTAGTGTATTTTCATTGGGAATTATCTTCTTTGTAAATCAATGTTGGTATATGAGTGAATTAAGTTTTGGGCATTGTATAGGTTTACCCAACTTGGTCCTGCAGAGCCAGAAGTGTAGGAGATGTCAGCCTTTGACTGAATCTTGGCAGTTGGTCACTAGCCTTTGTGGTTCTTTAATATAGAGGTTGGCTACCTCTTAGAGAATTTCAAAGCCTATCTGGAAAAAACACCAATAGGAGGTATGTAAGTGTGGCATTTGCAAGGGGTGCAAATTCATGCCATTACATTTTTCCCCCACTTTAGCAAGAATAAGTGTCAATGAATGTGTGGTAAAGTAGAGTGAAATAATGTATACCTGAAACATCAAGGAAGAAAACCACAATCTGACATGCTTGAATGTACAACAAGAGGAGATGGATCCACAGGTACTCAATCCTATGGAGAGTTTGAACAAATGTGTTGTAGGCCATCAAACCTATGGAAGGTGAAAAAAAGGCTCCATAGGTGCTTGGTCCTATAGAGATGGTGCCACAAGTGCTCATTCCTAAGGGAGGTTAGATATGAAAGGATCCATAGAGTTTGAAAGGCCCTTATAGGTGCTCGGTCCTACAAGGAAAGCTTGAGGTGCTCGATCCCCCAAGATTGATTGAAAAAGCAGCTTCATAAGTGCTCAGTCTTGTAAATCAACATGTTAATCTACAGAAAAAACATGTTAAATAGAAAAAATCCATGCAAGCAGACAAACAATCATGCAAACAGTCAATAATTGGAGAAGATTTCAAAGGGTTTTGTGGAAACCATCAAAAGAAATGAGTTTTCTCAAGGGACACTTTGTTTGAAAGGTGATGATATTTTTCACAAAAGATTCTAGCATCAAGGAATCCATTTGAAAGATATCTTTCTTCAAGGAATTCAAAAGGAAAGAATAATCCCTTGCAAGGGAAAATTTTCAAACTTCTTCATCAAAAAAAGTACTCTCTTCTCGAAGGAAATTTTTTAGATTCTTTCTTTATGAATCTATGACGAAAGAAAATTTCCACTAGGGGTCCTTGTTGAAGAATACAATTTTTTGAAAAATAAGAGATTTTCAATGAGGGATTCATTGGCCATCGAATATACCCTTTGAAAATCAAAGCAGTGTGATAGCCCCCCTTAGGATGGTCTGTGTTGAACACAAAGGTACATGACATCCTAAGGAGAAAGATTAAAGTGATGTTGTGGGCCGTGATACATGACAAGATGTAATTATGGAAATTTTATCACACACACGAGGGACAACACATAGGCACCACAACATCATGAAACAAGCAAAGAAGAGAGAAATATAAAAATGGAACATAAGCAAAAATGAAGAAACCAAGAGATAGAGGATTTGATATTTCAGGGTTAGAACTACTCATAGATATAAATAGATAGATATAATACAATAGAATATATATGAACTACCATCAATCCTCTACTATATTAGATCATGTGAAGAATTTACGTGAAGGTAAAATAGAAATACAAAATTGGTCCAACATGGAAGGGAGGCCTCAATGCTCCAACACTTTGCATCATCCCTAATTGTCAAAAATCAAGGCACAACAAAGGAAGAATGATGTAACAAATAGAAGAAGTTTATGAAAAAAAACCCTCTTGTATCCAAGCACCTACAAGGGTGACAAGGGTCCTCCAAGAACACATAAAACAAGCACAAGGGAGACACAACACACACACAAATCTAATCTATAGATAAAGAGGAGGTTCCCTCCTAATCCTCATCAACCAAGAGGTCGTCATTCTCCCAATCTAGGTCATTATAAGGGGAAGGCGGATGAGCATACAAGGGTGAGTTAGCAAGGGGATCACCCTCTGACTCTCCTATGATAAGATCCAAGGAAGAGGGCCTCTCGAGGTCTTTTTCACTCAACTCCTGTGAGGTAAACGTCATTGATTTTACAAAAATCATTGACAGAGCTAGGACATTGTCCACTAAGCTGAACATGCACTTGATGGGAGTGCCATGTGTCAACTGAGTGGGCGATAATGGTGGCACTCAAGATCCACCATCGACCTCACTAAAAGACTCAAGAGTAGTGACACTCATAGGATGCCAGAGCTGCCTTCGTCACTAGGACAATGCAAGCCAAAGTAGAACCAGCTTCTAAAGAAAGTGATCCCTTCTTTTGACCCCCGTTAGAAGCAGGGTCATCCTCCAACTTGCACTTCATTAGAGGATGTGAGATACACATAGAGGAAGTAGAAGGAAAGGAGGAAGAGGAGAAAACCATAGTGAACACCATCAAAATATTTGACATGTCCACATGCTTAGGAAAAGGCAGGATGTCTAGAAGGGACATCGGGAGAGGAGGCTCAACCGAGGGAGAATGAACACTTTCACCCTTTTAGGGTGATGGTCATCCATGCTCATAGGGGGAGATGGAAGAAAGATCGAGGCGATGAGAACCAAAGAAAGAGGGATGGAAGGGGAGGACATAATAAGAGATACTAAAATAGGAGTTGTTGGCTCGCCTTCCTCCTTCTGCAAAGTAGCCTACTCAATAGCCAAAGCCTTTCTCTTACAACTAAGCTCACGCACAAGATGGTTTCTTCGACTTCAAGAGCTAGAGGCTATGGATTGAAAATTAGGAGGCTCCTATTCTATCATGATTATCCATCACAACCATTGTCGATGGAGGGAGTGACTCTTGGAAAAAAATAGGAGGAAGAGATGTAAGAATGGAAACAACAATCAATGAAGCAGAATCAAGCACCTCAAAGGCGAGCCTCTTCCCATTCGCTACCTTAGGAGGAGGAGTAAGAGGTCATAGAAGATGACATAGAGGTGGCTCCATGATGACCCTTCCCCTTACCATATAGGATGGGCTGAGGCATTGTGGGAAAGACAGGAGGTCCAACACTTGACACTTGGCCTTTTTCCAAACGGGCATCGAAAAACTCCCCAATAGATGCATGGAGGTGGAATTCAAAGGCGCTGAAATAGGGTGAGAGGAAGAGGCGGGTGGAACTATAGAGGAATAAGAAGAGGGTTCCTAAGCGTGGGCAGGATTCCCCTTCCCCTTCTGAGAGGAACATGCAACCTATTATTGTGTTATCATATAAGCCTTTACTGAGATAGCATAGGGGGGAGGAGGATAGGTTACTTTAGGCGATATGCCTCCATTCTTATATTTTACATAAGTTTGATACAATAGGTCCATCCTCAGAGGAAGCAGACCAATAGGAGTTGGCTAGAAGTGATCTAATGAATAATCCCCTAGGGACACCAAGGGTTTGTACCTGATGTCATGCACAATGCGCACGAAGCCCTCATGAGAGAAATTCAAACATTTATGGATCACCGAAGGGATTGTGTTCATGGAAAATAGCCAAGGAATACCTAGCTGCACTCTGAACAAGTCAAAATCCAAGATAATGTCGAAAAGGGCATTCACAGTCTTGGAACCACCAGAACTAAAAGGGTCTTAAAACTGATAGGAGGGATGAAAATCCCATCATGTGTATGTATCATGCTCTTAGATTCATCATACCCATCCTTATGTAGAAATTTTATTAGCATGATCTCCTTTATAATGACATTAACTTAGCACATAGGATCAACGAGAATTCTAGTCACGATATTCTTGGTTATATGAGTGAGAGTGTATAGAGGAGAGGGTTCTCTATTAGCATTCATCAGTAATTCCTGTGATGTGAAGGTTATAGTAGGAAACCCATTCATAGGTTGCACAAACAAGATGGGAAGATGCATGAAACAAACCATCTTCTATGCACACTGAAAAAGACTTTCTCAAAATCCCCCAAGGGTTTAACAATTAAATAGTGGCATATTCTAGATTTCTCTTCACAACATTTGGGGACTCTTATAGCTATGCCACTAAGGGTAGTAGGTTGGGTTGCAAGGCTAGGAACCCTTTAAAATACACCCACCTACAACACAAGAGAATATTCCTTCAATGTTACAAGATGGAACCAAAATAGTTCACGTCAGGTTCACCAAAATGTAGATGAAGGGGACTGATTGCTCAAGTCCCCAGGTCACGAGAGTGTCTAGAATAAAAGGCTTCCCTATCTACCTCAAGCAAGATGAATGTTTAATATAGGATTGATGTTTGAAGGATTGAAAAGGAAGGGAAATTGATCTCCCTCTTTCCTTCTACCATTTTGAAAGTTTTAGGAATTCAGGTGAGCACATTTCCAAAGTTTTAAATGTGACTTAGGCAACTCGTTGCCAGAGGACCCTAGTGTGGGACATAGATGACAACACAACATGTAGGTGTCTCTGTAGGGGTGTTGGCATCCATACAAATAGAAGGTGTAAAGTATAACCCAAAAACTAAGGAAACCTACTAACAACCTCATAGATGTGATTTAATGCAGTAACATAAATATAAAGAGACTAGATAACAAAATAACAAGAAGAATAATTTAACTTGATCTAATTACAAATTGACAAAGAAAGGTAGCGAAGTGTACCTTCCTACCCACAAGGTAATATCTTTGAAGTCTTCACTCAATGAGAAACATACACACACAAGACAAAAAAATGTTGGGGCTATGTATAGAGGACTATTGCATTCAGTCTCCCACTTTGGTGTTTCCACCTCCATAGACAACCAGCATAACAATGATACGAGAAATGTGATAAAGAAATATATTGAAGTGAAAGTACTAAGAGCTACGCTAAACGATAATATGCTACAAAAATAATAATGCTAAGTGAATGGAAGATGGAATAATATCACCCTCAACCACATGCACTCAAGGAAAATGGGAGGAGTGAGCTCACAAGCTTGCAAAAGTCGATTTTACCGCAGCAATGAGGAGATTGAGTCCACAAAACACCAACTTGCAACTTCAATGGAGGAGAGAATGTTGTGAATGAATTGTGTAGAAGTGAGAATGATCAAGTAGGATTCCAGAATATCAAGAATGAATGAGATAGCAATTTGAAGATAAAATTGGAGGCAAAGGAGTTGTTTGAGGTTGGTCAAGGGAGAAAAAATGTTACACTTCATCACTAATGGAGAATTCTAACACCTCTACAGATTCTAGAGGTAGGTATCCTGTAAAGATGGTACAACATTGTGCTAGCATCCCTGACAGAATATCCTCCACCAACACAAGAAACAATTATCAAGTGGATGGAAATAAAATGAAGGATTTGGAATAACATCATCGGATTTAACTTGTCTAAGGTAGGAGGTACGTAAATGTGGAATTTACAACGGGTGCAAATTCATGCCATTAGAATTTGTAGATTTTATGAGGATAAATAGATGTATGAAATGAGATCTCATTAGATGGAGGGATAGGGTTGATTCTCATATAGGAAGAGTTACAATATGAAAATTACATCATGTGATTGTTGCACAAGATCATGACAAGGATGGAGGAGAAATAAAGATGAGATTTGATCAAATCTTGATGGATGGTGGAGATTGAAAAGGTTCTTTTTGGATCCTTGTTCACTTGGAGCCATATGCTAGATTTGGAGCCTTGTGCAAGGTTGATCCTTGATTATTTTAAACAAGATTTGGTGGAGCAATCTATAAATGATTAATTAGTTGACTAAAATTGGATTGTTTATTCAAATAATGATGGAGAAAATATAGAGGAATTAAATAAATATAAACCTATTTAATTTATGGGAGAATGTTGGGGGAGTGATTGAATTAATTAAATAAGTGAGATTTATTTAATTAAGATGAGAATATTAGAAGAAAATGATGAGTCAA
Organism: Sequoiadendron giganteum; assembly: GCA_007115665.2. Lineage (NCBI taxonomy): Eukaryota > Viridiplantae > Streptophyta > Pinopsida > Cupressales > Cupressaceae > Sequoiadendron > Sequoiadendron giganteum. The sequence goes on along the minus strand of CM021110.1, from coordinate 87,071,146 downwards.
TTAAATGAATATGGAGTAATTTATTCAATTAATTCTAAAATAAATGTTAAATAGGTTAAGTAAATAGTTAGAATGTATTTAATTAATGTTAGAAGAATGATCTAACGTGTTAATTGAAAAAATGTTAATTTAATTAATATTGGAATAGATTTGGTGTGATGATGATAAAAATATGGGAGTACATTTTAGGTGCCTATAGTTTTTAAGAATACTTCTTGTGATATCGAATGTTGAAGAAAAAGTCCATCCTTGACCCCTATGAAGACCTTGCCACAACTAATCTTTTTAATGACAAAACCTTTCTTACTATCCACTTGGATCTTAAATATCATAACCTTATTGATTTGTACCAACAAGAATCCAAATCATTTGACACATTTGAAAATGAGGAATCCCTTACATAATTCATTGGATGTTTCGATCAATTGATCACAATATTGAACAACTTTGTAGTCTACAAGGAAAGTTCCAAGCTATACACAAATTCATTGCTCAATTTGCAAATAAATTACAACCATTCTCACATCTCATAAAGAGTAATGTGGCTTACCAATGGGATGATTCATTTCAACATGTATTTGATAAACTATTTAGCTATATATTTAAAATCCACTAGCCCACATATAATCAATCCTAAATAAGCCATTGAGTTATCACCCTATTTGATTGTGGCCAAGTTTTCTTAAGTATTTATTTTTGTGCATTCAACCTTGTGTAATTTTTAGTTATAATCAATTTGAGAAATTTCAAATGGGCTCCTTTGTTCATTATCATTTAAGTTACATTCCTCCCCATCCCTTAAGTTCATATCATGTGTTGTAGTTGCAAAGAATCCAAAATTATCTAAATGTGGATGTCCTTCAATTTAATTTCTCTGGATTGGGTAGATTTCTAAAGTTTAATTTCTATGGATTGGGATGCATTTTTTATTTTTTTTATTTGGTCATGTGATATGGTGTACTCTTGAACCATAATCCCAAAGAAGTGGTCTTGATTTATCTTCACATTTCCCAAAATTTATAAAACTCCTCAAAGTGTTGAAAAGAAAGTGTTAGAGGTTTACAAGCTGTGTAAATCTCCAAAAATCCTAATGAGGATAACTCCAAACCCAAAGTGTTGATTGAATATTGACAAACAAGGATGTTGATGAATTTTTTGACTCGTTAAAATACAAATGAGGTTTTTGGAGGGAAAATAAGCATCAATAAAGCTTAGGCTCATAGTTTTTAAACATCACATGTTAGCAAGTTCATAGGTTATAAAAAATTCCAATATGCTATCAAGTTCCATGATTATGATGCAACTGTGAGTTTACAAGTACATAAAAATGCCAAATTTCCAACAAGGTTTCAAAAGTTCTAAAATCACTAACATGATTTTCCCAAGCTTCCATGTATGAAAGTGCAAAGATAAAGCATCCACAAACTCATTGAAATGTTGACAAAGGTTCATGAGTTAGAGAAAATTATGAAATAATACCAAATTCCAAAATGGTCAAAGTCTCCAACAAGTTTCAAAGGATTTGGCATTTGAAATGATTTTTGAAATACCTGAATCATATTATAAATTTCAAGGGCATTTGGCATTTGGCATTTGGATTTGAGTGTTGTAAACTAGACCAATGTGTGCACTATAAATTTGATAGTGACAATTTCCTTATTTTTGATTTATATGTTGATGATATATTATTCATTGGAAAAGGGAAATAATTGATTATGGAAAATACATTCTTGGTATGGAGATAACAAGAGAAAGAGAAAGTAAGAAGATCAATTTTGTAGAGGTTTAAAATGTAGTATTCAAGATCATTGTGTGTTCATGTTACTATGGGGACAAAATTATCTATTACATAATGTTCTACTTTTCCTTTAGAGATGGAAGACATGAGTAGGGTATCTTATTATAGTATAGTTAAAATTTAAATATATGTTATGGTTTGTACTAGACCAAACATTTCCTAATTAGTGGGAGTTCTCAACATATTTATCTTTAGTCCTAGATAGATTCTTTAGGATGCAGTTAAAATAATATTTAGATATTTTTAGGGAACCTCAAATTAATCCTTGTACTAGCATGTAAATTTTATAGGATACAAGCATTCCTTCGATATTTATGATTATGTGGAATCGGGTTGGGTTGGAGATGTCGATAGAATATGACCTGCCAATACATACTTGTTGAATTTAAATGGTGGTGCAATAAGTTGGATGAGAAATTGATAGTTTTGGTCTCTTTTTCCAATAATAAGGTAGAGTATATGGTGGTAACTCATGCCTATAAATAATCCATTTGGTTGAAATAATTTATGTTTAGATATTGGGCCAAATCAAGGTGTAGTCACTCTTTATTGTGATAATTAGAGTGTGATTCGTTCAACAAATAATATAACTTTACACATGTGTAGTACCATTTTGTTAGAGAAATATATGTGAAGATGGAAGGGTGAAATTAGAGAAAGTTCAAATTTTGAAAAATATTCAATAAGTAGGAAAATGTTGGGAATTAAGGTGTCTTGAACGTTAAAATTCCTGGTTTGATTTATTAATTATTTACATTTTTATTGTATTATTATATCTTATTTAAATTATCCTTGAACATAAAAATGAGGCATAGGAATTTGAGGTGGCATATTGATCAGGTGTTAGTGGCTTGTAAAATATTTTATTAAGGAGGTTATTCTTAGAAAAATTGGAGCACCATATTTTGAGGGATTCTATGATGGATGCTTATGAAACATAAGAACCTATAAGAGGGGAGTTACTTTGGAATCTTGGCCAACATTATGATAGGTGTTTACACTTATCATGTAACTTTATTTTGGGCAATAGGAGTTAAAAACTTAAGCACCCATGCATGGAATATTATGATGCATTATAATAGTTGTAAGAGGAAATATTTTCTTTTTAGTTGATTATGGAATCTTCCTAGGCAGGTGTTGGAATTGATGCACTACTTGGGAACAATGCCATTAGGTGGATTTATCACATTATTTTGTAAGACCATTTTTGGTTTCTAGGTTTCTTATTGCTTATAAATTTGGAGTTGAAGTTGTATATATTGTAAGTATTACAATGTTACCTAAACTATTTCAAAATTGTATACTGGTGATACTCCTATGAAATCCTTCTCTTCAAGCATGTCATAATATCATTATGGACTGAATAATACATTGAGAAAGTTTAGGATTATGGGGCCTTTTCCCAAATGGGTCTTCCCCACATATTACTGGTGTAATGTGTTCTATTGTTTATGTGATTATGTGTTTTTGTATATTTTTTGTAATTATTTAGAGTAAATATTTAAAAAAATTACACTTCTCTCAAGATTGGTATATAAAGTTGATTCTTCTACCCCTTTCTTCCTAAATAAATGAGATAATTATTTCTCTCTTTATCTATATCATTTTTACCATTTTTAGCATAGTTGAAACACATTCCCTTGGCCTTTATCTCAACAAACTTCTCTCTTGAAGACCTATGAGTAAAGGTGTGATTATTTCCTCATCTATGGTATTCATCTTCAAAATGGATGACTAAGAAGAGAATCCCAAAGATTTTTTGTGGACTATGAGATTGTCTTCTACTACTCAAGCTATGATAGTGACATCTACCATCAACTATGGGTATTTTGTTTTTAATTATAGGGAAAACATGTTTTAAAGGGGCCTCAAAACCCTTTACAAGATAAGATGTTGCTTCATCATATAATAAAAAAAAAATAGGCAGCCAAAAAGTAGCCAAAAATCAACACACAAACAACCAAAAAAAGGCACAAAAAATAGAAGCAAACTAGATATTTTTCAAAATATTTGCAACTTCAAGATCATTATCAATAATTTTATGATGGATATTCATAACTTCCACCACATCATCAATGGGAATACCAGTCTTTGCATTAAGCTTGGTCTTGTTGTGGGTATGAGTAGAAGGCCCAATATCACTAGTGATCTTATGTTGCACACCACTCTTAGACACCAAGTATTTCATTCTAGAACTGTCTCCCAACCACTTCCTAACCTTATTATTTAGAAGACACAAACCCATAGCCTCATTTCACATGGAATGTTTTCTGACATCCACTACCTTCTCCAACTTGCCTTCAATAATAGAAAACTTTTGCTCATTAGAATTCTTCATTTTAAACATTTCATCAACAACCATCTTGAGAGTATCAAAAAGTTGATTGACCTCAGCCTGCACCTTATCAATTTGATCCTACATAATCAACCCCTTAGAAGAGGAGGCCTCGTCAGCATTAGTACAAAAAAATCTCACCTAAACATTAGTGGAATTCATCTCATGGAAAACCCACTTAAAAAGATTAAACATAGAGAGGGAGCTCCCCTTAACAAGGCCAAGATAATCAAGCATAATATCCCTCCTAAAATTAAAACCATCTTTGTCAACATCATAATCAGCCTCAAAATCACTACTAGACGAAGCATTCTTCAAAGTCTCCTTCCCTTTCCGAGCTAAAACCGTCACCCCTTTATCCAAATTCTACTCCACCACCTGGTGCTCAACATCTTGTAGGTTGCCAACAAGATCTTGTTGCTCAACCCTCTCGAAATTCCTAGGAGAATATTTCCTCTATTGCCCCTCCTTATGTTGCACATTAAGAATAAAGGAGACCTCGACTAACCCGTATTATTCAAATCCTCCTTGCACAAATTTTCCACTGCATACCCCTTCATCTTCTTACCACCCAACCCCTTCTCAAGTTTACATTTCAAGCTGGTCCAATTGACCTCAACCTCATCACCTATTCCATACTCATCTTCCATTAAGGAAACTAGGGATTGAGCCTTATTTATTTTCTTTCCATTAGCCTTCCTCTTTTTCACCCCTGATCCCTTCACAACTTTTGACTTTTGGGAGGACTTCACAATCTCAAACTCATCACTAGTAATATAATCATCATCCTTGGAGGGGTCATGGGATTGGGTATTTTTCCTCTTCTTACCATCTAAGACAACAAGAGATTCTGACTCACCTTACTAGGAAGCATCAAACCCAGGGGAGTAATCATCATCCTTGGAATTCCACTTAGACCTTGTAACATACTCTAGATTATTATTTTTTCTAACGGCATTGGAAATATTAGGTTGGGCAGGGAGAATAAATGCCTTGAAATAATCAATAATCAACACAATAAGACCTTCATGGAGGATAATAATTTTGGGATTACGTCTATGATCCCTTATACTAGTTTTCAGAGAACAATAGGTAGTAAGGAAATGAAACTCTCTTTTTATGCCTAAAATGGTTAAGCAAGACAAAATGATGCCCATAAACAATAGGAAAGAGTTCATCTAATGTAAAATACCTCATTATCTCCTCTGTGACATATCTCCAAATTTCCTTGAGAGAGGAACGCAGATAGCCACCACATTTCGCCAGTTCCAACTTCCTTCACTCATTGTCTTTGAAAAAAATATCCATAGCTAGACTAGACTGATTATTATCTCTATAAAATTACTTCCCATCTATTAGTAAGCTAGTAATTTCTACAATTAGTTCCATAGTGATAGTAAATGCCTTACCCCCAACTTCTAGAACCCTGCTATTCCAACCCTCCAGAAGATCCTGAGTTTTCTTTGTATCACACCCATGCAGCCTCTCCATGTATGGGGTAACTCCTTCGGCTTCCAAAAATTCCCACAACCTTTTGTTAACTTTGACAAAGTCACAAGATTTGGGCTTTGTTCTGTTTTGGCTTCCACCCATGGTAGCAACATGCAACAACCCCGGGTAAAAGGAAGAATTTATAGACAATCCAAATAAAATTTTGAAAGATTACAATCGAAAATAGGAAACCTCCAGAAGACAAAGGATTCTCAGATACCCATAATCCATGTGGATTATACAAAGTGGTAGAGAAAAATCATGAGAAAAGAAGGCCTAGTTAATCGAGCCACCACACTATATCACTCAGCCTTTCCTCTCATCGAGTTACACCTCAGGACAAGCTTCCACATAAGGGACATGTGACAAAAAATCATCATAAAAAGAGCACACCCCTCAACACTTTTGAGCATCATACTGAATAATTAAGGGAGCCTCCAAGGGTAGAAGGTAAAGTTCACCCCACACCATAGAATCATTCACCCCATAATTAGCGAAAAAAATAGCCAACCTATTGCCTTCTATATAAACATGTGAGATATGGCATTGATCAAAGGATTCCACAATATTTATAACATCATTAATGATCACCTCCACCATCCACAAAGGATAAGACAACTTCCTAAGGTAATTGATGATATTGAGGGATTCAGCCTCAAGCCACACCTTATCATATCCTCTTGATTGGGTATTCATGTTAACCTCAACTTGAATCTCATTTTTCACAAAAAATTAAAGCATTTGTTAAGAGAATAATTTGAGAGACCTTGTATTAAATTGGAATCCTTCCCAAATTTAGGAATGTAGTCATCAATAGTTCTTATGTAGACCAAATTGAAGAGCTTACCTTTGAGGTCCTCATAGATTCCTCAACCAAATTGGGCTAGAAGGGCTTTAAAAAATTTGTGCCATCTTGATATGCCATACAAAAAGAAAGTACTATTAAGAATTTTTTTCATACACCTTGCAATCCTAGTGTTCAATTTATTTATAAAACTATATCATTGAATACATCTTCATGGAAAAGTGTGTCCCACTTGAGGTGACACTCCATGAAATATTTTTTGTATTATTATGTGTATAATAATATCTAATGCAATATAAAATTTGTAAGAATATCAAATGTAATTTAAAAGGGTGCCCCACTTGAGGTGGCAATTCATGCCATTTTTTTGTTGTATTATGGTACATGTAACAATATCCAATGCCATGTTAGATGTGTAAGAATATTTATGAAGATGAAAACAATTATTTTAACTCACATAAGAGTGTATAAGCGAGAGGTTACAAAGTGGGTAGTGACTTTTGACCAAATTAGGAGGTGTAAAAATGATACATCATAGAAGAATCTTTTAGGTGAGATAACAAGTTTGAAATGGAGCACCCAAGTTTGGTGGGTGGTTATGACATGTTTTATGTCATAAGATTCAATTTTAACTTCACCTTGTTGACTTGTCATGGAGGGGAGCTTTGGATTTTTTTCTAGATTTGGGCATCATATTTGCTAATGGAATGTCAAATGATGGTTTAGGTAAAAACCACTCAATCTTTGGGCTTGCTATATATATTGGATAATTGGATGTACATGACACTTGAATTTTTCAAGAATTTTTTCTATTGAAATTTCTCTGGACATAGTTTGTGTTGTGACTAAGGAAGTCATACTCTAACCCTGAATTGTAACCACAATATTGGTGATTATTGAATATATTTTGAGGCTCCTTTGTTGCTAAGTTTTTTCCAAAAACGGTTTTCCAAAGGTATATACCATGTCAATTATATTTTAGGTGTTGCATGTTATTGCATGTGCTATAAATATTTTCTCTACTCAAAAATTAGTGTAGGAATTAGTTTCTTTATCTATCTTTCTTTCAAGTAAACCATAGATACCATTGAGTGCTAATACCTCTAAATCCAAGCTTACCATCATGACATGCTCCTTATAAATAAATCAACGATCATCAAGGTAATGATCCATCATGCCTAACCATGTGCCAACTACTTTACTATAAAATTTGGACATGCTAATTTTAGGGGTCTTGGGAGGAATGCACCATAAGCTATCAAAAAAGTGATGTTGACAAGATGAATGGGAGTTGGGGTATTGGCCAACTGATTGAGTGTGCGTTGAGTTGCTGAAAGTCTACCTATCCCAAGTTAGTATTGAGGTAACCCAATTAATCTTGGAGGGTAGCCACTCAATATTAAAGGTCGTGTATGTTAGATTTAGTATTGTGATCCATCTTTGGAAGCATTGTGTTTCTATAGGATGTGATAATTTTAGTTGAAAAAATATATATACCAAAATAATTAGTGTGAAGATACGATTGCAATTAGATAGGTACCTAAATGACATGGAGATTTCCAGACTTACCAAAATGAGTTCCAAAAATTATGTATCAAAATGATTAAATTGAAAAGATGTCGCAATAAGATAATTTTGAAGATTGGGTAAAAAATACCCCATACTTTTTAATGATAATGTATAATATGAATTTTTTTAGAGAAAACTATCTAATTTCTCCTAGTTTGGAATAAATTTGGCCTTGAGGTTGCAAATTGGCATATTGTATAGGAGAAAAACACTAGTGTTGTGACTAACACAAAACTAGTAATCAAAAGATTATCATTTAGTTTATGAACACTTTTTCTCATTATCCCATTGGTTTGTTACAAAAAAACTACTTGGAAATTTAGGGAACTACTTAGATTTAGCATATTATAACTAACTATACCTAAATTTTTGCATAGTTAGGGGAAAGAGAGATTGCTAGGCTAGGGTGTGTTTGGTCTATAGGCTCTTTGATATAATTAATTAATTCATAAATAATGAACTAACTGAATATTTTAGAGCTCTAATATGAAATATTTCATCATTGCATAGTCACACTATCTCATCCAAGGTATGAAGAGAGTAACTTCTTGATACTAAGTCTTAAAAAATGCACTACAAATTTCAAGCAAATGGATTCCTATAGTAAACAAATTCTTAAGCCTAGAGGTTATTTTGATCTAGTGAAAGGTATGAGGAAGCTCAAGTCCATTTATAAATTTTTTATTATGCCTTTGTGTTAGTAACACCTCACTTCATGATAAATTTTATTGGGAATCTAGCCCAACTAGGAGTGACAATGGTTTGTACAATATTTTAGAACTCCCAAAATATAATTTCTAACTTAGACACTTTGAAAAGAAAAAAGGAATCTATCTTAGCTAAAAATTACAATGCTCTACAATATTTTATAACTCTTGACATAGGTTTTCTAACGTAGACATCTAATTAAAAAAAAGGTACAAAAAATGTATAGTACCCCACTACTTTGACCACTTTTTAATCACCAAGAAATTTTAGGGGTAAGGTGATAGAATATAATGTATAGTTGTAGTAAGTTGCTAATTCATTATTGTAATAAATATAACCTTACAAAGGGATCTTATAATAACACTTGAAAGGAATCTACAAAGAAAATAACAACAATAGATGGATATTGTGATCCTAATAAAATGCCACTCCTAATGTGAGATGCTAAACAAAACTAGTAATGCAACAAGAGGAAATAACAAGATAAAAGGGTACCTCAATGATTAGCCTAAGAAATAGATAACATGAAAATAAGATAAAACAAATTGAATGTTTGTTATACCTTCATGTTGTTGCTTCCTTGGTTGGCCCTTGATCTTGAAGATTTTTGTGCTCCTTGGATGGCAATAAATGGATGCAAGATGCAAGATGCAAGATGGATGAAAATGATAAGTGTTATGATGGATGAGAGCTCAAATGGTAAATTTGCAAGAGTTTTGTTGCAAAAGACTTGATCCTCCAAAATGAGGGAAATGAGGGGGTATTTATAAGATAATTGGAATTCTCTAGAGAATTCAATAGTTGGGATTGATCCAACAAGATCAAGATGAAGGGCTATGGTGAGTTGAGAACTCACAAGCCCTCATATCTTGACATGTGGAATGTGAGATGGCTTAGGGACAATAGATGGAAGAGAAGTACATGAGGTGGATGAAGGAGAAGTACCTTTGAGATACCTTGGGGGATGAGAAGATTCCTTGGAGGAATAAAAGTGAATTAAAAAATCACAATGATTGGAAGAATCTAGTGGATAAGAGAGGGTCTCCAAAAAGTTGAAGATGTGTCACATGTGGGTGATGTGACAAGTCCAAGGTTCTAGAAGCCTTGGACACATGTAAAATGACATGTCACATTTGCATGGGGATAGGGTAAACCTTGGAAGAATCAAATGTGAATTAAAAATTCACATGGGGAAGAGAGGAACCTTGGTTAAATAAATGTGAATTAAAAATTCACATGGGGAAGGGAGTCTAGGCTAAAAAGGGTAAGTGGGAAGGTTGACCAGAAAAGGTAAGCCAAATGTGGCTAATGATTTTGATTAAGGTTGTGCAAACACAAGATTAGGATAATTAATGAGAGATTAGAGAAAATTAAGAGATTATGGAGGATGTGACACTTAATCTTGATTAAGTGGTGTACATCCTAATCACAGATTAATTAATTTAATCCTGATTAAAAGAGGGTTATGGAGAATGTGACAAGGAGAGAGAAAAAGAGGAATTAAAAATTGGTTTTAATCCAAATAGGTTAAATGACTAAATTAAATAATTTGTCACATTTATTTAATTTAGAGAAGAAAAGGGATAAGGTAAAGTATTTAATTTATATAATTACATACTTTAAGAACCTTAGGAAGAAAATGAAATAATGATTAAATAAATTATCTAATCACTATTAATGAAATAGATGAATATAATAGATGATTTTGATCATGTGGAAGTGATCAAATTTAGATGTCTATAGATATAAACAACATTAAAAAAAACTTATATATTTTGTTTATGGTGCCACTTCAACAAGGAGATCTTCCTAATAGAGTATAAAAAATCTAATAATATTCGAGATTCTTTACACTTACTAAGTCGTTATAATGTAAACCAACATCCATCAAATTTTCAATCACCATAAGAAATATAAAAGTAAAATATTAGTCAAAGGGGTTGTGCTTAAATGGAAAGGTCATAGAGTTCTCACAATGTAGATCCAAGTTCAAATCCCCATAGTGACATTGAAGGTGGAATTCCAAGTGGTGATTCATGGACTTTCAATGAGACTTCTAAGTTTATTATGTTGAATTTATTGAATAAAATTGGCTTCTAAGTTAAATATGTTGAACAAAATAGATGTGTTGGAGAGAAGGGTGTTCCTCTTATGACCACTAATTCAAGGCCAAACTAAATAATCTTTTCTTATCACCAAATAAAAAATAAAAAATATTTAAAATATTATTTGATGACTAAGACTAAAAGAAAAAAATGATAGTAATTTTTTGCTAGGTTCTAAATTATGTGTCATTTTGATAAATATATAAAATGGAGGTAGATATATAATTATTAAAATAATAATAATAATAATAATTAAAACCTCTAACATGGTAGTTTAGAGGTCTCCATAAGATACAACTACATGATATCACATGATCCATACCTCAAATAAAATTAGAAGATATGTTGCAAAGGTTACACCTAATAGAACACTACATATTTCAAAAGAATTATCTACTAGAAAATATGATAGTTATGACATTTTTAATAATTATTAAGTACCATATATAATATAGTCCATGACAATGAATTATTTGGCCATACACATATGATGTTTACAATACCAAGATATGTTATAGAGATCGGCTATGTGATGAAATGACATCATGGTAAGCATCGATGTCATGTTAACCCAAATAACACAATAGAAGGTATCAACGTGTTGATAATTCAAATACATCAAGTAAAATTACAATAGGAAACCTTGTGGTGATACCTCAAATATTAACACCAAATGTATCCTTTTTGGTAATACATATAGTGACATCACAAATAACAACATGATAGATAAAGAGATACTAATTTTTTATTATACAATAAACCTATTACCATGATAGAAATGCCAAAACTAAAAAATAGGACCATAAATGATAGAAATATGTTACATTAAATATTTTGAGACTTTTAGTTTGTAGTAAAAAGCCCATGGATAATGACATCCTTTTAGAAATAAAATCTACAATAGATATTGCCATTATACTAATGAAAAATATGTATCATAAATAAAAAATAGGCTAATGAGTGTAGGACTAGTGTAAATTGCTTATCTTATTAGGTAATTATTGATTAATTCTTCATTTGATTGAGATCTATTGTTCTTTTGACATGTTTCTCCTTAATATATTAATACTTATCGTGCTAGTGAGACTTTATCTAAATAATAATTTGAAAAATAATTTTATGTATTTTTATTATTTGGGAGGCTTGAAAAATTAGAAAAGCAATAGGATATTTTGCAATTGAAACTCCATACTTTTGAAAACATTAATTATTATATGTTGCAAGTAGTGAAATTTATAATCATAGTATAATTTTTTTCTTAATAATTCATTTTTCCATTTGATATAGGAACAAGTTGTTTGTATATTATAAATTTTTTAAATAAGATAATTTATAAACTCATGAGAAGAAAATCTGTTGAATTGATGAAAATTGAAAGTTGCAAGAAATAACTAGAAGAACATAATAGATTATCTAATTTACTGGGAAAACATCTTGTCAAAAAAAGAAAAGGGTAATCAAGAAGAAAATTATTGTAGTATAAAAAAAATTTATATCTCCAATAATAAAGTTTGAAAAAATAATCTCTTTTTAAACATAAACCAACATACTTCAAAAACTCCACTCCTTTGGTTTGAATTTTTTGCGTGCATGGTAGAATCCGCTTCGAGGGTACCCCACAGTCCCCACCTATCCTCTTCTGACCAAATTCTTGCAATGACACATGCTATTTCAACAACCTTAGGGGGATCTCATGTGTTGTTCGTTGTTGGTGATCCTGTGATTCCTAGCCTACCTATTGTAGATATGTCAATGATCCCTATCACTCTGGGTTTAAAGGGATGGAATAACGTGTTGACTAACTTGAGTCCGGTTACTAAGACTTCCAATTTTGGCCCTAAGGTGGAGATCTTTGTTTTGGGTACTGAATTCTCTATCCCCGAAGCTATTAGTGATAGGATTGTTTCATCCATGGAGAACATGGTGGTGGGAAAATTATTCTCCTTTTTCCCTATTGTTGATATGGTGAGAAGATGAGCATCTACAAAATTACATCTAAAGGGAAGTGTGGTTGTCTATGCCATGGTTAGTGGACTCTTCCTTTTCAAGTTCACAACTGAGGAAGATTTGATTTTAATTCTCTCTTTGGGTCCCTCGGTTTATGGGAAACGTGGTATGTCTGTGTTGTTGGAAACCAGGTTTTGACCCTGCTATCAATCTCAACAAGTCAGCTCTTGTGTGGGTGCATCTACCAGGACTACCCCTAGAGTATTGTGATGATTTTGTATTTCAAAGTATTTGTGATTATTTGGGTCATTTCATCACATCGGACTCCATTACTAGATCAAAATCTAGGTTAGTGTTTGCACAATTTTGTATCAACATTGATATTAATAAGACCTTACCTAGTTTTTTGAAGCTTTGTTCCAAATTTGGGTCCTAGACTCAATAGGTCTACTATAAGAATGTTGTGATTTATTGTCAAAAATGTGCTAAACTTGGTCACCTTATTTTGGATTATAAGTCCGCGATAAATCATAACCCCAACCTTAGTGAACCATCTACGGATGTCCTCACTAATAGCAACCTTTTTAAGTTTGATATCCTTAAGATCATTGATTCCCTGACTAAGGCTAGGCTCATTGACTTGGTGATCTTGGAGTTTCAGTCTGTGGAAATGGTTTCTTTTGATTTTTTTTTGACTCTAAGTGGGTCCTCTCCCAATAGTGTTCTAGAATTAAATTCCCCTCATTACCTATTATTGAGGTGCTTGGGGTGCCTTTGGGTGAAATAGAGAAAATTCAATTCCCTAAGATTAAGGATATTGAGGAAGGTGAGTTATGGGATGAGGGAGTGACAAAGGAGACACCTCATCTTTGATAGACAAAGATGGCTATCTTGTCTTAGGTTCAAACCATGAAAGAAGAGTTTTGGTCAACTCCTAAGAGGAAGGGTAAAAAAAAGAAAGCAGATGTGGGAGGTGATTCCAAACCTGGTAGACCCAACCAATAGTAGACTAGGAATAGAGAGACATCAAAGGAGATTACTATTGGTAAAACTAGGACATTAGAAGTGCCTTCAAAGAAATTATCTAAATTAAAATCCTATCTTGGAATGTGAGAGGGTTAAATAGCCCCCACAAGCAGTTGGACCTAAAGAATTATGTTTTGGAAGACAAGATTGACGTTTTGTTGTTACAAGAAATCAAGATGAAAAAACAAACTTTGAACCCATAGCTAGGTATATTTGGTCAAATTCCATTTTTTCTTGTAGTGATGCAGATGACTCTTCAGATGGGCTATCAGTGATGTGGAATCCTAATAGGATAACTGGAAATGAATTATTCCAATGTAGGAATAGTGTGGGTATCCAGTTCTCTCATGTTGGGGGTTCTTGGTTTATGATTAACATTTATGCCCCCAATTTAAGGAATGTGAGGAAATCCCTCTAGTAGGAAATAATTGACTAGATATAGAGAAATAGGGGGACCAATGGCTGGTGGTTAGTGACTTCAACTCTCCCTTATACCCCTTGGAGAAGTGTGGGGGTCCGATTGATTACTTTGATAACATGGCTGATATGACTGATTTCTTAAACAATGTTGGTCTGGTGGACATTGATTTGCAAGGTTAGGCTTTCACTTGTTATAATAGGTGTTTGGGTATGGTTTGATCTAGGTTCGCCTTGATAGATTATTCTTCTCTCCTAATTGGATGGCCTTACTAAACTTCAATCTGTTGGATTTTCCCTGGACTGTTTCAGACCATAATCCTCTATTGTTGGTCTTCAATGAACACTATGTTGTGGGTCTATTCCATTTCCGTTTTGAGATCATGTGGAATTCCCATCTAGACTTTGGGAATAAGATTGTTGCTCAGTGGAATATCCCTATACATGGCTCCCCCATGTTTAGGATTTTCCAGACTTAAGTATATCAAAGATATGGTTAAGGGGTGGAACAAGCGGGTGTTTGTGGATGTTTTTCATCAAAAAAAATTTATTGCTGATAATCTTACGGTGACACAAAAGAGGATGGAGGAAGGGGATATTAGTGTGCAAACATGTCAACAGGAAGGGGATGAATGCATGGAATGGGAATTTTTTTTTTAAAAAGAATATATTTTTTGGAACAAAAAGCCCATAATTCATTGGTTGACTGAGGGAAATTGGAACACTTCTTTCTTTCATGTTTTGGCCCTTTAGAAAAAGTAATCAGATAAAAAATTTGAAAAATGAGTGAGGGGATGTTATTACGACCCCTACCTAGATTGTCCTTTTAACTTTTGGAAATTTCCAACATACTCTATCAGCTCCTATTGAGGCTCCTAATCCGGCTATGGATGACCTACTATTGGAACCCCTTTCCTTCTTCTATAACTTAGGATGATAGAGAGACTATTATGTGTGTTGTTTCTCCTAAAGAATTTTGGGTTGTTGTGTTCAGTATGGGGGCGTACAAGGCCCTAGGACCTAATGGTTTTCCCTTGGCTTTCTTCTAGATTTTTTCAAGACATTATGGGGGAAGATCTAACTCTAGTGGCTAGGGATTTTTTAGGTTCTAGAAAATTGCTCAAACAACTAAACCACACCTTCCTTACCCTTATTCCAAAAATTAAGGATCCAGAGGCCATGGCTGATTTTCGTCCCATCAGCCTATGTAATACCATTTATAAGATCTCCAAAATCCTGGTGAATCGCTTGATATTTCTTCTGGAAAAAATTATTAGCACAAGCCAAAAAGGCTTTGTTCTAAGATGCCATATCTTGGATGTTGTTATTTCCACTCACAAAAATTTGTATTCTATGGACTAGTGCAATAGTGCTAGTATGAATTTTAAGCTCGACATCTCAAAAGCTTACGACAAAGTCTTATGGGACTTTCTTCCCAAAGTCCTTGATAATTTTGGTTCAATCAGAGGGTGATTAGCATTATTTTGGAATGCATTACTACTGTGAAGTATTCTATCCTGGTCAATGGGGTCCTTCATGGTTTCTTTACAACTGGAAGAGATATAAGGCAGGGTGAACCCTATCTCCTTATTTGTTCATAATGGTTGTTGATTTGTGTTGTGTATGAATGTTGTTAGAATGTTGTTGGAGGGCTCTATTAAAGGTGTTAAACTGACCACTACTTTGGATCTGGTTGTCATTCAACATTTTATGGATGAAACCATTATGTTTGGGAAATATTTGGTTGTGGAAGCAAGGAAATGGAAAAGTTACCTCAAATAATTATGTGGCTTGCTCAGATTAGTGTATAAATTATAATAAGAGTATGATCTATTTCTTTAATAGCACTCCTGGCCTACAAGATTGTGTGACCATTGTTTTGGGTTGGTGAGTGTCTCCCTTCCTTCAGTGTATTTGGGTCTCCCTTTCACTATTAAGAAAGTCACTCCCACTTTCTGGAATACTATCCTTGAAAGGATTCAAAGGAATCTAGTAGGGTGGAAAGGCTCAATCCTTAGTCATGTCGGTAAGCTGCAACTCCTTACTATCACCCTTCAAGGGATTCATGTGTACTTCCTTTCCATGTTCAAAAATCCTAGTTACATCGCTGAAAATTTTGAAAAAATCTAAAGAAACTTTCTCTAGTCTAGTACAGAGGAAAAAATAAGATGTCTTTGGTTAGTTGGGATAAGGTTTTCCTTCCTAAAGCTAGAGGAGGGATGTATATTAGGAATTTTGAATCTACCAACAAATCCTTTCTTGCAAAGGTGGGGTGGGATCATTCAAGGAATAAAAAGGACTGGTGTATGATTATGAATGCAAAGAACATAAGCAAATACCCCTAATTAGATACATCTCGAATGAACAGCCTTGTGGGTCTTTGACTTGGAATAGTATTTGCAAGATGAAGAGGCTGCTACACTCTAGGTTGAGATGGAAACTTGGAAATGGTAGCAGCATTTGTTTCTGGGAAAACCCCTGGCTATTTGAATCCCCCTATCCTTATTTGATTTCAAGAATCTGATGGAGCCTGTGCGTCTATTTTTTGGCAGGAATTTTTGTGATTACCTTCATTGTCTATAGGGATGCAATAAATGGAAAGATTTAGGTTTATGCTTCCCCTTTTCCTCGGATTTGAAACCATTGGCTAAGTCCTTACAGGAAATCCTCTCCCTAACTAGAATTCACATATCCAATATTGAGGATGAGTTCTTCTAGACTAAGGAACGCAAGGGAAATCTTTCTTTTAGGTCGTCTTATGGTTTTATGTTAGATAGGGGTATTCATAGTAGACTTTGGAAATAGATTTGGAATAGGCCCTTGACACCAAAAATAAATTTCTTCTGGTGGACAGAATGTCACAATAGAATTTTGACCCAAGATAATTTTAGGAAAATGGGATTCTAGATCTTGAATAGATGCATGTTATGCAAAATTAATGAAGAGTCAGTTCATCACATGTTACTGCACTATCCATTTGTTACTAAAGTTTGGAATTTGGATTCTGGAAAATTGGACTCATTAGACCCTAAATGGGGACTTAAAATCCTTTATTGAAGGATGGTTTGGCCCCTTCCAACACCCTCTGGCCAAGGAGATCTAGATTCAAATCCCCCCATCATTTTTTGGTTCTTATAGAAAGAGAGGAGCAACTAGATCTTCAAATATACTAAGAAAAACCCCAAGGAATTTTTTGGTATTGGGTTCAAACTTATTTTTGAGAATGTCTCTTTATACACTTGGAAACCCCTGAACAAAGCCCCTACTGAATGGGAGATCAAGATGGAAAAATCTTGGAATAATAACCTGGATATCAACTCCTTTGATAAATCCAAGTCTCTAGCTAGAAGGAACATGATCTGGAACCCCCTGAGCATTGGTTGGTTCAAACTGAATTTTGACAGAGCGGCTAAAGGGAACCCAAGAATGGCTAGCATTGGTGGCATAATCAAGGACTGCAAGGGAAACTTTGTTGTTGGCTTTTCTAGAGGTATTAGCAAACAATAGAGGCATGAGTGTTACTCAAGTTCATTGAATTAGTTGTCACTTTAGGCATAAAAAGATACACATAGAAGGGGACTCTAAGATGGTGATTGACTTTGTTAATCATTATCATCTTCAAGGATGGAGCATCAGGGATATCCTTTTAGACATAATTTTTTAATTTCAAAACTGGAAAGGAAGTTATTGACTCACACCTTTCATGAGGGAAATCAGGTGGTGGATGCCCTAGCCAACTTTGGTTCCTCATGAAGTCTATGCAAATTTTGGAGAAGACTTGGGGCTCTATCGGTGTATATACAAGGATTGATCCTTGATGAGAAAAAAATATAATTGTTTAGATGGTAGCCAACTATGATGTTCTTGGTGGGTACAAGTGGCTCTACACATTAGGGCCTTTGATGATGTGGACTATGCTGAATAATTTGGTGAGGATAAAGTGGGGTTTTGAGGGGATTTTAGGAATTATGACTATGTATGGTTGGGTTCTCCATAGCTTTTATGGGTTGTCTTGTTGTAAGTACCGTATATCACATAATTTTTTTGAGAATGTGTGGTTAGCGAGGTTTATTTCTAACTTGTTCGATATTTATATTCTGATCAAGCTTATGATGACCCTAAGATTTAATGTGGTGCAATTAAGGAATTCAAATTTTGGCCTCTTAGCAAAAGGTCTAGGAAAATGTGTAAGTTGAAAATAACTTCTAGCACGTCGGTTATTAATTATTTGATAAATTTCATCATGGATTTCTATCTAAGCTTATTGTACTTAAGGAAAGATTATGGCCCCATGGTGATGATTTCCTTGGGAATGACCACCAATGTGTGTAAACTTCTGGAAGCTTTAATTACGCTTTCTTGTCCTTGGTGGTTTGGAAATGGTGTTATAAGGTTGGGTCTCTATTGTTAGGGTGATGTGTCTATTATCTTTTTGGTTTCTGTTGTTTTTGATCTATACTCTATAATGCAATGTACTATTGAACTTGGCCTCTTTTGGCCCTACGAGCTCGCTATGTTTTGGGTACGGCACCCAGTAAATGTAGCTTATCTAATTAAAAACATACTTCAAAATTTTATAAACACCATATAAATATATATGTCAAATATATTTTTGGTAGCTAAGAGAAAATAAAAAGTAATCTTCTACTACATTCCAAAATATGTTCCATTTTCAATAGATATAAATGAAGTAGATAATTTTATTAAAACAATTGAAGAAAAGTAAATATAAACTACCAACACAATAGTTTAAAGATCTCAAATAAGTGTAATCTAAGATACAATTGTAAGATCTCATGATGAAGGTAGTCATAAGAGTCATATAGGTATTATTTAAACCATAATTACACAAAATATGAATTTAAATTGATGGTAATTGATATATCATATGAAATTATGATTCTTTGATTAAAACTCTACAAGGGCAATATCTAACATGTTATTTTGGATATTGTAATACTAATTCTTAGAGTTGTGTTATTTGGAAAGTATTATTGTGATGACACCTTTCAAATAAAAACACAATGGTTATCACTGTGACCAAACCTCAACTAACATAATTAGAGTTATCAATATGGAGATACTTGAAACAAGAAGATAGATATTATCATAGCAATGTTCAGAACATGTAACATTTTTTAACATATATTTTTTTCTACAAATTCACATCTATCATATTATTTAAGTCATTGTCACACCATATTTTTTTGTTATTTGACGAGTATTATTGGGGCGATACTTCAAATAAAAATACAATATGTATTTTGTGATTATCTCAGCTAATAACACCATATATATTGTTGTGAAATTACTAGAAATAAAGACACTATAGTATCAGTGTGGTCATACTTCAACTAACATCATGAATGGTATCTATTTAATGATACATAAAATACCATTTTAGGTATCATTGTGGCCATATCTCGAATAAAAACACAATAGGTATTGTTGTGGTTGTACCTAAACTAATATCATGATAGGTATCATTGTGGTGATAGTTATCATCATGGTAATACTTAAATAATATGATAGCTATTATCATGTTGATTCTTTGAACATATAATGTTTTTCAAAAAACTATCACCAATGCAATACATTCCATTATGCTACCTTTATGCCATGTCCCAATGTTTGATTGATTGTTTTGTAAATAAATAAAAATTGAGATTTGTGGCAATACCATTATGCCTTTCCTCTCTTGTAATTTTGGGTTTTGGTAAATTATGACATGCCATCTACTCTCCTCTCTATGGTGACTCTATAACCAAATGGACATAGTACTAATCTAGTTGAGTTGGCTTTAAATCTGGATTTTGTCACATACCATCAGGGTATGATATCATTGATAAGAGCTACTATTAATCATTGTGATTGTGATAATCAAAATCATAGATTTTCAATAGGATTGTGATTTGAATGTCAATTGTGTGTCCTTTGATTTCTCCATAAAATTTTATTTTTATATTCTCAATCTTATAATTCTCATCTTTTTGTTCACATTAAAAATTCTAATGAGATGAATTAAAAATTTCACCTTTGGTCAAACTTGGCCACCAATTACTAAATTAGTGATGTGTTGACTCCCTTATCGTGCACGCTAATATAATCCTATCAAGCACATCGTATTCCACATTTAAACATCTTCAAACAATGCTCATGAATTAATCTATGAGAAATGCCATGCCTCACAATATTTTGAACCTTGTAACATATCAACAAAAGTGCTTTTGACAATTGTAGCAAGACAACAAATCTTTTGGAAGAACATGTGATTGATGTAACAAAGCACTCAAATCCAATGGATCAAAAAATCAAGAGGCACAAACTTGGAATATTAAATCTTCATAGAACCAATTAAATATTAGTAAAGGAGATAGCTTCGTTTGCAATCTAGAAAGTTGAATAGGTTGTACATCATTGAGAATTTTTTTTATCATTTTGGTTGTGAGAGGCCATATAGATTACAAAAAGTGTGGTTTGTGTTCTAATTTTGTGTTGATGGTGTGTGGATCCCACCACAAGATTCTAATTTGTAAGCAACTTTAAGTCACCAATTAAGTCATTAGACCCTACTTTATATTTTAAAGTGAAACTAGAATGACAAGTCACTTGAGGATTTAAAGTGGTTATGAGATAGTTATAATTTTTAATACCTACCGACATGCAGGAACTATCATTTTCCAAATCGCTTAATAGGGCAAATAATTTGTGTACCTTTCAGCAAATTTTGGGAATTATTTCATGCGTGTTAGTCTTGGGGTTTTGGTTATGTTTTGAGGGGAAAAGATGTAATTTTTTTAACAAAACATATTTTAAAGGGTATCTATCATGGATTTGATTAGCTATGAAGGTTTGAGTCATTTTTGCAACCTTCATGTAGTTCAAGATTGGTATGTACTTTTGAACAATTAAAAAATGTTTTTTTACTTGTGTTGTGTAGTATCGAGTGGTCTTTTAGTAATAATTTATTCGTGCATTTGTTATTTTTTGTACTACATGGGGGTTGTTTAGTACATTTTATAGTAATTTTTAAGTGTGTAATTATTACAAGGTGTTAATGTAAAGTTCTTAAAAAGGGTGTTTGTAGGTGTTCTTTTGACCAATGGTATGTTATAATTTTTGAGTGATAAGAATTATTTCTTTGGTTTGGATTATAAAAATGTGAGATCTTCAAGGCCATGGTAGGTTTGAGCTTCTTGAGGTAGTGTCAGATCAAGAGATTTCAATGCAGTAACACTAATTTTGGTGCGATTTTTTTACGTTTTCAGTATTTTGATAGGTGTTTGCAAGCCCGCATATATTAAACCATTTTAGTAGCTTGATCTTTAATGGGCCTAAAGTCACCATGAAATATTTCATGAAATATTTTTTCATCCTCTAAATAGTTATTTGAATGCATCGGATGAGGCCACGTGGCAAACACCTGCTATCCCTTGTAGTATCAACATCCTGGAGAGATTCCCCACGAGCTGGTGGGGAACAACTAGGATTCAATTGGTAGGGTTAATCACAACCTTCAGATCTTGGCCCAACCAAAATTACTTCTTCTTAGACTATTGAGGTGCACCAAATGGATGGGACATGCGAAATGCGCCCGCTATCCCTCATAGTATTTTGTGACATCAACATATCCGAGCGGGGTAGTGATGAATGGTCCAAATTTCATCCACGGGAACAGGGTGCTTCTTTAAACAATTTTAATATTACATGCCCTAATTTGTGACATAAAAAAAGGAACAACTTTAGCCTTCTAAAATATTTTGATGCATGTCATCATTTGTTTTATAATAGTAGGTGGGTCTTTTTTGCTACGTGTTTGCATAGCGCAAGATTTTGAGAACAATAGGTTTTTTAGGTTTTGTGCATTGCATGATTGGCAAAGAGACAATTGGTGAGAATAATTTTAAAATTCATCAAATGAATATTAAATCTAATGATAGATTTGATGAATATTATTATTATTTATGATATTTTGATCAAAATTAATAGTATAGTGTTATTATTGTGTAATGTAGGTGATATATAATTTATGGGTCAAGATGTTTGTAATGGAGGTTTTTTGATTCGTATGCTAGGACATAAAATTGTAATATTGTTTTGGGTTGGAGGGCTTCAGAGGTTGGTTTTGGCGGAATATTTTTTTAATTTTTTCTTGATTATACTTTTAAAATCGATAATATATGGAACATAGTTTAAGACTAAAAATGCTTTTGGTGGAATGAAGCCTTTTTTGGTTTCTTATTTTTAATTATCTTGTATAGTGGAGACATATGACAATGGATTGTATGGTTTTTTGTAAGTTTTTTGTTGTATAGGGGAAGCTAAAGGACAATATTTAAATTTTTATAGTAGGTTGTGGTAATTATTTAGGCTTTGATTAAATGTAAAAACTTGTAAATGATTATTTTGATTGGTTGTTTAGATTTGTTGTAGATTTCATATCGTTTAAGTGGGTTTCTTGTGAGCTTGAGGTACAATTTGCATTTAGCCAAGGAGTGGGTTGTGTTAGAACCAAAATTCAACCTCAATTTTTTACTATTCCTCACCACCTTATTATGACCATTTTATTTTACACCTTGTACATCATCCCTCAAAACCATCACTTTTGCATAATAAGCTTGAATTTATCAAATCATAATCTCCATAAATCTATTCCACTAAAAATATTATTAAAAATCACCTTCCCCCATAGTTATTGCCTTAACACATACATCCCCTTAAGTCTGTTACTAGAAACACATTTTAGTGAAACAATATCATTTCAGGGAGAACTACGCCACAACCTCTTCGATAAGTTGATAAAACAAGCCAACACAAATTATCAGGGAGACCACTACACTTTGAAGTGACATATCCCAAAGTCTCTCTAACAGTCCAAAAAAGGAATAGTTTGAAGACACTTAAGTGTTTCAAAGGGAAAACATAGCTTGTCTCTCCAATGAATCAAAATGCAAGATGCTAAAGAAATATTGATATTTTAAATATGCTAAATGATTTTGGCATTCAAGAAATAGAAAAACATCTTTCATACATAATTGATTAATATGCAATAAATAATGGACAACTGGAAAATCCGAGACTTGGTGAACGTAGTGAAAAATTAGAAGAGACGTTGAATTATCGAGCTAAGAAATGTAAAATTCTCTTCAACACTACGAAAATAGTTGAAAATAAAATATTGAAGAGGCCAAATTATATCGAGAGGATATTGATAAAAGTCTCTTTGATCACTCTGAAAATGAGATAATAAATAAAAAGAATGCAACAAAGTAACACTAAGGGAATGATTTTGAGGAGACCATAGGATGTTGAAGACAAGTAATAACATGTCTCTTTGAGGTTGTAAAATAAGGAATATTGAAGAGATGAGCTTGTATGGGGGAGACATAAATAAAATTATCTCTGAAACTCTAATAGACAAAAGGAAGATGATTGTCAAAGGGACATTGACATATCAAAGGGAGATGATTGCAAGTCTCTCTGAAAATTTGATAACCTAGAAGGGAAGAATATAAGAAAAAGGGTAATGAATTTTTCGGAAATACCATATGATATTGAAGAGAAACTTGATCACATGTCTCTTCGAAACTCCGAAAAGGAAACAAGGGTACAAGCATGTCAAATGGAGAACAAAATATCGGTGATTGTAATTAAAGCCCCTTCAACACAACAAAGAGGTATTTTTCACCTGGTTGACATGGTTGGTGGGGCTTTTGAAGAGACAACTAACATTAAGGCCACCATCAATTATCAAGTTGGAAAGCATGAAATTTATGAACTAGAGTCGATAGAAATGTACCAAATATTTATACATCTTGCTCGTAAGATCTAAGAGTCTTAATGAATTTAAGTTGAAAGTTGAGGACGCAAGATCGAGCAATAGTGAGAAGCTCAAAGAAGGTGACATTAGTTCAAGTAAGTACCCAAGACTCAGCTGAAGAATTTATCAAAGTTTATTTGAATTGTAGTAGAGCTAGGATTTTAAAACATGGAAGGAAATTTATAGAAACCCAAAGCAAAGAGACAAAAAATAGAGACAAGACGTCTAAACTAATATTTAATTAAACAATGTCCAATTTTGGACCAAATTCTAGATGAACAACCCAGTTAAACCCCTCAGCTGAGAAGTTAGAAGATAAATACAATAATTTAGGAGATGTATGGACTCCACAATGAGGGTATGAAATATTCATATACCATTATAGAAAGAAGTATAGGTATAAGATTGTATCAAACCCATGGAATATAAATCTAGGAAAGCTTGTTGTACTGAATGTGTTTATCAACATGGAATTAATCAAAGTATTTGCCAGAATTTATAACCCCAAAATGAGGATGATTCATTCACATGATGGATCACACTTTCTCCCCATCACCAGAGATTATATTGCTATGGTTTTTCAATTGGATACATCTCTGAAAATGCCACTAAATATCATAGATCTTTTGGAAGAATTCTACACCATGGACACAAGCTAAAAATGATGGAAATTTTGTTGCATACACCCTGAGACACAGGGGGTCAGCTCAAAATATTATCTAGTAATGAGTGACCTCATTTTTCTATTGATTTGTTTGAAGAATAATATCAATATACATATTATTCAGCTTTTCAAGTATTGGGAATAGATTTTCCTACCAAAATGGCTATAGCCCCTATGATTTTGGCTATAGATGTTCAAAACTAGGATGCTAGACCTTTCAACTATGAAAATTACCTGGCAGAGGTTATACAGACATCACTTACCTCTATAAAGAACAATAGTGATGTAATCAATTTCAGAAAAAATTATTTGCTTATGCACATGGTATTTTATGAAGGACAATCCATGGGGATGTGGGAAGAAGAATTGAGAATTAAGGACTTGGATGAAGATGAGAACATAAGGCTAGTACAAATGTGGAATTCAATTTGGGATAGTAGATGCATAAGGTCTTATTACTTTTATTTTGAAGAAAACTTTGTGAAACCCTTATAAAAACTAATTGATCATTGTGATTATAATTTGTCCCCTAGGATACATAGATTTCTTAGACCTAAAGAGAAAAACCCAACAAGAAAGGTAAACCACAACTGGGGTGATTGGTACTCCTATGAGGATTACACTATGATCAGAGTGTATGAGTTTGAGGAAGCACCACTCCTTCTACCTAAAATAGTTCCTAACAAGATTTCATATTTAGATATAGTAAGGTAGTTGGCTTAGATTATATGCATCTTAAGAGTTATGGAAATCAATCTCTCATGCCTTCAACTTCATGTTTTGGTGATTTTACTATTGTTTCTGAAAAGGGATATGATTTGTTGGCAGAAAGATAGACTATTATGGTATGCCACAAGGAAATAAAAGGGAATATTTTGATCCTAAGCATTTCATTCAAAGAGCAAAACTGACACAGAAGTTGAAACGATATGAGCATGAGTTCTTTGTAGATGATGTAATCAAAAACTATGATGAATCTCAAACAACAATAAGAAAGGTCACATATAACAGGGTAATGATGGTAGAGGCATGGATGGAAATTCATAATCCACTATATACAAAATCCTTTCATGAAATACAAGACCCTATGAATAGAGTTGAGTAATTAATCCTGCATGAGGAAGAATTGACCAAGGATGTGCCTCTAGTAGCCTTTGAGAAAAGAAGAGGTGCTTGTTCTAGGAAACAAGATGAAGATATAGTGCCTTTGAGTCATTCACAACCACAACCCACTCTGAATGTTAGCTTCTTAGTTGTCACTCCCATTACAATTGAAGATGAAAATGAGGTCACACAAGTGACTGCTCCTTCTATCCCACAATATGAATTACTACCCAAAATGAGTATAGTCTCATTCGAAGCCTCAAATAAACTCTCTGATGATGCAAGACATTGTGCAAGTCAAGAGTTCATTTGAGATAATGTATTTGTTCAAACCTCAAAATTTAAGTCATTCATTTATAAATACAAAGGAAAAATAATAAGAGAAAGAATGAAATAAATTAATCCTGAGCAAGAAAATGGCAATCTGAAAGAATTACATGAAGAAGTTGACAATGAAATGAAAAACATCACCCCTAAAAGAGGACGAGAGCTATTACAAGAGGTTGGGGTCATGCTTCTCCCAAGATGGGATATCATTTCAACTATAGTCTTTGATAGTTTCATGAGGAGGGAGAATAAAACCTTGCAGCTAACAGATGAAGCTAGTGACAAGATTTATACTGGCCTAGGGTATAATCTGGATAATGCTACTTTACAAATTTGTGCTCTATACCCACTAGGAAAGAGGCCCACACTTATTGATAACCCCACTCAAGTATTTAGCCATCTTTTAGTACAATGAGTGGGAGATGCAGATCCTATTGAGATTGTTGAATCAAATGTAAATGTTGCTAAATTTACCAAGGCTCAAATTGAAAAATTAATAAGAGATAACAAAGGGCTTGCTTTTGAAAATGAGAGATTAAATCAAGAAGTGATTAATTATAGAGATAATTTTCCTTTCTCCTCTGGCCTTTATTCTCCATTGGTATACTATGAGAGAAAGGTACTTCAAGCTATGTTTGAAACTACGTATTGGAAGCGAAAGTATAAATGATTCAGTAAAAACGTGAAGAATTAAGAAAGTAATTAAATATTACTAAATTTGAAATGGCTGCAGAGTTGGTAAGAAAAAAATTTGAAAAAATGTTCAAGAAATCTGATAAGGTTTGGATTATCCATAGAAAAACATTTGCAACCTACCAAGAACATAATAGATTGCATAGTAGAATGAAATAGATAAAGGAACAAATTAAAGCCAAAGAGAATATTTGTGAGCATGTATTTCAAGAGTACAAAGAATTGGTGAAGATGCATGACCACTTCCACACCATACTGATGCAAGAACTTGGTGATTTCAACCAGTCTTTGAGTATGGCTTTACCAAAATTCTTCAGTGATGAAGGAGAGCTGAAGGAACAAGATGTATGGAAGAATGGAATCGCTCAATATTTACTAGTGGTCCTTGATTAAATCAATGATGAAGAGAAATTAATGGACAAGGAACATATAAAATTGGAGTAGATTTCCACTCTCAAATTTTCTATGAAATATATCATCAACAACGTTGATACATATACTAAAACATGATATATCGAACCTAGCTAAAGTTAATTTTTTTATCGCTTGAACAAAATGAGAAATAGGGGATGCCAAAGTTTTGTAATTATCTGATGCCTTATCATGGAGTATGGTCCTTGAACATAATTTTAGTGATCACGGGTACCTGATGAAGATTAACATATCGTGGTGCATCATAGGTTATTTGTGGACTTCTCAGTTTTATTGTTTATGTCTAATATAGTTGTTAGCATTTTAGTTATGAAACAACACAACTTTTTGTAAAGGCCTAAAGCTTGTAGCTTCTCACATATATAAGGGAAACCAAGTCCTAATAAAATACATTATAATGTAGAGGCATTAAACCCTTATTCAAAAACACAACAAAATCTTATGCAACATCAAACATGAGGAAAAAAATTTGCAACAACATAATTAATCTTCTTTATTTAACTTGCAACACAGTTTCACAAATGCAAAATAATCTTATTACATAAGTTTGTGCAGCCATATAGGCTAAATAAAATCATTACAAAACATAATTTAATCTTCTATAATAACAGCAAACAACATCAAGGAAAATCTACAAGCTCCTCTTCTTCAAATCACCTTCCTGCACTACGAAATTGACCCTTCAATCTGCCTTCTTCCACAACCAAATTTTCTAATATTCAATCATGGATATCATAATCCATTTTCTGCTGAAACACCTCCAAAAATATGCAACAAAATTTCATTTTCTCCTCTTACCAAGAGAAGCCATGCCTACCTCTCTTTTCCCCAAAAAATCTTGAAGAATAATGAATTCAAAATTGTTAAATAACCTCCAATGATGCATCCACCTCCCTGTCAAGGAATTTATTTCATATGCTTAATTTTACCTTCCTCAAACAAGTACGCCATTTTTTGTAGCTTCATATTTAAAACCTCAAAAAAAACAATTAAAACAAAATAAATGTCCATTCTCAGCAGCCCACCAAAGATAGGAAAAGCAGTTTTAATTCTTCCTTTTTTGACTCCTAAAAAAAGAAGATGAATAAAAGCAAGTCTGGGTGCCCACTTCCACAACCCCTATTACTTAGGAATCGAGCACATAGTGTTTTAAAACTCTACATCTCAATCCCAACGCCCCCATAATGTTTTTTAAATATTTAATAATTAAATGTTTTAAAATTTCTTTATTTTGCTTTTTCACCCACAATGCAATTTGTCAAAGTTGTACAAAAGATTAATTGGCAAATTAATCTATTTGAAGATAAATATTTATCCATCCTCAACATGTAATCCAAGCCAAAAATATGAAATACCATCACTCCAAAATTTCCACTCCAAAATTAAGCAAAATAGATTGAAACAAGATTACCACTAGGCCATGGATGCTCCTGCATCACATTAGATTAGGATTATCAATAAAGTAGCAACAATATTAGCATATATATTTTACAGCAAAAAAAAATTCTGCTATACAATGTACCATTTTTTGAAGTAAATACAATGGAGAAGGAGCTTTAACTAGGAGGATAAGTTTTGGTGTCGATTGTTTGTTGATACTACATGATTATTTGGTTGTCTCCAATTTGATGCTTTCTTAATTTTTAAATTAGTCTATCAAGCTCAATTTATCAAGGCACATTTGTTGTTCTTATGTGATTTAATTGATTGGTTTCTTCAAAATAATTAAAATCCTTTTCATAAGTCACAATAATCTAGGAGAATCATTTGGATCGATAAGAAGATCCCTATAATTGATAAAATTATCATATTGTCTCTAGTTTGATTCTAAATTGTTATTCAAATCAGAAGTATATTTGATTTGTTAGGGCACACTTGTTTCTTTTGTGTGATTCAATTAACTTTTTCCTTCAAAAGGATTAAAACTTCCTATTAATTAATCATATTAACCTAAAAATAATCATTTGGATCAATAAGAAGAGTATGATAGTTACATTCGTGCACATTTATACAAGGTGTAAATAGTCACAAGTACCAAACAATTCAAATTGTAGCCAGTAAGTAGGTCACACATCATTCACCTCTTGACTCAATTAACCCAATAGAATTAGGCACTGGTCACATACCCATTTCATTACAAAATTTATAAAACCTTATTCATACATTCATAATTTAAATTTTAGCACTAGGAATAGGAGTAGCTATTAATTTTTTATCTATTCCACATTTCATGTCATTGTGGGTAGATCCCTAGATCCAATTAAGCCACACAACTCTTAAATCTACATCAATTATCAAGGTTTAGTAGAGCCTGAAGTTCTAGGATTCATCAACCACATAGGTTAGCTCCATTCGTTAGCCAAAAAATGTTGTAACTCTCAGCATAGAGCCTGACATCCTCTTAGGATTTACAAATTGCATTTTTGAGACCTAACAGGTTGGTTTTTGGCTTGAGGTATGGTTTGCATGTAGGAAGTCATTGGTCAATATAAGATTTGTTGTAGATTTCATATCATTTCAGTGGTTTGCTTGTTATCTTGTGGTACAATCTACATGTAGGTAGGGTAAGTGCACAAAGATGGTTCCCAAAAAGGGGACTTAAGTGGACAAATTTTTTCTAAAATCAGGAAATACTGATCTTGGACGTGAAATTGAGGATAGTTACACTCAAATTTTTGATATGGAACAAAAACAAGGATCGAAGTGCTCTAAGTCTACTTTCTAAACTACTAATTTATTTTTAAAATGGTTGATATTAAGGGGTTCAAAAGAGGGACGTACACAAATTGGATGTTTTTGTCAGAAAAACATAACATAGCAACTCTTGTACAACCCTCGTATGGTGAACTTTTTTTTAGTATTTTAAAATCACAACGGTCAGAAGTTAGCTAACTGTATGTAGTTGATACACAATTTTTCTAATAATTTTTTAATGAATATTTGATTTTTTACTAATTTTCAAAGTGGACATTTCTTGAAAAACAAAATTTTGGCCGTGCTACCCCTACAAATTTTGGAAACTGATTGAATTTATTTTTATTTATTTTTAAAATTTGTAGAATGGAGTCTATTTTATAAAAATGTAATTTATTTGAAAATTCGATGAACGATTAATTTATAACAATAGAAATACCAAACATTTCTTTTTAGCAAAAAAAAAAGAAATAAAAATAAAATAAATTATGGATGAAAGGCTTAACATTTTCAAAAAGTGAAAAACATTACATCATTGGATAGCTAAGAGAGAACCCAACATTACCCATGTGTTTGATTTTTTCGATATTGAACCACGTGCAATCCTGACGATGAGCACGAACTTGATTATGTGAAATATGGTAGATTTAAAAAAAAATGTCTCTGGTCATTGGAATGCCTTCCAAGCCTTTGGGTTAGTATTCCAAAGCAAATGCCAAGCCTAAGGCTTGGGAATTCCCAAAGCAATATATAACGCGCTCGCGTTATATTTCAGTTTTGACATTGTTTTTGCTTCTATAGGAAACATGTCAACTAAGACATAATGTGAGGGTGTTATAATGCGCTCACGTTATGTACTCCTTTATGTTAAATTCCAGTATATTGAGTGTATGTTGATATATTTTTATGTTTGTATGTAAATGTATGCTTGTATGTCATGTATGAATGCTTGTACGTATGTACGTATGCTTGTATGCATCAATTCATATATATTGTATTTATGTATGTATGTAAGATTGTATCTACACATGTATGTATGTATTTACGTTTGTATTTAAAGGGAGGGAGAATTTAGAGAGAGAGAGAGTCTAGAGAGATGGAGAGGGGTGGAAGTGAGTTTAAGAGAGAGGGAGTGGGAGAGAAGGGTTGGAGTGAGAGGGAATTAGTTAGGTAGGGTGCGAGGGATATAGGGAGGGAGAGAGAGAATTGAGAGAGATGGAGAGAGAGAGGGGGGGAGAGAGACGAAGATAAAAAGAGAGTTATGTAGGTAGGGTGCCAAATGGAGAGACTTGAGAGTGTGAGGGGATGAGAGGGAGATACTTGAGAGATAGGTGGTGAGAGGGAGTGTGAAATATAGGGAGTGTGTGAGAGAGAGGGAGTGGGAGAGAGAGGGAGTGAGAGGGAGAGGGAGTGAGAGGGAGAGGGTGTGGGAGGGAGTGACCTAATAGAGGTAAAGAAAGAGGGGGGTGGATTGAGAGGGACCTATCTAGGTAGGGTGGAAGGGATAGATAGAGAGAGAGTTACTTAGGTAGGTTGCCAAAGGGAGAGACCTGAGAGAGAGGGGGGGTGGGAGGGAGAGATATGAGAGAGAGTGAGAGAGAGAGGGAGTGGGAGAGAGTGGGATAGAGTGGGATAGAGTGGGAGGGACATAGAGAGAGATGGATAGAGGGAGCGAGAGAGGGTGGTAGGGATTGATTGAACGAGAGGTACGTAGAAAGAGGGAGACGATAGATAGAGACAACTAGAGAGGGTAGGAGGGAGGGAGGGAGGGAGGGAGAGGTGATAAGTATAGATAGAGAGAAAATGATAGGGTTTGAGGGTATAGGGTGGAGGACCAATAGGGTTGATGGTTTCTAGGGTATAGGGGTTTAAGGTTTGAGGGTTGAGGGAATAGGGTCAATGGTAGAGGGTATTTGGTTGAGGGTATAGGGTAGAAGGTTTAAGGGTTTAGGGTTGAAGGGTTTAGGGTTAAGTGTTTAGGGTTAAGGGTTTACTTGGTTGAGGGTAGAGGGTTTAGGGTATAGGTTTGAGGGTATATGGTTGAAGGATTAGGTTCAAGGTCCAATGTAAGGGGTAGAGGGTTTAGGTTTTAAGGATTGAGGGTTGAGGGTTTAAGGGTTTAGAGTTTAAGGGCTGAGGGTTGAAGATTGATGGTTTAAGGTAGAGGGTTGAGGGTTGAGGGTTGAGGTTTGAGGGTCAAATGATGAGGGTTGAGGGACCAATATATAGGGTAGAGGTTATAAAGGTTGAGAGATTAAGGGTTGAGGGTTTAGGGATTAGGGTAGAGATTTTTCTTGTATTGAATGGTGTAAGGGTTGAGGGTTTAGGGATTAGGGTAGAGATTTTTCTTGTATTTAATGGTGTAAGGGTTGAGGGATTAGGGTTGATGGATTAGGGTTTAGGGTAGAGAGTATTGGGTAGAGGGTAGAGGGTAGAGGGTTTTAGAGTTAGGGTTTAAGGGTTGAGGGTTGAGGGTCAAGGGTTTAGGGTTGAGTGTTTAAGGGTTGAGGGTTTAAGGGTCAAGAGGGTTGAGGGATTAGGGTAGAGATTTTACTAAGTGGGTTTAAGGGTTGGGGGATTAGGGTTGAGGGTAGAGGGTAGAGGATTGATGGTAGAGGGTAGAGGATTTATGGGTTAGGGTTTAAGGGTATAGGGTTTAGGGTTGAGGGATTAAGATGTTATAGAGTAGAGGGTATAGGGGTTGAGAGATTATATTTTAAGGGTTGAGGGTTAAGGGTTAAGGGTTGAGGGTTTATGTTTAAGGGTTTAATTGGTTGAGGGTAGAGGGTTTAGGGTTTAAGGATTGAGGGTTGAGGGATTAAGGTTTGAGGGTTGAGAATTGAGGGTTGAGGGTTTAATGTATAGGGTATAGGGTATAGGGTTGATGGTTTAAGGTTCAAGAGGGTTGAGGGATTAGGGTATATATTTTACTAAGTGGTTTTAAGGGTTGGGGGATTAGGGTTGAGAGTAGAGGTTAGAGGATTGATGGTAGAGGGTAAAGGGTTTATGGGTTAGGGTTCAAGGGTGTAGGGTTTAGGGTTGAGGGATTAAGAGGTTATAGATTAGAGTGTATAGGGTTTGAGGGATTATGGTTTAAGGGTTGAGGGTTGAGGGTTGAGGTTTGAGGGTTGAGGGTTGAGGGATTAAGAGGGTATATGGGTTGAGGGATTAGGGTTGAAGGGTTGAGGGTTGAGGGTTGAGGAATTAAAAGGGTATAGGGGTTGTGGGATTAGGGTTTAAAGGTTGAAGGTTGAGGGTTGAGGGATTAGAGTAGAGATTTTACTAAGTGGTTTTAAGGGTTGGGGGATTAGGGTTGAGAGTAGAGGTTAAAGGATTTATGGTAGAGGGTAGAGGGTTTACGAGTTAGGGTTTAATGGTTTAGGGTTTAGGTTTGAGAGATTAAGAGGTTATAGAGTAGAGGGTATAGAGGTTGAGGGATTAATGTTTAAAGGTTGAAGGTTGAGGGTTGAAAGTTGAGGGATTAAGAGGGTATAGGGGTTGAGGGATTAGGGTTTAGGGTAGAGGGTATTGGGTTGAGGGTATAGGGTTTTAGAGTTTAGGGTTTAAGGGTTTAAGGATTGAGGTTAACCCTATACCCTCTATCTCTCTCTCATTTTGTCTCTCACTCCCTCTATATCTCCATCTCTCCCACTATCTCTTTCTCCCACTCTCCCCTTCTCTCACTCCCCCACTCTCCCACTCTCTCCTTCTTCCACTCTCCCCCTCTCTCCCTCCATATCTATCTCCATCTCTCCCACTCCCTCTCCCTCCCTCTATCACTCTTTCTCTCCCACTCCCTCTCCCTCTCCCTCCCTCCTTCCCTCCCTCCCTCCCTCTCTCTCTCTTTCTCTCCTACTCTCCCTCTCCCTCTCCCTCTTTCTCTCCCACTCTCTCTTTCTCTCCCACTCTCCCTCTCTCCCTCTCCTCCCTCTCTCCTCCTCCCTCCTCCCTCCTCTCTCTCTCCTCCCTCTCCTTTCTCTCCCATCTCCTCTCTCCTCCTATCTATCTTCATCTCTCACTATCTCTTTCTAACCCTCTCTCTCTCTCCCACTATCTCTTTCTCTCCCAATCTCCCTCTCCCTCTTTCTCTCCCACTCTCCTCCTCTCTCCCTCCCTA
>CM021110.1:86920190-87037074 GCA_007115665.2 Sequoiadendron giganteum | reverse complement strand
TCTCTCTCTCTCTCTCTCCTCTCTCTCTCTCTCTCTCTCTCTCTCTCTCTCTCTCTCTCTCTGTGTCCCTCTTTCTCTCCCACTCTTTCTCTCTCCCTCTCCCTCTCTCACTCCCACTCTCCCCCTCTCTCCCTCCCTATCCATCTCCATCTCTCCCAATATCTCATTCTAACCCTCTCCATCTCCCTCCCTCTCTCCCTTCCCCTCTCCCTTTCTCCTCCCTCTCCCTCCCTCCCTTCCTCCCTCCCTCTCTCTCCCTCTTAGGCAAAGAGGGAGAAAAGAAATATATTAAGAAAACCATATTTCATATAACGTGTGCATATTTTGAAGAAGTATAGATTCTACCGTTTTAGGAAAAAATAACGCGCTCATGTTATAACACGAGCGCATTTTGTATTCCACAAAAAATGGTAAAAAAATTGAATAGACCCATGATGTTAAGGCCCACACTCTAAATATTCTCCTGGTACTACGCGTGCTCTAACAAAAAGTAGCCTTTTGATGATGTGAAGTGTGCAAGCATGTTTTTCATATTCCATCACCTTTTCCATGATCTTTCATCCACCTTTGCATGAAATAGAAGAGTTTCCACATTGAAAGACATATAATATCAATTGAAGTTTGAATTTCGTTGAAAACTGATATATAATTGAAGTTTGGAGGGGAACAAACTTTTGAACAAGTCAAATTGTTGTGGAGTTTGAAGAAAGAAGAAGCTAAGCCTACATAATTGGGTTGAACTTCTCCATTTGAAAGTATGGTTTTTTAGGTATGTGAAGTCTTTACACATTTTCTTTCATTCTATTATGGCTTGCTTTCAATTTTGTTTTTCATTATAACCTTACATTGGAAATGCACATTTTAAACCTCCTAATGATTCCCATACATGGAAAATGTCTTTAATGACCCTCTTACGACATTTAGATACCCAAAATTGAATCAAATTTCAAAATGGAAGCATACATTGTCAAGGTGCCCCTACACCACAAACTTATCAAACAATCACAATGCCAGTACACTCATTATGATTGTAACTTATATGATATTTATCTTATTTCCATTCAAACTCAAATCCCCCAACATATCTAACTATTTTTTTAACTTCTTAACTAACTTATCTCTTCACAACTTTGCCAAAAAATGCATTTTTTTGCAAATGTCTATGCTTCCATTTTGAGCCTATCTTGCAATCATGGCATGCCACATTACCATTTTTCTTTAAGGTATTCTGGATTGAAAACAATCATGTCACATTTTTCTATGCTAGGTTAACTTTTGTACAGGATGATTGCAAGTATTATTCAAATGAATCCTTGAATGACATATATTTTTCAATTAAATTGAATGGATACATTTTTTAGGAACTAATATTCGTCTCATTACCATGGTATAGATAAAATTATCCACCATGCCGAAGAAAAAGACAAAGAGGAAACTAATAGACGAAGAGAATGAAACCTTCAAAGAAAATGACAGAGTTCGGGTGGCGGCATATTGTGAAAAGAATAAATTGGAAATGATTGACGAAAATAAGCCAATTGAAGAGGAACCTCAACCATCAAAAAAATAACGGGAATTGAGAACACAAAAGGAATGAATGTGAAAGCATCATTGTAAGACAGATTCAGATACCGTAGTTGGAGACACTCCCTCTACGACAAGTGAATATGAAGGGACACTATTAAGCACAAGCGAATATGGAGGGACACTATCTAGCAGAAGTGA
Source organism: Sequoiadendron giganteum (assembly GCA_007115665.2). Classification (NCBI taxonomy): domain Eukaryota; kingdom Viridiplantae; phylum Streptophyta; class Pinopsida; order Cupressales; family Cupressaceae; genus Sequoiadendron; species Sequoiadendron giganteum. Next base: position 87,035,349 of record CM021110.1, on the reverse strand, counting down.
ATATGGATGAACACCATCTAGTGCAAATGAATATGGAGGGACACCATCTACCTCAAGTGAATATTGTTGGACACCATCCAACACATCTAAAGTTGAGAGTACATCATAACTTGGATTTGACAAAGAAGGTATGCCATCATCCCCATGTGAACCTCAAGGTATGTCTTCTTCTCCACCCTTGATCGAAGGTATGCAATCTATCCCACCTCAATTAAATATTGATGAAATCCCTACTGTTGAGATGTATGTACCTAGGAGAACACCGCCTAGAATTTTGTGTAAAAAGCCAAAGTATTTGATTAATATTGATGATGAGATTTTGCAGCACATGGAAAGTTAGATTTCAACACGCACTTGTAGAAGATATGGTGGTAAGATTTGGGAATGATTCTTTGAAAGACTAAATGAGACTGCAAGATGTCAACTATTTGTTGAAATGATGCAGGGTGTAAAGTATAGGAACATCATGAAGACTCTCGGGTTGAGAACATCGAATGCATCGAGTGAAGACACTATTGTGAAAAATCTAATGGATTCTTATGAGAGTGTGGGTAAGACCTCAGGCTCAAAGGATAGTAATGTCACCTGACGTGTCATTACATTGAATTTGGTAAGCTTTCAAACAAAGAGAGATCATCTCATTATAAAGACGAGCGAACGCACAGGAATTAGTAGAAAAACTTTATCAAGTGCCATTCAAAGGCGGCAAATAATTGAGGGCAATGATTCAAATGAATTATGGGAATTCTTGGGGAGACTGTCATGAAAAGATAAAGAAGTTGTCAAAGCCTTGAGAACACTAATTGAAGAGTATTGGAAGAATAACACAAGGCCATCTCTGAATCAAAGGGGTGTGGTAAGAAGGAGAATCAGTAGTTAGAATCGTTTTTCACATCCAAAGCATTGTTTGGATATGACTCAAACCCATTTTTTTTGAAAATTTGAAAATGATTATCCTCAAATTAGTATTTCTCAAATATTTTTTGAAATGCTTAAACCTTTCTATGTGAAGATAAATCACACATGCACTACTTGTTGTTGTAGACTACATATTGAATTTTCTAACCATTATGATGTTTATCATTCTATATGTGTATATTTGCATACTAACGATGTTTTGCAGGATTGTGGCATAGAAGCCCCACCAAAATCTTCAAGAGAGTTTTTATCAAAATAATTATGTGAAATAGAGGATGGATAGATATTCTAAAGGACAACATGCTTGGATGGTTCATGCGAACGTTGTGGTGGCTTCCAACATATGCTAGTATGTCAACATATGGAAAGCACAGATGAGGTGGGACAAAAACTAGTAGAGTTCGGGAAGTATAAAATAATGGCATATGCTACAAAAGATGGGTCTCAAGCAAAAAGGTGTGATTCGGTTATTGAGAAGATTCTAGTGTACTAGTTTATGTCCATGTTTCGTGATAATATATTGTCTGGGTATGTAATGCATACCCATAGAGACCGATGGTTGGACACATAATTCAAGCTATGCAAGGAAACCTTTCTAGTTGGAAGCATAGTATCAGTGGTTGACTTTGCGGAGAACTACAATCTACAACCACAACATGAGGTGTAGTCACAGTATTACAACTCCGCACAAGTTTTGATATTTGTGCACATAGCATTCATTCATGCATCTAATAATACAGATGAGCAAAGGAAGGTATTGAGGGAGTACCACTTTTACATTAGTGATGATCACACACATTCTCTAGAGTTCGTGCAAGGTTGCTTCCAGATGTTCTACAGTGGTTTGGCTCATAGGGGCATAAAATACGACCAACATATAATATGGTCTAATAACTATGCAACATAGTTCAAGAACTTGTGCATGTTCTATTGGTTGTGAAGGATGCATGTAATTACAGGTGTTCAACATATGTGGAAATTTTGTGAGGCCAGACATGGAAAGAGGGAGCATGATGGTGTAGGAGCATGCGTGAAAAGAGCATTAGCATGAGAAGAGTTAAAGTATTAAGATAGCGCAAAGTTGACAGATGCAAAATCAATCGTCGAGTGGTGTAATGCTTTGATGGGTCCAAGTAATGAAGGCACATCTTTAGTTCGTAGATTTTTTTGTTTGATGGATGATACTAACATTGCACCATATGAGGATTGTTGTACACTAACAGGATCGAGTCAGGTACACTCTTTCCTTAGCTCAAATTCAGGTTCATGGAGTATTGATATACGAAAGATGGCATGCTTTTGTTCTTCATGTACAATGAAATCCTGGAATGATTGTGAGTCAGGGGAGTGTGTTGACATACGGTTGACAAGTTATCTTAGCCCACTTCACATGTATCGCCCTCCAACGACATTGGAACTAACACAGATGGAATCATCGGTCAACTTTGACCACGTATTAGATCTAGTTTGACTAGGTGATATATCTACTTTCTTAGTTGTTGAAATTCCATATCGTTATCTTACTTTGTACTGTATTCGTAATGTTGAAAAATTTTAAGATATTTTCTGCACATATCAATGCAGGGCATGTTTATGCAGTTATTGCAGATGAAGACAATAAAGAGGGAATAGACTATTACTTGTGTCGTGTTGAGGCCAAAAATAAATTGGAGGCCCCAGTTATAGATGGAGAAAATATTGAATACCCTACAGGCTCAATTGTGGTTACTGGAACATGGCTTAGAAGGTACCCACATTCAAGTTTTAAACATTGGTTATTTCAAGATTTTGACATGCATCGTAAGATTCTTCATTACTCGAACCTTATCATGGCATCCAATTTTGGTTTGACCATATATGGGGGTAGACCTTTGAAGAAGACCTTGTGGAAGGTCTGTGAGTCTGACCATGAGGCAATACTTAACACAATAAGGAGTAGAGCAAACCCGGATGGTTCATTGGATTAATTTGTAAGTATATGCACATTGGTTCTTATTAATTTATACTTGTATGAACACTAATTTGTTTTATTCCAATGCTATCATCTTCTTTTACTTTGCATATTTGTAAGTAACATACTAAACAGTGATTGGTGTCCCCTTGCAAAAAATGCATATATATGAGTCATCCAAGAGAATGTTAGGCAAAAAAGCAATGCAACATCCTTATTTTGATGATCTTGAAAAATCTCAATCATGATTTTAAGCCATTAGAAAAGTGTGTGCAAAGCTTGGTGAGGGACTTTCAAGTTATTCATTTGAAGTTAACCTTATCAGGAGAAGCTATGATGTAGACATTATAAGAGCATCTGAAATGTCAACTTAATCTATTCATGAGAGGTGTTGTGTGCAATAGTTATGTTGGAATTCCCAATGAAGATGTATGACCAGGAGTGACTAAGTTGTGAGACCTGCATGCCTATCTGTAAGTGCCTTCCATATGTTTTTATTTCATTTCCATTTTGGATGCTCTTTCTTTTTCTCTTTTACTTTGTGTATTTGTAAGTAAACTACTAAAAATTGATTGATCTCTCATTGCAGAAAATGCTGAATTATGAGCCATCAAAGAGAATCTTAGCCAAAAAAGAAATGCAACATCCTTATTTGATGATCTTGATAAATCTCAATTTTTATTTCAATCCATTATAAAAGAGCATGTGAAGCTTAGTGAGGGAATCTGAAGTTACTCAATTGAAGTTAACCTCATAATGAGCACCTATGATGTAGAAATTTAAAGAGAATCTTGAATGTATGAGTGACATTGTAAAATATCTATAAGAACAAAGTACCTAAGGCATTGTAATGAGATTTACTTACATAATGAGATTTACTCAAATATTGTAATTTTGGAGTTCATGTTTGGTGCAGTAGCACCTTGTTCTGTAAATGCCTTCAATAGGAAAATTTGCAAATTTTGAATTTTGAAATGTAAAAAATATGAAAAAGGTCATGTAAAGGTCATATGTAATGTATTAAAAGTCTAAAAGATTTCATTAGGTGATTGGAGAAGTGATATAAATCATGTAAGGTCGAATTATGATGTTTTAGGTGTGTGTGTGTGTTTATTTGTTTAGGGGAATTGAAGAAACAAAGGAACATACATCTAAACATTCAAGAACCCTCTTAACTTGTTGAAGCATCAATTATCATATATCCAAACCCTCAGATCCGCAATTTGTCTCAAGACAAACTCACTCCACCATGCCAAACCAAAACCCTTATTTTATGCTAGTATAAGGAGGGTTTATTGAAAGGAATGGTTCCACACCTTACCAGAACATGCCACCACCTCAGACCTTCTTAAAATCACTTGAAAAAACTCAAAAGACAATCACCCAACCTCTACATGCAATATTTTATCAAACCCTAGGGTGAAACCTCATTTTTCATGCCCTTTTCCATGAAAATCTACAGGGGCAACAACACAAACCCCATAAAAATTATTCCATTTCACTTAGAAATTTCTCATCTAATCCAACAGGATCGTGTTGGGCCCCTCTAGAAAAAAATATCTCGGTATTGGCTATCTTGGAGTGGTTTTCCCGAGATGGCGGATTTTCACTTGATGGAAAAAGTGTCAAATTCAAGTTGTGCAACTTTCGCTCTGCAACTCATGTGACCAATCTAACTGCTCCAATGCATCCGAATAGGTATTTTTATGCTAGGAATGGTCCTCTTTTGCACCAAAAGATGTGGAATCGCTCTGAGCTATGTTCCACCAAATCGATCCCTTAAGGGTCCAAAGTGAAAAATGGCTGCAAACTTCAGCATGCTATTACTCGGATACCATGATGCTTAGAAAATTCTTGTCTAATCCTACAAGATTACGTCGGGCCCCTCTACATAAACCTCTCTCGATTATGCCTATCTCAAAGTGGTTTTCTTGTGGTGCAGAATTTTCACTTGATGGAAAAAGTGTCAAATTCAAGCTATTCAAAGTTGCAAAGTAGTGCAACTGTTGCTCTGCAACTCGTGTGACCAAAATAATTGCTCCAACACGTATGAATAGGTATTTTTATGCTATTCATGGTATTTTTTGACACTGAAACATGTGGAATCGCTCTGATCTATGTTCCACTAAATCGATCCATTAAGGGTCCAAAGTGTAAAATGGTTGCAAAATTTAGCATGCTATTACTTATATACAGTGACACTTAGAAACTTCTCATCTGATCCTACAGAATTTTTTTCACCCCCCTATAAAAAAACCTCTCTCGGTTTTGGCTATCTTGGAGTGGTTTTCCCGTGGCGGCAGATTTTCACTTGATGGAAAAAGCATCAAATGCAAGTAGTGCAAAATTGCAAAGTGGTGCAAATTTAACTCTACAACTCGTGTGACCAAGTAGATTGTTCCAACACATCCGAATAGGTATTTTTACACTAGGCATGGTTCTCTTTCACACCAAAACACGCAGAATCACTCCAAGCTATGTTCCATTGGATCGATCCCTTAAGGGTCCAAAGTGCAAAATGGTTGTAAACTTCAACATGATATTACTTAGATACCGTGACACTTAGAAACTTATTGTCTAATCCTAAAGGATTGTGTTGGACCTGTCTACAAAAACCTCTCTCAGTTTTGGCTATCTAGGAGTAGTTTTCCCGTGGCAGTGGATTTTCACTTGATGGAAAAAGTGTCAAATTCAAGTTGTGCAAAGTTGCAAAGTGGTGCAACTTTTGCTCTGCAACTCGTGTGACCAAGTGGATTGTTCCAACACATCCGAATAAATATTTTTATGCTCAACATGGTCCTCTTTGGCACCGAAACACATGGAATCGCTCCTCGCTACGCTCCATCGGATCGATCCCTTAAGGGTCCAAAGTGCAAAATGGCTGCAAACTTCAACATGCTATTACTCGAATACCATGATGCTTAGAAAATTCTTGTTTGATCCTACAAGATCATGTTGGGCCCCTCTACAAAAACCTCTGTTAGTTTTGGCTATCTCGAAGTGGTTCTCCTATGGCAATGGATTTTCACTTGATGGAAAAAGTGTCAAATTCAAGCTGTGCAAAGTTGCAAAGTGGTGCAACTTTCATTTTGCAATTCGTGTGACCAAACTAATTGCAAAGTGGCGCAACTTTCATTTAGGAAATTTGTTTGATAATTTATTTCTAACTCTCATACACAAATTTAATGTATTGATTGTGTAGTCTGAAGGCAACACGTTGACGTTTCATTTGCTTTGATATTCAAAAAAAAAGTTTACTTTGTACTGCTAAGTGATTTTATTTTTGAGTGAAATTCATCACAGAGGGAGATTTCAGATTGTTCATTGTAGTGCACACCAAGAGCTAGTCAATCCCCATCAGTATTAATCTTTTCAAGAATCAAAATCCTTGTAAATGAAAGACATAATTCCTACATTTCATCATTTCTTGAGTTGTTATTTTTTCAAACTATGGGTTTGGGGTTGAAATCTTGAGAGACTTGAGGAAAATTAAGGACTTAAGAGGGATTTTTCACTATTCAAGCATGTCTACCAACACTAGAACAACATTTGTTGGGAAAGGAAAAGAAAAAGTGGATAGAAAAATAGATTATACTGGATTACTTAAAACCCCAGGTTTCACTAATGAATACCATGATATTTACAATCTTGAAATCTAGGGTAGGATTACTTCAGAACTTATATTTTCATGTGAGAATGGGGTTGCAAAACAAGAACAAATTACTAGTGTTAGTGCACCATGGGTGCTTGGATTAGGGTGCATGATGTTACATGAGGTTTTCCCTTGCCCATAATTTATCGTGGTATGTGGCTAAAATTATGATGGTTAAAAAGAGCAATTATGAATGTAGATGGAAAAGAAGAAATCTTATCCATTAATGCAGAATAATTTGGAAAAAAACTGGGGTTTACAACTGAAGAATTTGGAAATGTCCACATTGACCTAGAAAAGCTTGCTAGTGATTATGAAGTAGTGGATGAGGGATAAAAATAATTTCCTACATAAAATAGTTCAGGATACCAAAGAAGTTAGAAACAAATTGAAAGGTAGTCACAAGTATCCTTATGATTTTGATTTTTTTAGACCATGGGTTCAAGATATTTTTTCTTTGCTAGCATTTTACCTCAAACTGGATATCAATCAAGAAGTGGGTGCAAGCCTTCTTGAAATGGTATTTAATATCTATTGTGTTGGAAAACCTATAAAATATAACTATCTTGAGCACATTGTAGAATCCATGCATAAATAATTTTTGATGATTAAAGGAGGTTCCACCAAGACATTTAGGTTCACAACCTACTTGTGCTACTTTTTCCTATTCAAATTAAGTAGAATGTTTGAGGTCAACAAGCTTTAGATTTAGCCCTATATGAATCTCGAGGATAAAAATGAGTCCAATATATGATTGGACCACTAAGATAAAGATGCATGATTCTCGAAGGAACTACAATCATTATTTAGATTACCTTTTGGCTCCATTGTATCAAGCAATTACAAATACTCAAATTCCTAGATTTCCTATGTCTTCTAGAAATTGTATTCAACTAGGAAAAGAAATACAATTGGCTGATTAGTACTTCATGGAATAATATACTATGCTAATATTTTATGGATCAAGGGTACAACCGTACAAAATTTCAATTCATGTGACAGGAAGGGTTTTTGTATTGGAATATATAAGGAAAATAGAGATTACTGATAAAGAATACTTTCTTAGTCAAAAGAAGAAGAGCTTATTTCATTTTTTACCTTTTCATGTGGAGTGTTCACATTTGAGAGAAAATAATTTAGTGTGGCACATGATCTTTTAAAATTTTATAATTTTTATGCTATCTTTCATTGGAAGTATGATCCATGTGGTACCACTAAATCAATTATTGTGTCCAATAGGAATGTTTCAAGTAGAATTCAACATCGAAGTAAACCCTTTCTTAAAAACTTGAGAAACAAGGATTCTTGGGATGAGGTCAAAATAGAAATGGAGAAAAGTGTTTCCGAGAAAGGTATTTCTTTTCAAGAATTGTTAGCAAAAATTATGGCATTGCACCAAATCAAGAGGTATACCAATTTTAATGAGAAATGTGATAAACCATCTAGTAGAGTAAAATGCCAAATTCTCTAGATAAGGAATGTAGAGGGAAAAATTGGTCACAAAAAAAAATTACTACCTTTTAGTCTATGAGGAAGGATATAGGTGAACCAAGAACTCTTGCAGAGTTTGGAGACATCGAAGAAGATTCTAAGTTTAGAAAGTTGTGGAATATAGATCATCCCAATGACAATGAATGTGAAAAATGATGATGAATCATATGATGATGGGGAAGAAAAGAGTTCAATTTGGTTTAAGTGAGGTGAAAAAACAAGCATATACTTTAGGAGTACTCATAGTTGAGAAAATGGGTTATGAATGTGGTCCTTTGGGGTCTTGAGGACAAGGCCCTTGGATGGTAGCAAATGTAGAGCATAGAAAACCAGTTGATAAATGATGCCTTGGAGCTGATAAAATAGAATTCATTTTGTTAAAGCTTCAAATCCTAATCCTCGTGGTCAAATACAATCACAACTAGGAAATTCTCATGGTAGAGATATTAATGCAACTGACACTATCGTTGGTGAGGATGGTATGGGTTGTTGTCTTACTAATAGTCAACATGTGCTACAACAAAAAACTAAACACAAGAGGCCGATAATACAAGAAACAACACAAATACCCGATGATGAAGGCATACTGAAGAGGGCAAGGATTGTGACAGGTCCAAGTTCAATTACCAGTTCCACCACAAAGGAGTTATTTCCAGTCACTCCTACATTCGGTGTGGCTATAACAACAACTTCAAACTTAATTCTAGTCCCTCACCTTTCAAGCATTCCATTATTCATGTGTCCCCAACTTTTGATTACAATGATGGTTTAAAAAGAAATTAGAATTGTACAAAAAAGAAAGGAAGCAGTTCTTAGATATTTTGTCTACTATAACTTCAGAGCCTGAACCAACCAAGGTATTACCCACATTTGACCCAAGTAAAAAAAGCATGGATTACATGTTTTTTGTTCCCACGGTTCCAAATAAACCAGAAAATCAAATGGATCGATCTGAATTTTAGGCACGAGTAGATTCCAATTGGATTTTTTTGGATACAAAAATACTAAAAAATTAATGTATCGAATAAGAACAATGAATTAGTGTACACATCATTGCTAAAGCAAGAGAGAGATAAAAATGTTGCAAATTCAAATAGAAAATTTACATGCAGACCTAGCAAATGAGAAAGCAAAGAGGAAAGTAGCAAATAACAAGAGAAATGAATTAAAAAAAAGAATATAAAAAATCCCCCTACATCGACAAGTAAAGAGGATAAACAAAAAAAGGTGAAATTGAATGAACTGAAGCAAAGATTAGATGAGAGAAAAAATAAATATGATGAGGAAAAATCTATTTCAAAAAATATTAAGACAAAACCTGGGGAAAGAAAATCAATAGTGGGAACAAAAATTGGAGAAAGAGAGAAATAAAAGTGAAAAATTGATAGCAAAGTTGAAAGAAGCATAAAATTAAATAAACTCTTATCAAAATAAGTTAATTGCAGTTTGTAGAGAAACAATGAGAAATATGAAATAAAAAAATTGGGAGGAAATAATGCAAAGAACTGATCATTTGTGTGAATAGTTTCAATTGATTGATGATATGAGAGTACATTATAGGAAGCTAAAGAAATATTTAATGGACAACAAAAGTCTACTAAAAATTGAGGAGTCTGCAAATCATGTTAAAAAAAAAGTGTACAAAGCTAGTGACGATAAATTGAAATCAAAAGGGGTTAATAATCAGATCCATGCTTCAATGATGTTTTCATCTATCATTCAAAAGTGTTTGAGAATGCATCAAACAAAGAAATTTGTGCATTTGTCTGAAAAAAAGATGAGTGGGATGGATGAAAAGGTAAGGAACTTGGCATAGCTTGGTTTGCCAGAGGATTTTGACACAAATGAGTGATTCATTGGAAGGAGTGATTTCAAAAAGAAGATGGAGGGTGCAAGGAAGATTGATTTGGACCAATTTCCTCATAACCCAAATGAGGCTAACTATTTGGATTCCATCAAACCATTGATAACCTTGAATACAACTTTGAGTAAAATGTTAAATTCAAGTTTGAATTTGTATTATACATTGTTAACATATTTTCATGTCAAAGAACATTAATTACAAAAAATCACAAAACCGTCATCTAAATAGTGGAATTTGTTACAAAAGCTAATATAATGATTTGATATTGATAGTATGGGATTCCTAGTTTTGGCTCAGCTTTGTGCGGAGTTGTATTCGAGCAATATTTTGCATTGCTTGAGCCTATATGTATTTCTTCAATTGATAAAATAAATAATACAAATAATTGAACATCAAAAAATTGTTGAATCTGTATTATTTATTTTATCAATTGAAGAAAAAATCTGGTTTATTCTACTAGATACACATTGATCAATTGTTGTTATTATTTTTTGTATATGTTAATGTTGTTAATATGTTATTAAGCATTGATTTGAGTGATGAATCACTGAGTAGATGTTTAACACAATTAAAATATGAAATTAAATTAATAACATGTTATTTTATTCAGTCTAATGCATAATTTCATGGAATATTGATATAAAATATCAAATACAATATAAAATATCAAGTACTGCTTGAAATGTAAAATTATTGGTGATATCAAATTATTAATAACATGTTATTTTATTCAGTCTGATGCATAATTTCATGGAATACAATATAAAATATCAAGTATAATTTGAAATGTAAAATTCTTGGTAGTCCCCAACTGATTAAATTAGGGTCTTTAGATATGCAACCTAGGGCTTTCAAAAATCCTATTATTCTAAAACTGTGGCGTTCTTATCTTTTGTTGTTAACATCGTTCACTCTTTTAGTAGTGTTCAAGTTATTACTTATGGGTATTGATGCCATGAGTCAGACGCCCCCTTTTTGTAGGAAATGTCTCTTTAATATTTTGTTAAGTTCTAATTATTTGTCTTCCTAATATTTTTTGTATTCCTAGGGTGGCCTGGACATGTAATAAAATATTTCCATTGCCATTTTTTACCTATTTTCAAACCAATAAAATATTTCTATTGGTGAATTAAATCTGTACTCAAACAAGTAGAATATTTTTGTTGGCAATTAGAACATGTTTTCAAATCAAAAAATATATTTTTATTGGTGTATTAAACCTATTTTGAAGGCAATAATATTTTTTTGGTGAACTAAACATAATTTCAAACCAATAGAAAAATTCATTGGCAAAATAGACTCATATACTTATAAAAAATCATAGTGTGGGTGGCGAAAATATCAAATGCTATATTTCAGGAGAAATGTTTCACATAGCCAAATTCCTTGATAAAGTGTCTCGAATGCGAACAAGTGTCAACATATTTATTATTTCTGAAGCTAGATGTGAGTGAAAATTAATGTAACCAATGACCATTCGATGAATTTTCGATGGGTGGTTGTAGTTGCATTCCGGAAGCAAAATCTTGAAGCACTAGACTTGCGAATTCAAATCTCTAGAATAAGACTAGAACTGTTAGATTTCCAAATATCAATGGTTGAATTTTATTAATTATTATGTCACTTAAAGTCATGATACCAAAAATAATATTTTATTGTTGAGTGGTTACCGATAGTTGCAAGTCGATTAAGTTATAACTTAAGCCTTTGGAGTCATCATGGTGACTGACTCTTCCACCTAGGCGATTACCAGTTTTGTGGAGTATCAAAGACTTTAATATGTCCTATGTCTAGTGTCAAATATTTGTTGATGAAAATTAATGGCTGAGATTGGTGATTAATGATTGGGCGACTCCCGCACACCCACACTGATGAGATAGTTATGTCATCAGTTTCCTGCAGTAATGTGGGGTCAATCAGAGGACCCTGAATTGATTTGGCAAATGAAAGTGAATTAGTATTTTTCAAGTATTTATAGTTCACCTCATCAATCATAAAGCTACATTAACATATTTTTAATAATTTCATATTTTAATTTTGTTACATTGATAAGTTTTACATCAACTTAGTGATTCATCATTGAAATCAATGGTTAATGTTTCCTTGCTAGTGTGGGTCTATGCATAAAATATAGAATTTACAATAAAGTAAAATTTTGATTTTTGATTTGATGTGATTTTGCATCATTTTTTATATTTTACGAATTAATTTGATCACAACATTATGCACAACTAAGTTAGAAAATGAAGTATACCCCTACAACAGACAAACTCATGTCTTCTTATAATATCACCGCCTTACAATGAGAAACCAAGAAAAGAAAGATACTTATGACACTAATTATAAATTCCTATTGCATCTCCATTCACACAATCTTTGATAAATAACTGAAAGGAATATTAATCGATTCCTTAAACAGAAGCTAATAGTCAACATACATAACATAAACACATTATGTGATATGATAACTTATAAATAGTACTTTATTATTTTGAGTCAAATGATAGTGAATAAAATGTTGGAGAGAAAGATAGGTCAATATTCAAAATGAAAGAAATACACTTAAGTATTTGAATCTTTTTTTTTCACGGAGAAAAATTACAACATTTCTTGTCTGTGCTATCAAATAGCTGAAATTGTTCAAAAAAAACTTACAGAGGATGAGATGAAAGATCAAAAAATTAGAACGCTTTAAAAATTTGAATGAGGCTCTAGATTCCCTTTTATAACATAAGGGTAACAAAAAGAAAATAAGTGAATAATCTCATCTTGAAACTTACAAAAAATCAAATTCTCAAACAGGAGGCTTAGGAATAAAAGCATGGATCCATTCACAGACTAGGTAAAAAAATTATACTTTTTGTTTCATGCTTTAAAAATAGTATTAGAAGGCCAGTCATGAGCTAAGATATTTTCTATATTCTCCAAATTTTGATGATACTTAGCATCAAGTAAAGCACTAGCCTCTCTACAAAAAGTTTCCATCATTTATTTCGCATTGACCATCCTGTCAAAATAGGAATCAAGTTTGTCATCTTTGTAAATCAGAGGGAGGATTGTGGGGATTACAATATTAAAACTATCCTTCCATTTCTCTAGGGTTTTAAACTTGCCATTATCTTCTAACAGGCGGGGTACAATCCTTTTGTCAATATTTATGAAAAGTTCATTTTTTCTCGTGCAACTTCAATTATATTTTCCAAATACCCTTTATGATTTTGTGTCAGCTTAACAATCTCAAAAGTAATATAGATACTAGGTGGAACATCAGATGTGTTTTCAAATCCCTTATACATACTCTCCAAAGATGAAAATCTAGGATTCCATTTTTGAAATATACATCTGAGTCGTTCTTGATCACCACTTATTCTAGTAATGGCATTTATCAAATTCAGGTATCAGACATAAGTATTTTCTAGCCTTCTTACGATTTTAGACAGTTTGTGCTCCAAGATGCATGTTGCAATGCACATACTCTCCTTTACTTGATTTTGTTGAGAATTTTTTAATTACTCTTCTAGATTTGGATCTTTTCTTTAATGAATCATCAAATGAGTAGGGGGAGCTAGAGAAGAGGAGTTTGCTTCTTGCACACTTTCGAGATTGGATTTTTTTTGAGCCAATAATACTTGATGTTGGTTGTAAGCTTTCATGAGATCATTATTTTGCTTCAACACTATATTAAATCTATCTTTCAAGCTTCAAATAGTAGCTTCATTAAACTTGGGAAGATCTACCACTAATGTAGGAGCTTCAGGGGTAGAGGTGTCAGACACCCTTTTTACAATCAAGTTACCTTTGATACCTTTAGCTTTCAATTCTTCAACAATCAATGGCTTGTTTGTATTTGGGGCAACGGCCTAGATTGCAAGGGCTTCCCAATGTGGGTTGAACCCTGATCCTGTCAATGCTATCTCTGCTTCCTCTTCTATGGAGAAAATTTCTCCTTGTTTCCTAATAGTATCAAAGACAACTGCAAAAGCAATGCCCCATTCAGGGAGCAGTAGAAATCCACCATGCTTCTCGCTTTGTCATGTGTAATGTTTTTGGACTTAGAATTCATTTCTTCCCTTACCTTTTCAACCACTTCATTATACATTTCTCTAAGCACATCTACTTGTTCCAACTAAACTATTTTAAAGTACTCCTCTCTCTTTGATCTCAAAACAAATTCTTTGAACTCCTAGGATTTTCTAAACTCGTCATCAAACATGAATTGTTAACATGTCAATTCCCTCACATCATTCACGTTATCTCTCCCCATAGCCACATCCAAGACAAACCTTTTTTGTAGAAGGGAAACAATATTTGGCCTTGGGGGGATGGCATGTATTGTTGAATCTCATCCATGGTGATATGAACATCTTCACTTTCATCTAGATTGATGGAAATGTCAATAAACATTTGTGGTTTCTCAAATTTTATCCTTTTCTATGGTGTCTCTCTTGGGGGAGAATCAGAATCCACACCGATTGTTTTGGCGAGAGGAGAGGAGGGGTGACCTGTGGTGGGTGTGATTGCACATTTTCTCTTATAAGAGGCCACTAGTGTTGGGGCTTTCTGATAGAGAGGTTAGGTGAAGGTCTAGGCCTCTTTGTTGGTTTTCCTTCTAGGATAGGGACCTTACCTACAACTCTATCAAAATTCTTCAACACTGCCTCAGTCTTGGCAATTGGGTCAACAATATCAAAAAATGCTCCATGATAATCCTTGTCATTCTTTATCATTGTAGTTTTTGCCTTCCTAAATGCAATCCATTTTTCCTTTCTATCTTTTATCTCAGATTCATCCTTGCAATTTCTGATGAAATCGTATTTTTCATCGACCGGGTGGCAAAAATTGAACCTTTTGATAATTTTCTTGACCTCGTGTATGAAACCTTCAAGGTCAAAATCCCTGATATTTAACCGAAATAACCTATATTCCCCAAGAATTTCTTTTAGCCTATCCAAGTCATCTCTGGTAAAAGTGAAATCTGAAAAGGCAGTAATGTAAGGGAAAAATGACCCTTTCTTTTATTTCATTAAATGAAACTGATCAGTCTCATTAAATTGCCACATAATTTCCATGAATTTCAAGCTGGGTGACACATATCTAGGTATCACATGGGGGACTTGAGGGCACCCAATATTTTAATAACAACTAGATTTTCATGAAGGTAATATTCTCCCCAGTTATGTTATACTCCTAGCTTTAGCCTTCTCTTTTTGGGCCTAAATAAGTCCAAAATTTCCTTGTGAAATTTGAATCTAGGTAGATCCAACCTTTCCATGACTTGTCTTACAAAGCAATTCTCAAAAAATTAATATTCGAACTAGCTACAATGTTTGTTCTAAATATGGGCCCAACATTGCACTAGAAGATCTTTGCCTTCTTTATCTTTCATGTTCAATTGTAGAACTCTTCTGAAATGATCTTTCCCTTTGTACAAAATCATATGGAAAAAGAGATAATACCACATTAAATTCACCTTTGGCTCCTTGCAAATTTTTTTTTTCTTAATGTCCATTAGCTAATTGTAAATAGCTTTAGCTAAAAAGCTGGCATAGTCAAATTCAATATTGACAAAAGGATGTTGTATATCAATAGTCATATACATAAGAGGTATCTCAATTTTTGAGCGTGCATGTTCTCCCAACACCTGGAATAATGCATAATATATTATTCTGAGATAGTCTTCAAAATACTTGATATCAAAAGGCTCATGTTGGTTATCAAGGATTCTCAATGACTTTCCATAGAAGCTTTTATGTCTAAACATAGGGTGTCATTTTACCGTGAAGTTATTTTTGTCTTTCTTATATTTTGTTTCAAAATAAGCAAGGTCTATAACCTTGTATGCACCCACATTGAGTCTATATACCTCACAAATAAACTCTTTGCTTATATTCATTTGGACACTTCCATCCAATTCCCTAATTACTCAGATATTCTCATCATACCTAGAAGCAAGGCATCTGATGAGTTCCACATTTATAAAGACATTAAGAACAACTAACTTCCCCAAATCATAGGTTCATGCATTGGAGATAGGGGAACAACGATTTCTTTTTTCATACCAGTGTACAAAAAAAATCCCACCCACTAACTGTGTCATTCTGATACTTCAGCTCATCTCTACAATTTATGGCTATGTCCACCATCCCCTCTACTACATTAGGACTGAGGTTACGTTGATGTTGGGGCTTTTTTGAGAATCCCAGTAATTGGGCCAATATATCCTCCTCAAAAGGTCTTTTAGATGTAGAGCCAAATGGTTGGGTATTTGACCGACTCATAAATCCAGAATGATTTAAAAATTATTCCTATAGTATTTTGAAACAAATTTTTCACACCTTATTATGAACTTCAAGACTAACAATCGTAAATTTTTCCAATAAGGACATACCTATTTTTTAATTGTTTAGAACTTTAGCTCAAGTTGATGTGGAACGGGTGCACCTCTGCGGGTTTTATTACTATGTCAAACTAAAGAAATGAACTCAAAATTTATGAAGGAAATTATAATCCATCATCTGTCACATCCAACATTACTTCTTGTTCCATGTGATGACAATTCATTCATCTACTCATTTATCAATTTTGAACTTGGGTCGTCCATTTACAAAAGGACATACGAATCTCAAATTTGAATCATTAGTAAAGCCTTGAATTTCGTTAAAAGGATGCAATAATTTCATTGTCCAACAAAATTCTGCCACATCCCACATGAGACCATCGTCAAATAGTATCCTTCCACAAATCCATAGCTAGACAAAGGGCATGTGGATTTTCACCCGCAGGATTGCGAAGTCCTTTGTCTTCTGTGATGTGGCATAATTTTGTGATGCCTTGAAGTTCATGAAAAGGATGCGAGCATCCCCTCTCTCCAACAAAATTATCCCACGTCACAAGTGTTGAAATGGACAAGAAAATTGAGAGGGGGGATGAATCAATTGTAGAAAATTAAACCTTCAAAACCCTCAACAGTAATCAAATCCACAAGAATTCATTAAACCCTTATTTTGTTAGATTGATTTAACAAGAAATGCAAATAAAAGAAACTGAAATCACAACATCATACACATGAGAACACCAAATTTAAGTGGAAAATACAATGAGGGAAAAACCATGGTGAGGATTAGATCACAATATAAGTAATAGAAAAATCAGTACAAAGGGGCTCACTGCTAGAATAGGACACACTATCCAAAAAGGCTCACAGCCTAGCCTCACTACCATAGAAAGAATAAAATAAGATAGAATAAGAAATTTGTATACAGTAAACACTTCTTAATGAAACATGGATTCCACCACAATTGCTCCCACACTTTCACGATCTCACATGAAAGATATTGGATGCCTTCTGCTCACTGCCTTCGGGAACCCTAACATGAATTTTGTACTACTCTGCTCAATTTCACATCACCCGCAATAAATCTAACATCTAATCACTTCTTAATCTTGCCCCCTTTCCTCTTGCATCAACACCATACATACTTATATCAAGATCTACCTTGAACCTTTCTCAATATCGATCACTAGTCGTTATACATTCAAATTTGAAATAGGTCAACACCTAAACATTCCCATGGTGCATAGGAACAAAAGGTGACCTACATAAATCCTTAATTAGGACCCAAATAGATCCCAACATGCTTCAACATGCTTCCACATGCCTCACATGTAGTTTTAAACACAAGTTCAGCCAACACCCGTGCAAAACACCATAATCATTAAGCACACACTTCCTTAAACCAAGTTGATAGTTTTAGAAAGAATGATTTACTTGAAATCAATCGAGAATAATCCAAGAACCACTTAAGATTCATCAAACACTTCATCCAAGCTCGCATAAAATATACTTCAACTCAGAACAACTGATAACCCTTAATTTCATAATGATAAATGAAAATCACACTGCACTACACTAAATCAAATAAAAACTTGAATATAAAAATATAAGAGAATTATAAGAAACTTCTCAAATTTTCACAAATTGAAACCAAACAATGGAGAAACATGAAGCAAATAAATTTCTCCTAGACTACAAAAATCATCACTGAACAACTGGTTCACAAAAAATATCTCACAATGTACAATGATCTAGAAACCCAAATTCTTAATATAGCAACCTCTTTCAATCTTGAATAACCTTTAAGATTCACACATGGATAGTGTCAAAACTCAAAGAACACGAAGCACAATATCAGAGAACACTATGAACATTTGCATAACATGATTTACTTAATCTATTAAATTTTCTCAAAATAATCATCTCAGCTTATTACTTCATTTCAACACATCTTTAGGCTATAACAAAAGAATAGATCCATGTACTCACAACAATTTTTCAAGATCTCAACTACACATGCACAACTTGTTTTCCTCTTTTCCACAATTTTCTCAATATCCTCAATGTCTTCATCCCATAGTTGATATCAATGACAACACCAGTTAGTACACTTCATGTTGACATCAATGACAACACCATCATTCTTGCAACAATCTCCCCCCTTGTGATTGATGGAAACACAAGATGTGAAAAGCCACCAAAGACCACACAACTCTGAACATTCTCTCCCTTTTTTAATTAGATATCCTATGCAAAATTCTTGAAACCTTTCAACCTTATAGAAGTATATTCCTATTTTCCCATGATTCTCTCTCCTTGAGTAGATAAGTTCTTTTTTTTCACGTGATTCTCTCTCCCCCTTTGACACCAATGGAAAAGGATAAAAAATTTGTGTTGTTCTCCCTCTTTGACATTGAACTAAAATTACTTGCTCTAAATACTCCCCCTTTGGAGTATACCTAAAAAAATTAGAAACACAATGAAAACACATGACACTAACTACTCCACCTAAGAGGTAGCCACCAACATCAATCCAAAAAAGGGATAGATCCATAGATCCACTAAACTGATGCATATCTATGTGCATCTAGTTTAAAAAAGGAGGTGCAATAACCCCCAACTTCTCCTAAAGATACTCAAAAGTATCCTTAGGAAGAGTCTTATTAAATATATCAACAATCTAATCCTTTGTACAAACATACTCAAGCTTCACTTCATTCTCCATAACCTTCTCTCTCAAAAAGTGATACCTAATAGATATATGCTTTTTCCTTGAATGCATCATTGGATTCTTTGAAATGTGTATTGCACTTGTATTATCACAGAAGATAGATATAGGTTCGTCATATCCAACACTAATATCCTTCAATTTTTGTCCCATCCATAATACCTATGTATAGCGTGATGCTACTAAAATATACTTAGTCTCTGTAGTGGATGAAGAAACTGAATCTTGTTTCTTACTTATCCATGACACCAATCTACATCCAAGAAAGAATGCACCACCACTTGTACTTTTATTTTCATTAACACAACCAACCCAATCTATATTTGTATAAGCATTTAATGTGAAATTAGTATCCTTAGGATACAACAAACCATAATCCGGTGTGCCTCTTAAATATTTGAATATTCTCTTTATTGCTGAAATATGTATTTCTTTAGGATATTCTCGAAATATAGCCACAAGAAAAATTGCATGCATGATATCCAATCTAGTAGCCATCAAATATAGTAGTCCACCAATCATAGATCTATACTTGCTTTGATAATCCTTAGGTGAATCATCATATTTTCTTAATTTACAACTAGTCACCATAAGAGTAAATATTGGTTTGGAGTCATCCATTCCAAACTTCTTCAACATCTCTTTGACATACTTAGACTGTGAAATAAAAATCCCTTTATCTATTTGATTGATCTAAATCCAAAGAAAGAAATTCATCTCCCCAAACATTGACATCTCAATTCTTTTTGCATTTCTTTAGTAAAATTCTTACACAATCTCATTTCCACCAAATATAATATCATCCACATATACGACTACTATCAACATCTTGTCTTCCTCAATTTTAAAGTAAATATTACTATCTACGGAGCCCTTATTGAATCCTTGTCGTATCAAGTAATTGTCTAATCTTGCATACCAAGCTTGGGGAGCTAGCTTCAAACCACATAGAGCCTTCTTCATCTTACACACCATATCCAGTTTATCTAAAAACTAAAAACCTTTTTGTTTCTTCATGTAAACCTATTCTTCCAATTCTCCATTCAAAATAGCAGACTTCACATCCTTTTGATAGGCCTTAAAATCTTTGTGTGTTGCAAAAGCAAAAAAAAATTCTAATAGATTCCATCCTAGCCACAGGAGAAAAAGTATCCTCAAAATCTATACCTTCTACTTATGGGTAACCCTTACACACTATTCTTGCCTTCTTCCTTACCACTTTTCCATTTTCATCTAGCTTGTTCTTGAATACCCACTTAATTCCAATTATGAACTTTTTTTTGCCCATTTAGGGACCAATTCTCAAGTTTGATTTTTCTCTATCTGCATAAGTTATTCTTCCATTTCCTTCATCAAATGCTTATCCTTACATGCTTCACCCATTTATTTAGGTTCAAATATATAAAGTAAGAAACTTTTTACCTCAACTTCAGCAGGTTTGCTTCTTGTCAATACACATTTCCTCTTGTCTCCAATGATCTAATCTTTAGAATGATTCTTTTGCACATGCTTGGGGTTTTTAGGGATCTTTGGATAGATTCTTCCTCTTTATTTTTCACTTGTTTTCCATCAACTATTTCTTCTAATTCTTTGCAATCAATTTCATTTGACACATATCCATCTACTACAATAGGATTCTACATATTTTCATCAACTTTAACATTTGCACTTTCAACTATCTTTCTCAATATTTTACCTTTACATTTGTAAGCTTTGCTTCTAATATAATATCTAAGGAATTTACCTTCATCAAACCTTGCATCAAACTTTCCTATGTTTTCTTCTCTTTTGATGTAACATTTGCTTCCAAACACTCTAAAGTACTTCACAGTATGAATCCCTCCATATCATAGCTCAAAAGGGGTCTTTGTGTTGTTAGCTTTATATTGAACTCTATTAAGTATGTAAACAACAATATGAATAAATTATCTCCAGTAGATTTGTGTTATATTTGCCTCTTTCATCATAGTCCTTGCAGCTTCTTGAATAGTTCTATTTTTCCTTTCAACAAATCCATTTTGCTGAGGAGTTCTAGGGGTAGATAAATGCCTCTTTATTCCATGAACTTCACAAAACATGTTAAAATCATTGGATGTGAATTCACCACCTCTGTCAGACCTCAAACATTTTATTTTCAAATTCATTTCATTCTCAACCATAGCATTAAATTCCTTGAATTTATCTAATGCATTAGACTTCTCTCTAAGAAAATTAACCCATGTCATTCTAGAATAATCATCAATCAAAAGCATAAACTACCTACCACCTTGTAGAATTCTCACCCTTTTATGACCACAAAGATCTATATCTACTAATCCCAGTAGTCCAGTAGTAGAATGTTCCTTTCCCTTAAAGTTGCTCCTTGTTTATTTTTCATATTAACAACTCTCACAAACAAAATTAATAGGCTTTGTGATTTTAGGTAAATCTCTCACAACATGAACTGAGCTAATTCTTTTCAAATTATCAAAATTCATGTGACACATCCTCTGATGCCATAACCAACTATCATTAATCTGTGACATAAAGAAATTACCATCAACACCCTTAAGTTGATAGATGTTTCCATTTGTTCTCTTACCTATACAATCATAGTTTCAAACCCTTTCCAGATCTTGCATGCTTCATCCTTAAACACAATATTGTACCCTTTGCTACACATTTGTCTGACACTCAAGAGATTATGTCTTAAGCCCTTAACATAGTAAACATTCTCATTATTATGCTTTCTATCAAAACTGATTGAACCTATTCCACAAATCTTAGCTCCTGAATCATCTCCAAATTTAACTAATCCTCCATCATAATTTTCAAGTTTAAAAAACTTACTTTTGTATTCGGTCATATGATTAGAGCAACCACTATCAGCAAACTAGTGGTTCTTATCTTCTTTGACATGAAAAATAGATACCAAAGTACCTTCAACCTTATCCTTTGTCTCCAAAATAATTTCCTTCACACAACTTTCAAGGTTAGCAGAACTAGATTATTCTTTTATAGCCAAGAACAAACATTCATCATCATCAAAATATCCATAATTTACCTATATCACCACAACTAAAACATTTGAAAGGTAATTTACCTTTGTACTTACTAGTGCCCTTTTTCATCCTTCTCACAAAGTTAGCTTCCAAATCATCAAGATCTTAATCACCTGAATCTTCAACCTTCTCTGATTTACTAGTCTTGAAATCAGTCTCCACTTTTGTAATTTTCTTCCTTTTTCTCATTTCAAATGTAGTCAGAGTACCAATCAACTGATCTTTGGAATATTTATCAAAATCAACTGTTTCTTCAATATCAGATACATTTTCACTGTAACAATCTGGAAGAGATCTGATAACTTTATTCACTACTTTAGATTCTTTAACTATTGTACCAAGTCCTTTCATAGCACCTAGTAGCTCATCAACTCTCTATATGTATCCTTTAATTGTTTCATCTTCAGACATATGCATCATTTTGAACTGCGCCTTCAAGTTCTGCAACTTTTCTTGCTTGACATTTGGATCTCCTTCATAAATGCTTTATAATTATCCCAAACTTCTTTAGCAATCTTCAAACTCATAACTTTAACTAATTCAGTATTTGAAAGACTATTCACAATTATGTACCTTTCCCTAGCATTGATCTCATGCACCTTGATTTCTAAATGTGTACTTGGACCATTCAGAGGTGGATGCACGAAGTCTAATAAGCTTTCTCAATCTCATATCCCTGAGCGCACAAATATCCTTCCATCTTTTTCTTCCAAAATTCATAATATGAGCCATCAAATCTAGGATATTCTGAAGGAATCTCGTTCGCCATCTCGGATCTACCCCAAGCGGTTAAGCTCTTCTTCAAGGAATCTTGCTCTAATATCAATTGTTGAAATAAAAAAGACAACTGAGGGGGGTGGGGGTGAATTAGTTGTAAAAAATTAAACCTTCAAAACTCTCAACAGTAATCAAATCCACAAGCATTCATTTAACCCTTATTATGTTTGATTGATTTAACATGAAATGCATATAAAAAAAACTAAAATCACATCATACACATGAGAACACTAGATTTATGGGGAAAACCCAATGAGGGAAAAACCACAGTGAGGATTAGCTCATGATATAAAAAATAGAAAACCGGTACAAAGGGGCTCACTGCCAGAATATGACACATTGTTGAAAAAGGCTCACAGCCTAGGCTCACTGCCATAGAAAAAATACAAGAAGATAGAAGAAGAAAGTTACACAGAGAAAAAATTCGCCAGGCAAAATGGAGTCCACCAAAATTTCTCACACACTTTTGTAATCTCACATGAAAGATATTGGATGCCTTCAGTTCACTACCTTCAGGAACCCTAACATGAAGTTTGTACTACTATGCTCAATTTCGCATCACCTGCAACAATATTGCATCTATATGATTCTTACTCTTTCCTCACTTCTTGCATCAACACCATACATATTTATATCAAGTTCTACCTTAAACCTTTATCCAATGTCAGCCACTAGCTATTATACATTCAAATTTGAAATAGGTCGGCACCTAAACATTCCAGCGGTGGATATGAACGAAAGGCGAGCTACATAAATCCTTAATTAAAACCCAAATAGATCCCAACATGCCTCCACAATCCTTGCATGTAGTGCTAAACACAAGGTCAACCAACACCCGTGCAAAACACCATAATCATTAAATACATGCAAGTCTATAGTTTCAAACAACATAATTTACTTGAAATCAATCCAGAACAATCCAAGAACCACTTAAGATTCATCAAACACTTCATCCAAGCTCGCATCAAAAAATACTTCAACTTAAAACAATTGATAACCCTTAATTGCATACTGATAATTGAAACTCACATTGTACTGCACTAAATCAAGTAAAGCCTTGAATTTAGAAAGATAAAATCATTATAAGCAACTTCTCAAATCTGCACAACCTAAAACCAAACAACAAAGAAACACGAAGCAAATACATTTCTCCCAGCCTGCAAAAAACATCACTAAACAACTGGTTCACACACTAGTGAAAATATCTCGCACTATACAGTGATCCAAAAACCCAAATTTTGAATATAGCAACCTCTTTCAATCTTGAATAACCTATAAGATCCACACAAGCATAGCATCAACACTGAAAGAACACATATAATATCATAGCACACTATGAATATTTGTATAGCATGATTTACTTTGTTTATTAAATTTTCTCAAAATCATCATCTCAGCTTATTACTACATTCCAACACATCTTTAGACTCTACAACAAAATAATAGTTCCATGTACTCACAACACTTCTTCAAGGTCTCAGCTACACATGCACAACATGTTTTCCTCTTTTTCATAATTTTCTCAATATCCTCAACATCTTCATCCCATAGTTGACATCAATGACAAAACCAGTCAATAGAATTCCTATTGACATCAATGATAAAACTATAATTCTTACAACACCAAGTGGGAATAATATCACACAGTGTCGTTCCACAGTTCCACAACCATAAACGCTCATTGTGCCACAATGTTGTGGAGTTGCATAGTCCTTTATCTTCTGCATCATAGCGGTAAACAAATTATTTTCTTCTTTGGTGGTCTTATCTTCTTAGGCGAATTTCTATACATTTTGTGGAATTATAGTGGGATAGGGTTTATTGTGTTAACTAGGGTTAAATTACATAATTCCTACCCAACTAAGGTCTAAGAAAAAATCAGCGATGTATGGCCTTTATTCTTCACTATTTTATGGTTCTGAACTAACAACAATCTTCCCCGCACCTTGAATTTTGGTTCAATTTAACTAAAAATGTCAATTTACTTACTTGTTTCGGAACCCTCATTAGCACCAGAAAAACTTCTTGTGCATGTGCTGGGACTTTTAATATTTTCCGATTCTAGGTTTGCATTTGAAAATTTGAGTCCTCCTAAGTAAACGATTTTTCTTTTCATACTACTAGGGTTCAGTCTTAGGGTTAAAACCCTCTTAAAACCCTTAATTATAAAAAATCCCTAACATTCTTCTATTTTTCCATTGACCTTGTTTCACTTTTGCATAGTCGTTTTAGTCATGACTTATGCCATTAAATGTCCTTCGTTTTCTCCATCTTCCTAGTAATATTTGGTTGCATACCTTTTAAATATTTGGCATAATGTGTTATGTCTGAGCGGGTCAAAATATTTATTATTTTTATCCATACTTCAGGTGGGGTTAAAATATTTCTTTTAAATGCCTAAGTCAAACATGCATCCACCTAGGGAGTCCCTTTTTTTAAGTCACAACTTAGGGCATGTGATGTTAAAATTGTTTAAAAAAGCACCCTAGTCCCACGAATTAAATTTGGACCATTCCCCACTACCCTACACTAATATGCTTGTTGGAAGACTGAAGAACATATCATTATGTAGCTTTTGTGTTGTCATTGATGTCACCATGTTATATGAGCTGCAATTGCAAGCTTAAGTTCAAGGTTGATTTGGTATTCTGAACCGGTATGCAAGTATTATCCTTCAGTATTTTAGTTTGCAATCTACTAATGATTATCATTGCTTGTGGTTCTGAGAAATGAATTTTGGATGTTGGAAGCCTATAAGCTCAAAATCTCATATTATCAAGTGCTCGTATGGCGAGTTGACATTTCTCTATTATTACATTTTTCCATTAGGTCTATCTGTGGCCGACCTAACATACAATTGATGTTGTAATGGATTTTTTTTTTACTGCGGATGTATGAGTGACCTATCCTTGGTCCATGTCGACATGTTGTAGTGTGCTACATGCTTGAATTGTTTTTGGAAATATTTTATATATGTTTGAAGCCGACAATTGTCTATTTGGTGAATAAGGGTTGCATCTAATTAGCCGACCTAATTGATGCTTGCAGATGAGTTAGATATATGTATTGAGTGGTTTTGAGATTGAAAGATATGGAATGAATGTGAATGCAAATCAAGGCAAATATATGTTTGTTGGTATGCAAATTTACTAAGCATCAAAGGAACTAAATCAACACCTGTTAGGTGTAACTTCATGAGTTCATACTCTATTTGTAAGCCATTTTCTCATTGTATCTTTGTACGCATTGAGCCTCCCATTTTGGAAAATGAGTCCTAACAGTGAGCCACCTTTTGTAATACCTTATAACTAGTTATACTATATTGTGAGCTAATCCTCACTGTGGTTTTTCCCATTTTGGGTTTTCTACATAAAATTTTTGGTGTTCATGTGTTGTGTGCTTTTATGTTTTGTTAATGCTCTTGTTCATTTTTTCTATTATATGCATTGGAGTAATTAGATGGTGTTTGTTTAATAAATTTAACAAGATACTGATTCACCCCCCCTCAGTATCTTGGGTATTCAACAATGTTGGTGTCATGAAATATTACGAGGGATAGCGAGCACATGTTGTGTGTCCCATCTGGTGATGTTGGTGGGATCAAGATCTGAGGGTTGTAATTAATCATGGCGATTGAATCCTAATCATTCCTCGACAACCCATGAAAATTCTTTCAAAGATGTTGATGTTGCAAGGAATAGTGGGTGACTGCCACGTGGCATATTTTGTGCATTCAAAGAATTATTGAGAGGATGAAATATTTCATGTTGACTTTAGGCCCATCAAAGATCAAGCTACTAAATTGATTTTTGGAACACGTGGTAAAATAAAGGCGAGATATTTTAATCTCAATAATTCATCTAATAAAGGTGCTATGCAAATGGGTGTGAGCTTGGGGGTTAAGTGGTGCATAGGTTGAAGTGTGGGGTAAATCTAGAAGGATCCTTTCTTTCGTGTGATCGTTGATCATTATCCTACAAATCTCAATGAGATGGTGGGTTGGTGACACGTGGAAATTTTGAGGTTTGTAAACTATGGTGGAGCCCATGTTGGCAACAAGGAAAGAAAAAAATATCACAATATCTAATTGGATGGATGTTGAGGTCAGCGTAAGTCAACATTTCAAACTTCTACGACTCCAATCGAACCATCCATTGATCCAAATCACAGGAAGATTGATAGTTGTAATTTAAAATTAGAAACAAGTTTGATGAGGTTGTTTTGGTTTGCGTGAGCAAACAATAATGGTGGAGGTGATGTCTTGTAACCAAATTAAAGGGTGTTCTTGTCATAAAAGCAAGAATGAAAGCATCATTCTAATTTAAAAAGTGTTTTAAAGCATCTAGAGATTGATATCAACGCTTTTTGAGCTCTTTATGACCAAAATAAGGGTTTTCAAGTCTCAAACACTAGTAAGTAAAAATCACTCATTCATCTACTGAATCCACATCAAATTTGTACATAAGTGCTGGTTTCCTATGTCAAATTGTAATTATGAAATATTATAAAATTTGGTGTTTACATAGTTGTAATCTAGTTTTTTTTAAATTGCTTTGCTTCCCTGCATTTTGTTTAGGCCCTAGTTGTACCTAGAAAAATTGTGAGGGATATTTAGCTTCTAATTAATATGTGGATATTTCTATTTCTATACAATGAATTGGTTTCTTAACTTGTCCCAAAACGTATCAATGTCGATGATTGTAATTTAAAATTACAAATAAGGTTGATGAGGTCATTCGGGTTCGCACGAGAAAGCAATAATGGTGGAGGTGATGTCCAACGGTCAAATTAGAGGGTGCTCTTGACATAAAAGTAGGAATGAAAGCATCATTCTAATTAACAAAGTGTTTCAAAGCATCTAGAGATTGGTGGGAGTGCTTTTTGAGCTTTCTGGTAGGACTTTACAAAATTTTGTTGGTTCCAGGTTTGCATTCCAAAATTTTGGTCCTCCTAAGGATAGGGTTTTATTTTTTATCCTGATAGGGGTTCAGTCAGGGTTAAAATACTCTTAAAACCCTTAATCCACAAAATCCCTAGTATTTTTTAAATTTTTCATTGGCCTTATGTTCACTTTTTGGGTCGCTTAAGTTTTGACTTGAAGTCATCATTGTCATTGGCCCCATCTTCCTAGTAATTATTGGTCATGCCCCCCTTTTAATATTTCGCCTAAGGTCTATACTCTAAGTAGGTTGAAAATATCAATCTTTACTTTACATGTACCATCTTTTGGGTGGACCCTGACAATTTACAAAGTGATAACAATGGTGGGCCCAAGATCCGAGGGCCGTGATTGATATAACAGATTTTATCTCGGTCATTCCTCGCTTCCCCTCACTGATTTCCCACCACCATGAAAAATCATGAGGGTTAGTGGGCAATTGCAGCATGGTGTAATCTACAATGCTCAGGGAACTATTGAAAAGAGGAAATATTTCATGAAATATTTTAGAGAGGCTATAAAGTTTCAAAGCTTGAGCTACTAAAGGTGTTTTTAAAGGATGTGGTTAAAAGGAGTTGGAGATGTTTTATACTCAACCGTTCATCTAAAAAATGTACTATGCACATGGATTTAAGCCTAAAGGCTAAGTGGCAAACAAGTTGAGTTCTACTGAGATAATCTTATTCATTCCCTGCTAGCTCGCGATCGTCGATCAATATCCTGCAAATCTCAGCATGATAGCGAGTTGGTGACACATCAAAATCGTCGATTAATTTTTTTTTGGTGAATTAAACATAATTTCAAACCAATAGAAAAATTCATTGGCGGAATAGACTCATATACTTATAAAAAATCATAGTGTGGGTGGCGAAAATATCAAATGCTATATTTCAGGAGAAATGTTTCACATAGCCAAATTCCTTGATAAAGTGTCTCGAATGCGAACAAGTGTCAACATATTTATTATTTCTGAAGCTAGATGTGAGTGAAAATTAATGTAACCAATGACCATTCGATGAATTTTCGATGGGTGGTTGTAGTTGCATTCCGGAAGCAAAATCTTGAAGCACTAGACTTGCGAATTCAAATCTCTAGAATAAGACTAGAACTGTTAGATTTCCAAATATCAATGGTTGAATTTTATTAATTATTATGTCACTTAAAGTCATGATACCAAAAATAATATTTTATTGTTGAGTGGTTACCGATAGTTGCAAGTCGATTAAGTTATAACTTAAGCCTTTGGAGTCATCATGGTGACTGACTCTTCCACCTAGGCGATTACCAGTTTTGTGGAGTATCAAAGACTTTAATATGTCCTATGTCTAGTGTCAAATATTTGTTGATGAAAATTAATGGCTGAGATTGGTGATTAATGATTGGGCGACTCCCGCACACCCACACTGATGAGATAGTTATGTCATCAGTTTCCTGCAGTAATGTGGGGTCAATCAGAGGACCCTGAATTGATTTGGCAAATGAAAGTGAATTAGTATTTTTCAAGTATTTATAGTTCACCTCATCAATCATAAAGCTACATTAACATATTTTTAATAATTTCATATTTTAATTTTGTTACATTGATAAGTTTTACATCAACTTAGTGATTCATCATTGAAATAAGTGGTTAATGTTTCCTTGCTAGTGTGGATCTACCTATAAAATATGGAATTTACAATAAAGTAAAATTTTGATTTTTGATTTGATGTGATTTTGCATCATTTTTTACTGTTTATGAATTATTTTGATTGCAACGTTATGCACAACTAAGTTAGAAAATGAATTATACCCCTACAATAGATAAACTCATGTCTTTGTATAATCTCTCCGCCTTACAGTGAGAAACCAAGCAAAGAACAACACTTATGACACTACTTATAAATTCCTATTGCATTTCCATTCACACAATCTTTGATAAATACCTGAAAGGAATATTAGTCAATTCCTTAAACAGAAGCTAACAGTTCAACATACATAACATAAACACACTATGTGATATGATAACTTATAAATAACACTTGATTATTTTGAGTTAAATGATAGTTAATACAATGTTGGAGAGCAAGATAGGTCGATATTCAAAATGAAAGAAATACACTTAAGTATTTGAATCATTTTTTTTTCATGGAGAAAATTACAACATTTCTTGTCTATGCTATCAAATAGCTAAAATTGTTCAAAAAAAGATTACAGAGGATGAGATGAAAGATCAAAAAATTAGAACGCTTTAAAAATTTGAATGAGGCTCAAGATTCCCTTTTATAACATAAGGGTAACAACAAGCAAAGAAGTGAAGAATCTCATCCCAAGACTTACAAAAAATCAAATTCTCAAACAAGAGGCTTAGGAATAAAAGCATGGATCCATTCACATACTAGGTAAAAAAATATACTTTTTGTTTCAAGCCTTAAACATATTATTAGAAGGC
The DNA here is from genome assembly GCA_007115665.2 of Sequoiadendron giganteum. Taxonomy (NCBI): domain Eukaryota; kingdom Viridiplantae; phylum Streptophyta; class Pinopsida; order Cupressales; family Cupressaceae; genus Sequoiadendron; species Sequoiadendron giganteum. The sequence goes on along the minus strand of CM021110.1, from coordinate 87,005,226 downwards.
TAGTCATGAGCTAAGAGATTTTCTATATTCTCCAAATTTTGATGATACTTGGCATCAAGTAAAGCATTTTCCTCTCTACAAAAATTTTCCATCATTTTTTTTGCATCAACCATCCTATCAAAATAGGAATCAAGCTGATTTGAATAAATTTTGTTGTCTTTGTAAATTATAGGTAGGATTGTGGGGATTACAATATTAAAACTATCCTTTTATTTCTCTAGGTTTTTTCAACTTGCCATTATCTTCTAATAGGTGGGGTACAATCCTTTTGTCAATATTTATGAAAAAGTTCATTTTTTCTCATGCAACTTCAATTATATTTTCCAAATACCCTTTATGATTTTGTGCTAGCTTAACAATCTCAAAAGTAAGATAGATACTAGGTGGAGCATCAGATGTGTTTGCAGATCACCTATACGTAACCTCCAAAGATGAAAATCTAGGATTCTATTTTTGAAATATACATTTGAGCCATTCTTGATCACCATTTATTTTGGTAATGGCATTTATCAAATTCAGGTATCACACATAAGTATTTTCTAACCTTCTTATGACTTTAGACAGTTTGTGCTCCAAGATGCATATTGCAATGCACATACTCTCCTTTACTTGATTATGTTGAGAATTTTTCAAGTAACCTTCTAGTATTTGGATCTTTTCTTTAATGAATCATCAGATGAGTAGGGGGAGCTAGAGAAGAGGAGCTTGCTTCTTGTACTCTTTCGAGATGGGATTTTTTCTGAGCTAATAATACCTGTTGTTGGTTGTAAGCTTCCATGAGATCATTATGTTCCTTCAACACTGTATCAAATCTATCTTGCAAGCTTCAAATAGTAGCTTCATTAAACTTGGAAACATCTACTGCTAATGCAGTAGCTTCAGGGGTAGAGGTGTCAGACACCCTTTTTAAAATCAAGCTACCTTTGATACCTTTAGCTTTTGATGCTTCAAAAATCAATGGCTTGTTTCTATTTGGGGCAAGGGCCTAGATTGAAAGGGCTTCCAAATGTGGGTTGAACCCTGATCCTGGCAACGCTCTCTCTGCTTCCTCTTCTATGGAGAAAACTTCTCCTTGTTTTCTAATACAAAAGAAATGTCCCATTTAGGGAGTAGTAGCAATCCAATATCTTCCACCATTCTTCTCGCTTTGTCATGTGTAATTTTTTTCGACTTAGAATTCATTTCTTCCCTTACCTTTGTAACCACTTCATTATACATTTCTCTAGGAACATCTTCTTGTGCCAACTAAAATCTTTTAAAGTACTCCTCTCTCTTTGATCTTAAAACAAATTCTTTGAACTCCTAATATTTTATAAACTCATCATCAAACATGAATTGTTAACATGCCAATTTCCTCACATTATCTCTCCCCATAGCCATGTCCAAGACAAACCTTTTTTGTAGAAGGGAAACAATATTTGGTCTTGGGGGGATGGCATATATTGTTGAATTTCATCCATGGTGATATGGACATATTCACTTTCATCTGGATTGACAGGAATGTCAATCAACATTTTTGGTTTCTCAAATTTTATCCTTTTCTATGGTTTCTCTCTTGGGGGAGAATCAGAATCCACACTAATTGTTTTGGCGGGAGGAGAGGAGGGGTGACTTGTGGTGGGTGTGATTGCACATTTTCTCTAATAAGAGGCCCTTGGTGTTGGGGCTTTTTGATAGAGAGTTTAGGCGAAGGTCTAGGACTCTTTGCTGGTTTTCCTTTTAGGATAGGGACCTTACCTACAACTCTGTCAAAAAATTTCAACACTACCTCAGTCTTGGCAATTGGGTCAACAATATCAAAAAATGCTCTATGATAATCCTTGTCATTCTTTATCCTTGCAGTTTTTTCCTTCCTGAATGCAATCCATTTCGCCTTTCTATATTTTATCTCATATTCATCCTTACAATTTCTTATGGCATCTTATTTTTCATTGACCTGGTGGCGAAAATCGAACCTTTTGATACTTTTCGTAACCTCTTGTATGAAACCTTCAAGGTCAAAATCCTTGATATTTAACCGAAATAACCTGTATTCCCCAATAATTTATTTCAGCCTATCCAAGTCATCTTTGGTAAAAGTGAAATCTGAAAAGGCAATAATGTAAGGGAAAAATGACCCTTTCTTTTGTTTGATTAAATGAAACTGATTAGTCTCATTCAATTGCCACATAATTTCCATGAATTTCAACCTGGGTGACACATATCTGGGTAGCACATGGGGGACTTGAGGGCACCCATATATTTTAATAACAACTAGCTTGTCATGAAGGTAAAAGTCTCCCCAGTTATGTTATACTCCTAGCTTCAGCCGTCTCTTTTTGGATAAGTCCAAAATTTCCTTGTGCAATTTTACTCTAGGTAGATCCAACCTTGCCATGAATTTTCTTACAAAACAATTCTCAAAAAATTAATATTCAAACTAGCTACAATGTTTGTTCCAAATATGGGTCCAACATTGCACTAGAAGATCTTTTCCTTCTTTATCTTTCATGTTCAGTTGTAGAACTCTGCTGAAATGATCTTTCCCTTTGTACAAAAGCATATGGAAAAGGAGAGAATACCACATGAAATTCACCTTTGGCTCCTTGCGACTTTTCTTTTTCTTAATGTCCATTAGCTGATTGTGAATAGCTTTAGCTAAAAAGTTGGCATAGTCAACTTCAATATTGAAAAAAGGATGTTGTATATCAATAATTATATAAATAAGAGGTATCTCAATTTTTTAGCGTGCATGTTCTCCCAAAACTTGGCACAATGCACAACATATTATTTTGAGATAGTCTTTAAAATACTTGACATCAAAAGGCTCATGTTCGTTATCAAGGATTCTCAATGACTTTCCATAGAAGCTTGTATGTCTAAACACAGGGTGTCATTTCACCCTGAAGCTATTTTTGTCTTGCTTGTATTTTGTTCTGAAATAAGCAAGGTCTATAACCTTGTCTGCAACCACATTGAGTCTAAAAACCTCACAAATAAACTCACTGCTTATATTCATTAGGACACTTCCATCCAATGCCCTAATTACTTTGATATTCTCACCATACCCAAAAGCAAGGCGTCTGATGAGTTCCACATTTATAAAGACATTAGGAACAACTGCTTCTCCAAATCATAGGTCCATGCATTGGAGATAGGGGAACAACGATTTATTTTTTCATACCAGTGTACAAACAATTCCTACCCACTAACTATGTCATTCTGATACTCCATCTCATCTCTACAATTTCTAGTTATGTCCACCATCCCCTCTACTACAATAGGACTAAGGCTACGTTGATGTTGGGGATTTTTTGAGGATCCCAGTAATTGGGCCAATATATCCTCCTCAAAAGGTCTTTTAGATGTAGAGCCAAACGGTTGGGTATTTGACCAACTCATAAATCTAGAATGATTTAAAAATGATTCATATAGTATTTTGCAACAAAAATTGCACCCCTTATTATGATCTTCAAGACTAAAAAGGGTGAATTTTTCCAAGAAGGATGTACCTATTTTTTAATTGTTTAGAACTTTAGCTCAAGTTGATGTGGAACAGGTGCACCTCTATGGGTTTTATTACTGTGTCAAACTAAAGAAATAAACTCAAAATTTATGAAGGCAATTATAAGCCATTGTCTGTCACATCCAACATTACTTCTTGTTCACGTGAAACCAATTCATTCATCTACTCATTTATCAATTTTGAACGTGGGTCATCCATTTACAAAAGGACGTACGAATATCAAATTTGAATCATTAGTAAAGCCTCGACTTTCATTAAAAAGGATGCAATCGTGTCATTTGTCCAACACAATTCTCCCATGTCCCACATGAGACTATCATCAAATAGTTTCCTTCCACGAATCCATAGCCAGACAAAGGGCATGCAGATTTGCACCCGTAGGATTGTGAAATCCTTTGTCTTCTGTGGTGTGGCATAATTTTGTGATGCCTTGAAGTTCATGAAAAGGACGCGAGCATCCCCTCTCTCCAACAAAATTATCCCACATCCCAAGTGTTGAAATGAACAAGACAACTAAGAGGGGGGGTGAATCATTTGTAGAAAATTAAACCTTCAAAACCCTCAATAGTAATCAAATCCACAAGAATTCATTAAATCCTTATTTTTTTAGATTGATTTAACAAGAAATGTAGATAAAAGAAACTGAAATCACAACATCATACACATGATAACACCAAATTTATGTGGAAAATCCAATGAGGGAAAAACTATAGTGAGGATTAGATCACAATATAAGTAATAGAAAAATTGGTACAAAGGGGCTCACTACTAGAATAGGACACACTATCCAAATGGCTCTCAGCCTGGGCTCACTACCATAGAAAGAATAAAAGAAGATAGGAAATAAAGTTACATAGAGTAAACACTTCTTAATGAAACACGAATTCCACCATAATTTCTCCCACTTTCGCAATCTCACATGAAAGATATTAGATGCCTTTTGCTCACTGCCTTCAGGAACCCTAACATGAAGTTTGTACTTCTCTACTCAATTTCGCATCACCCACAACAATATCACATCTATTCACTTCTTACTCTTTCCCCCTTACCTCTTGCATCAACACCATACATATTTATATCAAGTTCTACCTTGAACCTTTCCCCAATATCGGTCACTAGCTGTTATACATTCAAATTTGAAATATGTCAACACCTAAACATTCCCACAGTGGATAGGAATGAAAGATGACCTACATAAATCCTTAATTAAGACCCAAATAGATCCCAACATGCTTCAACACACTTCCACATGCCTCGCATGTAGTTTTAAACACAAGTTTATCCAACACCCATGCAAAACACCATAATCATTAAGCACACACTTCCTTAAACCAAGACGATAGTTTTGGAAAGAATAATTTACTTGAACTCAATCTAGAACAATACAATAACCATTTAAGATTCATAAAACATTTCATCCAAGCTCGCATCAAAAATACTTCAACTCAAAACAACTGATAACCCTTAATTGCATAATGATAAATGAAACTCACATTGTACTACACTAAATCAAGTAAAACCTTGAATATAAAAAGATAAAATAATTATAAGAAAATTCTCAAATTTGTGCAACCTGAAACCAAACAATGGAGAAACGTAGAGAAAATTCATTTCTCCTAGACTACAAAAATCATCACTAAACAACTGGTTCACAAAAAATATCTCACACTGTACAACGATCCAGAAACCCAAATTCAGAATATAGCAACCTCTTTCAATCTTGAATAACCTATAAGATTCACATAGGCATAGCATCAAAACTCAAAGAACATGAAGCACAATATCAGAGCACACTATGAACATTTGCACAACACAGTATACTATGTCTATTAAATTTTCTCAAAAGGAATATCTCAGCTTATTATTTCATTCCAACACATCTTTAAGTTGTAACAAAGGAATAGATCCATGTACTCACGGTAATTTTTCAAGATCTCAACTACACATGCACAACCTATTTTCCTCTTTTCCACAATTTTCTCAATATTCTCAACATCTTCATCTCATAGTTGACATCAATGACAACACCAGTCAGTAGAATTCCTGTTAACATCAATGACAAAACCATCATTCTTGCCACAATCTCCCCCTTTTTCATTGATGGAAACAAAAGATGTGAAAATCCACCAAAGACCACACAACAACTCTGAACATTCTCTCCCTTTTTTATTAGATATCATGAGCAACATTCCTAAAACCTTTCACCCTTATAGAAGTATCTTCCTCTTTTCCCATGATTCTCTTTCCTTGAGTAGATAAGTTCTTTTTTTCACACGATTCTCTCTCCCCCTTTGACACCAATGGTAAAGGATAAAATGTTTGCATTTTTCTCCCTCTTTGACACTGAACCAAAATTATTTGCTTTGAATGCTCCCCCTTAGGAGTATACCTAAACAAATTATAAACATAATGAAAACATATGCCACTACCTACTCCCCCTAAGAGGTAGCCACCAACATTAGTTTAGAAAAGAGATAGACCCATAGATACACTAGACTGATGCATCTCTATGTGCATCTAGTTTTAAAAATGAGGTGCAATAACCCCCAACTTCTCTTGAAGATACTCAAAAGTATCCTTAGGAAGAGTCTTAGTAAATATATAATCAATTTGATCCTTTGTAGGAACATACTCAAGCTTCACTTCCTTCTCCATAACCTTCTCTCTCAAAAAGTGATACCTGATAGATATATGTTTTTTCCTTGAATGCATTAATGGATTCTTTGAAATATTTATTGCACTTGTATTGTCACAGAAGATAGATATAGGTTCGACATATCCAACACTGATATCCTTCAATGTTTGTTTCATCCATAATACCTATGTTTAGCATGATGCTACTACAATATACTTAGTCTCTATAGTGGATAAAGAAACTGAATCTTGCTTCTTACTTAGCCATGACACCAATCTACATCAAAGAAAGAATGCACCACCACTTTTACTTTTCTTTTCATTAACACAACCAACCCAGTCTGCATTTGCATAAGCATTTAATGTGAAATTAGTATCCTTAGGATACCACAAACCATAATCCGGTGTGCCTCTTAAATATTTGAATATTCTCTTTACTGTTACAATATGTGTTTCTTTAGGATCTTCTTGAAATCTATCCACAAGAAAATTGCATGCATGATATCTGATCTATTAGCCGTCAAATATATTAGTCCACAAATCATATATCTATACTTGCTCTGATAAGCCTTGGGTGAATCATCATCTTTTCTTAATTTACAACTAGTCACCATAAGAGTACATACTGGTTTGGAGTCATCCATTCCAAACTTCTTCAACATCTCTTTGACATACTTAGACTATGAAATGAAAATCCCTTTATCTTTTTTATTGATCTAACTTAGCCCAAGAAAGAAATTCATCTCCCCAAACATTGACATCTCAAATTCTTTCCACATTTCTTTAGCAAATTTCTTACACATAGCCTCATTTCCACCAAATATAATATCATCCACATATACAACTACTATCAATATCTTGTCTTCCTCAATTTTAAAGTAAATATTACTATCTACAGAGCCCTTACTGAATCCTTGTTGTATCAAGTACTTGTCTAATCTTGCATACCAAACTTTGGGAGCTTGCTTCAAACCACATAAAGCCTTATTTATCTTACACACCATATATGGTTAATCTGACAACTAAAAAAAATTTGGTTGTTCCATTAAAACCTCTTCTTCCAATTCTCCATTCAAAATAGTAGACTTCACATCCATTTGATAGACCTTAAAATCTTTATGTGCTACAAAAGCCAAAACAAATTCTAATAGATTCCATCCTAGCCACAGGACAAAAATTATCCTCAAAATATATACCTTCTACTTATGAGTAACCCTTACACACTAGTCTTGCCTTGTTCCTTACCACTTTTCTATTTTCATCTAGCTTGTTCTTGAATACCCACTTAGTTCCAATTATGAACTTTTGTTTTCCGATCTATGGACCAATTCTCAAGTTTGATTTTTCTCTATTTGCATAAGTTCTTCAATTTCATTCATCTAATTCTCATCCTTACATGCTTCACCCATTGATTTAGGTTCAACTTTAGAAAGTAAGAAAATTTTTACCTCAACTTCAATAGGTTTGCTTCTTGTCAATACACATTTCATCTTGTCTCCAATGATCTAATCTTCATAATGATTATTTTGCACATACTTGGAGTTTTTAGGGGTCTTCTTTGGAGCTTCTTCCTCTTTATTTTGCACTTCTTTTTCATCAACTATTTCTTCTACTTCTTTGCAATCAGGTTCATTTGACACATATCCATCTACTACAATAGGATTCTGCATATTTTCATCAACTTTAACATTTTCACTTTCAACTATCTTTCTCAATCTTTTACCGTAACATCTGTAAGCTTTGCTTCTAATAGAATATCCAAGGAAGATACCTTCATCAGAGCTTGCATCAAAATTTCCTAAGTTTTCTTCTCTTTTGATGTAACATTTGCTTCCAAACACTCTAAAGTACTTCACAGTATGAATCCCTCCATATCATAGCTCAAAAGAGGTCTTTGTGTTGTTAGCTTTATATTGAACTCTATTAAGTATGTAAACAACAATATGAATAAATTATCTCTAGTAGATTTGTGTTATATTTTCCTCTTTCATCATAGTCCTTGCAGCTTCTTGAATAGTTCTATTTTTCCTTTCAACAAATCCATTTTGCTGAGTTCTAGGGGTAGATAAATGCCTCTTTATTCCATGAAATTCACAAAACATGTTAAAATAATTGGATGTGAATTCACCACCTCTATCATACCTTAAACATTTTATTTTCAAAATCATTTCATTCCCAACCATAGCATTAAATTCCTTGAATTTATCTAATGCATTAGACTTCTCTCTAAGAAAAGTAACCCATGTCATTCTAGAATAATTATCAATCAAAATCATAAAGTACCTATCACCTTTTAGACTTCTCGCCCTTTTATGACCACAAAGATCTATATCTACTAATCCTAGTAGTCCAGTAGCAGATTGTTCCTTTCCCTTAAAACTACTCGTTTATTTTCCAAATTGACAACTCTCACAAACAACATTAATAGGCTTTGTGATTTTAGGTAAATCTCTCACAACATGAACTGAGCTAATTCTTTTCAAATTATCAAAATTCATGTGAAATATCCTCTAGTGCCATTACCAACTATCATTAATCTGTGACATAAATAAATGACCATCAACACCCTTAAGTTGATAGATGTTTCCATTTGTTCTCCTACCTGTACAATCACAGTTTCAGATCCTTTCCAGATCTTGTATGCTTCATCCTTAAACACAAGATTGTACCCTTTGCTACACATTTGTCTGACACTCAAGAGATTATGTCTTAAGCCCTTAACATAGTAAAAATTCTCATTATTATGCTTCCTATCAAAACTGATTGAACCTATTCCACAAATCTTAGCTCCTGAATCATCTCCAAATTTAACTAATCCTCCATCATATTTTTCAAGTTTAACAAACTTACTTTTGTATTTGGTCATATGATTAGAGAAACCACTATCAACAACCTAGTAGTTCTTATCTTATTTGACATGAAAAACAGATACCAACGTACCTTCAACCTTATCCTTTATCTCCAGAATACTTTCCTTCACAAAACTTTCAAGGTTAATAGAACTACATTATTCTTTTATAGCCAAGAACAAACATTCATCATCATCAAAATATCCATAATCAGATTCATCATCGGAAATGCCAACATCTTCTCTCACATAGTAAGCTTTTCTAATAATATTTCCTTTATTTTCCTTGTTCTTATTGTTTATAGCTCTTTTTAGACATTTAGAAGCATAATGACCTATATCACCACAACTAAAAACATTTGAAAGGTAATTTACCTTTGTACTTTTCGATGCCCTTTTTCATCCTTCTCACAAAGTTAGCTTCCAAATCATTGAGATCATCATCACCTGAATCTTCAACCTTCTCTGATTTACCAGTCTTGAAAGTAGTCTCCACTTTTTTAATTTTCTTCCATTTTCTCATTTCAAATGTAGTCAGAGTACCAATCAACTGATCTCTAGAATATTTATCAAAATCAATTGTTTCTTCAACAACAAATACCTTTTCATTGTAACAATCCGCAAGAGATCTGATAACTTTCTTCACTACTTTACATTCTTTAACTATTTCACCAAGTCCTCTCATAGTACCTACCAACTCATCAACTATATGTATGTAGCCTTTAATTGTTTCATCTTTAGACATATGCATCATTTCAAACTGTGCCTTTGAGTTCTGCAACTTTTCTTGCTTGACCTTCAGATCGCCTTCATAAATGCTTTATAATTATCCCAAACTTCTTTAGCAATCTTCAAACTCACAACTTTAACCGATTCAGTATTTGAAAGACTATTCACAATAATGTACCTTGCCCTAGCATTGATCTCATGCACCTTGATTTATGCATTTGTATTTGGACCATTCGAAGGTGAATGTATGGAGTCTAATAAGCCTTCTCAATATTATATCCTTGAGCACACAAATATCCTTCCATCTTTGTCTTTCAAAATGCATAATTTGAGCCATCAAATCTAGGATATTCCAAAGGAATCTTGTTCGCCATCCCGAATCTACATCAAGCAGTTAAGGTCTTCTTCAAAGAACCTTGCTCTAATACCAATTGTTGAAATAAACAAGACAACTAAGGGGGGGTGAATTAGTTGTAACAAATTAAACCTTCAAAATTTTCAACAGTAATCAAATCCACGAGCATTCATTAAACCCTTATTTTGTTTGATTGATTTAACATGAAATGCATATAAAAAAAAACTAAAATCACAACATCATACACATGAGAACACTAGATTTATGTGGAAAACCCAATGAGGGAAAAACCACAGTGAGGATTAGCTCACAATATAAATAATAGCAAACCGGTACAAAGGGGCTCACTACCAGAATAGGACACACTGTCGAAAAAGGATCACTGTCTAGGCTCACTTCCACATAAAGAATACAAGAAGATAGAAGAAGAAATTTACACAGAGAAAACACTTCTCAATGCAAAACGAAGTCCACACAATTTCTCACACACTTTTGTAATCTCACATGAAAGATATTAGATGCCTTCAGCTCATTGCCTTCAGGAACCCTAACAGGAAGTTCGCACTGCTCTACTCAATTTCACATCACCTACAACAATCTTGCATCTATCTTATTCTTACTCTTTCCTCACCTCTTGCATCGACACCATACATATTTATATCAAGTTATACCTTAAACCTTTATCCAATTTCATCCACTAGCCATTATACATTCAAATTTGAAATAGGTCAGCACCTAAACATTCCCACGGTGGATAGGAATGAAAGATGACCTACATAAATCCTTAATTAGGACCCAAATAGATCCCAACACGCTTCCACAAGCCTTGCATGTAGTGTTAAACACAAGGTTAATCAACACCTGTGCAAAACACCATAATCATTAAATACACGCAAGTTGATAGTTCTAGACAACATAATTTACTTGAACTCAATCCAAAACTATCCAAGAACCACTTAAGATTCATCAAACACTTCATCCAAGCTCGCATCAAAAAATATTTCAACTCAAAACAATTGATTACCCTTAATTGCATACTGATAAATGAAACTCATAGTGTACTGCACTAGATCAAGTAAAACCATGAATTTAGAAACATAAAATCATTATGAGAAAATTCTCAAATCTATACAACCTGGAACCAGACAATGAAGAAACACGAAGAAAATACATTTCTCCTAGCCCACAAAAATCATCACTGGACAACTGGTTCACACACTAGTGAAAATATCTCACACTATACAATGATCTAGAAAGTAGACTGATGAGTTGAGAAGATTCACTGATATGACTAAAGTGACGAGGTTCAATGACGAGGACAAATCAAGATATAGACGTACCTAATGACGCGGAAAATTTTTCTATTATGCTATATGCAATTTTCTAGGAAGTATGCATATGTATGCAACGTAGGATGATGATGACTATGATGTTAACCATGACAAAGACGTATATGACACCTAATGATGCAAGGTTTTGAGCAAATTTTCAAGTTTTGTCTAAGGTTGATCTTCAAAAACAGAAACAAAAATGGCACTGATGTTTCAGACACGATTTTTGCAGTTTTTGAGGTTTTTGTTGACAGGCAGATGTGGCTCACAGAACAGTTGCGGTTCAATTTCTGATAGATGCGGTTTTCCAATGTGCATGTGGTGTTTACCTAAAAACCTAGTTTTGGTGTTTTGACAGACAGTTGCGGTTTTTGGAGACAGATGTGGTTTTTGATGTGACAGATGCGACTCTCCAATATGCATGTGGTGTTTAAACTAAAACTTGGTTGCTAGACTTTGAATGCAGTTGCGGTGTTTTATGATAGATGCAGTTTGTGACCTGACAAATGCGACTGATGGCCTCAAATGCAGCTTGAAAGATGAACTGTAAAAACCTAAAGCTCTGAAAGACACATGTGATCCTAAGTTTAATAGATGTGGCTTGCATGACACATCCAACTTGTAATTTGACAGTTGTGGTTCGATATATCCATACTGTAAAAACTAAATTTTATGATAACAAAATGCGGTGTTTTCCCTAACAGATGCGACTCTCTAAGACACATGCAGTGATTTAACTAACAAATGCGACTCAGTTTTTTGACAGTTGAAATTTTCCCGAAAGTTTGTTTTGACTGACTTCGTTTTGATCAAGATTTTGACGAATACAAAAAATAGCAAACACAACAATCAATGTATTTTCATTTTTTGTGATGGTAGGACTGTTAAGACTCGAAAAAAATTTACAATCTAGGCTTTTAGGACAATACTTGTTGAATTCTTATTTGGATTTCTCTAGCTACACATATTTATGGCGAATGCTTAGTAGCTTGACCCCACTGCCTCCCCTCCACGACACTCACTTATATGGGGCAGCCAAGCTACTGTATCCATGAAACTCCCATGGCATACATTTCATTTCCACACATAAACCGTAAGAATATAAGACGGCTTCACAGGGATGACCCTGCTGCGCCAACAAGTAGATAGGATTTTGGTAACTCTACAACAAGGTGTTTAATAAGGGTATTCCGTTCATGGGACACTATCCAATGACGGTGAGATTCCATTTATGTCCATCTCGTTGGAATAGTGCGCGAGATTCTTGGGGTTTCCCCAAGAATCCACTTTTATATACCGGCTGAAAGTCGCTTGGCTTTAGCGTGCTACCAGTCTGAGTCATCTTGGGGTGAGTACTTTTTCCCACCAAGACAGGCCCAAGTTCTAGAGTTAGCAATCATTTCTCTTACACCTAGCATCGCATGAATGCGCAAGGGGAGAGGATACTTCGGTGTACCAAATCATAAAGGTGACAAATAAGTGCAAAGCACTAGACAAAGAAGACAATAGTTCTTTTTAATCCAAACAAAAATTATCTATCTACCAAACAAAAAAATCTTTTTAAGCTCCACGATAATTGTCTATCTACCAAACAAAATACTTGCTAAATAAATAAACACATAGGCATTAGGTACTACATGCAAATTTATCAGTAGTTCTGGTTTTATTTTTGTCTTCTACACTTCTTCCTGCAAACAATAGTTATTCCACCTTAACACAATTGAATTCAACCATTAGCGAAAATCAAAACAGCTTCAAAAGCGAAAATGAAAAAAAATGAATGCACGGAAATCAATGAAAAAAATGGAAAAGTTTTACCAGCCAGATGTGACTTTTGGAGCCATAGATGCAGTTCGTGATGACAGGTGGATGCGGTTCAGGAATTTGTTGACAAGCGGATGCGGTTCACGAATTCTATTGACAGGCGGATGCGGTTTTTGACCTCGTGGATGCGGTTCATGACTGTGGATGTGGCTCTGTGTTTAGCGGATGCGGATCATGATGCAGATGCATAATTTTTTTGAACAGATGTGTTGCGACGTACAAAAACCTGCAAAAACCAAAAAATAGAAAATGGAAAAATGAAAAAATGAAGAAAAAATGCGCGGATTTTGAAGCGTGTTCACCAAATGTAATTCAGATTTATTGAAAATTGGAAAGGAAATGCTATTGTTGGACAAGATCGCAAATATCAATCCTAATCTAAATAAAAAAACAAAGAACAATTAAACTATGCATAATGAAACTAAACTAATAAAACTAGAATGATCTCACCGAATATGTGATTACTTCTTCGAATTATCTTGATTGCTCTTCTCCATTTTTCCTTTTCTGTATTCTTGCCTTGAGATTTTTGTGTTTGAATGCAAGCATAACCTATTTGAATGTCTAAGAAAAATATCGAAGAATGAGTCTTCTCAAAAGTATATGATTTCGAAAGAGTAATGATTTCAAGAGAGAGAGGAATAATAATGATAATGACAGGCCATTTTATAGATTTTGTGTTTTCGAATGATCGACTCAGATTGAAAGAGAGATCGACAGATGAGATTGATGAATGCCATGCGATTGAGCTGTGTGTTAGATAGAACATGAGTTAGAACACGAGTTAGAATGCGAGTTCAGGAAAGAATGCAGATAGAGACTAAGTTAGAACATGAGTTAGAACACAAGCTCAAGATCTTAAAATAGAACAAGATCTTAATCTTCAGTTAAGAATCTTCGAAAAATAGAAGAAATAGACTTTGAATGTCAAATACAAAGTTAGAAGTTGAAGAATAATGCATTCGAATGCAAACTTGAGCTTGAGTTAATTAATTAAATAAATATATTTAATTAATAAAAGCATTCATGCACATGAGTTAGAACTAGTTAATCGACTAGTTGTGATAGAAAGTCTTCCTCTAGAGATGACCAACAGTTAAATTCATAGATAACTAGAGAACTAAAAATAGATCTCGAGTCAGAAGGTAAGTGGATGACTAGATAACTGATTGACAGAGGAATGTGACATAAATGATTTAAATGTGAATTAAATGTTAATTTAATTCAACTTTCAAAAATAAGAAGATTAAATTAAATAAATAAAGATAATTTATTTAATTGACTTTCGAAAAGGGTGGAATTGAATAATTAAATAATAAAATATTTAATTATAGTTGAAAAGGGGGTTAAATGAATAATTAAATAAAGATATTTAATTACAGTTGGAAAAGTAAGATAAAGGGGTAATTAAATAATAAATTATTTAATTGATAGATAAAGGGGGGAAGAATTAATTAATTCACAACATAATTAAATAAATATGATTTATTTAATTAATCAAGTTGAATAAAGGTTATTTATGAATTAATTAAAAAGGGATATTTAATTAATAGAGGAAATATGTGTTAGAAAAGGGTAATTAAATAATTGACATTATTTAATCAAGACCACGGACTATAGAAAATTATGTCGAAAGTGTACTCACAGGCCTAGACCAATTTTAGGTATCTATAGTTTGCCCCTCTTTGATACAATGTTGGTACGACGTTGTGTCAAATAAAATATGCCCCCGTCGTGCCTCACTGTGAAACAGGGTAAGGTATGCCCCCTCGAGAAAATTGACATTTTTTGAAAAGTTTCAAAAAAATCAGGAAAAATTCCTGATAAGTCAATATGACGGTTAGAAATGCTATGGAGTTGATACGGACATGTATGGGTCGTTTGAAGTTGAAAAGTTAAGCGGCCAATAGACTAGGTCTGAAGAAATGCCACCCAAACATAACCTACAAATAGAAATGAGGGTGAAATTGAAGTCATTTGCACCCGGAGGGGATAGAAAAAGAGGAGATTTGCTCTGACCAGTTGACGAAAATGACACCTATTCCATATACTAGGCATCGAGGATATCGGATCTGGACGTTCAGGAGGCCAACTGATGCAGGACCACCGGTATGTACCCAAAAATGAACTCTTGAAAATTATTTTTGCACGTAGTTTTAGGTGTTTGAAAATTAATAAGCAAATGCGATGCATCATGAATGACGCATATGCCGTCGTATTCACCGCATTTGCTTGGGAAACGACACATGTGTGAAAACACACCTAGGGGTGGATTAGGCTTTTAGGGAATGAATGCATATGAAGGAAAGTGCACCACATATGTATTTATGCAATGCATTTGCATTAGGAAGAAACACATGTGATTTTATGAACCGCATATGCATCAGTGAAACACATATGTAGGTAGTCGATAGAATGTAGAAAATGAACCACATGTGCAAAAAATGCACCGCATGCAGTTATGTGAACCACATGTGCAGTAGTGGAAAGGGGGTGGATAAATTATGCAATGCATATGTGATATGCACCACAAGTGAGGCATCGTGCAACGCATTTGAAAAATGCACTGCATCTGTAAACGTGAGCCGCATTTTGACTGGTGAAAATTTTGAAAAAAATTCTAAGGAAAAACTTTAAAAATTTATTGACATATGGTTTAACTGCAGGTGGTTCTAGATCCGATTTATACGTGAGAGAATCGGCAATATACTTTTGATCTGAGAGATTGCTTGTCTAGTGGAGAGACATGACTACTATCGAGACTTGGTTTGTGTCATTGTCTCGATATGCCCGCCATTCGAGCAAACTTAGGGATGCTCACCGCATTGGTTGAGCAATGGCATTCAAAGACTTCATCATTCCATCTACCGACTGGGGAGGCTACTGTTACTTTAGAAGATGTATACAAGATTTTGATACTGCCTATCAAGGGTGAGCAGGTTATGTATGATACCCACCGAGGATTGACGGAGCTTGTTAGATTTTATCAGGTAGACGACATCAGGATGCTCAGGATCGAGCACTATGAGATCAGATGGCTAGTATTAGCAGATAAATACGATAGGATTGATTGAATATTATGTACATTGATCAGGGGGATAGTTCTACTAGACCGACGGGGTCACGGATTTCCAGTGGGAGGGGGGGAGATTTTGGTTGGTATGTTGGAGAGTGAGACCTTGTATGCATGGGGTCCATGTCTACTAGGGATGCTTTATTTTCATCTGCATGACATTGTTTATAGAGACACACAGTCATTGAGTTGTGGGACCACTTTGCTGATGGTGTGGGCTTGGGAGAGAATAGCTATTTTTCGTTCTCCAATGACAGTAGAGCGACGGGAGAGATACCCGTATGTTTTCCGGTACATGAGAAACATTACCCAGAGGCATGTGGGGGACACCAGATACTAGAGACACGCACTGGACATTCTAGATCAGTTTACATGGAGACCTTACATGGATTGTGAGGAGTGGATGCATGATGAGAGACACTTACTATTCTGCAGACAAACACAGTATCTCATTGGGAGGACTGTTTTGAGTGTTCATATTATAGAGAGACATCTACCAAAGTGGGTCATGAGATAGTTTGGAGAGGTTCAAGATTAGCCTCGAGGTAGAGTAGAGTTTGCTCAATCATCGAGAGAGGTTCCATGGTGGGGACCCATGATTCTAGTGGCTATGGCAAAGGCAGACATACAGGCATTACATCCATTACATTGGGGTTGGGGATATGGAATAGCAGATCCAAGTACTATAGCTGCATACGATGCTTGGTGGGTAGAGCATCACCCGATTCCCTACATCGATCCTGATCAGCCAGCACCTGTCGAGAGATGAGGCACAGGGCCGAGAGGATGACAAAGAGGTGGAGGTGCTAGAGTGGGTAGAGTTGGTGGTAGAGGTGATGGAGATGACGGCAGAGGCGGAGGTGGTGGTAGAGGCGGGAGACGAGGTCAGAGAGGACGAAGAGGGGGTCAGGTATGGGGACAGTCACCTGTTCGAGAGGCAATAGCAGTGGATGTACCAATGTTGGACATCGGAGGTGTAGCAGATGTACAGGCTGGGGGTGAGCATGCTGCAGAGGAGGTAGTTGTAGCAGAGCAGGCCACTGGGGGTGTTGGGGGTGAGGATGTGGGAGAGGATTTAGATGTGGATATGGATATAGACCCTCTAGGTGTTTTGGTGGAATATGGAGAGGATGACGTTGAGGATGATGTTGAGAAGGAGGTGGAGATGGAGGAGTAGGAGAGAGAGATCCGAGATCGGATTGTGGAGGGGAGACGGGATGAAGATGCTCCTAGGGATGGAGATGGGGAGGCCTTGGAGGAGAGACTCAGACTTATGACAGCGGAGTTTGATGCCATGAGACTGGATAGAGATAGTGCCTATGCTGAGAGGGACAATGCCTACGCAAAGAGGGACAGTGCTTGTGCAGAGAGGGATAGTGCATTGATAAAGAGAGATCAAGCTACAGCTCGGCGGTAGGAGGTAGAGTAGTAGTTTTCAGAGGTCAAACACCTTTGTAGTGGTTCTTCATCTGAGGGTTTTGCTTGGGAGCTAGTTAGATCAGTTGAGAGAGTGTCATACTATCGGGATCTTTATGAGGCAGTTGTGCCAGCAGATAGATGAGTGCCTAGTTTTTCATAGGTGCGTAGTCATAGGTCACAGAGCAGGAGTCGCCCCAGGACTCAGAGCACAGAGGGTGTGGTGGGACCACCAAGGATAGGTCCATATGACAGGCCATCTACTTCATAGAGAGCACCTCCGAGGATATTTCCAGCACCTTCACCACATGACAGAAGTGGTAGTGGGACATGGTGACACTTATTATGATGTAGATATGTATTTTGATCAGAGAGTCTTTGAGCTCATTTTATTTATGGAGACATTCAGACATTGTACTAGACACATTATGTTGAGTGATATATATATGATTTTTGGCGGCTTCTATATGATATGCAGTTCTATTTTATGGTGATGCATTATTTCTATATGATTATGTTTCCTAGATGATGTATGTACATGTGTATATATGGATGCTTCTATATGTTATGGGTTATGTATTTAATAATGTTATGGATGTCTTAATTTACCTATGATAACAGATGCAATGTTCTATATGAAGCTAATTTGTATGTGATGGTGATATGTACATGCAATGTTTACATTATGTATGTTATGATGATGAAATGCCTATTATGTCATGATTTCGGATGTATGTAATAAAGATGTATGCTACTATCTATATGTGTGAAATACAATGCAACTATGTGGAATGCTTATGGAATGTATGCAAATGCAAATGATCTAATGTTTTTATTGTGTCACAGGACTTTTATCATTATGTTTGAAGAAGAGAAGTGTTAGGATGAAATGAACTCAGAATGTTAGTAAGAAATAACTAAGTATGATTGATTGAGAAAAACGATATGGTGATGGTTGATTGATTGAGAAAAAGATATAATCTTCGATATATTTCCAAATACTCTATGCTTGCTTGTTATCATCATTGGGCGAGACATGACACAAATTGATAGTACACACCATGATATGAGATAGACCATAGTGTACAAAGTTATCCACCTGTGAAAAATAGACAGTCGTAGACAAGGAGTGTCTTAACTCAGGCTAAGGACAAGATGCCCCAGTCGTGTTGTCTTAACAAACCACAGACAACAGACAAATAAAAGATGGGTCATGAGATGTCATTGCTCCTCTAAATCCTTGATAGGACATCCTTGAGGAAACTAGTAACATGAATCAAAAACCAATGCTAAAAGGATAGTTGATAGACAGCAGCCAAAGAAAAAGAGTCCTGAGACATCGTTGCTTCTCTAAATCCTTCAAGGGACATCCTTGAGAAAGCTAGTAACAGGATCTTGCACAAATCGATAAAAAGATAAGACAAAATAAGATATAAAGTTTCATAAAGCCAAATAAATGTATTCGCCAAAACTTGATCTTGTTGGATTATTTGATGTTGATGTTTGACATAGTGTAGTGTGAAAGTTGGCACATACCGCATAAGACGTTGAACCTGGTCTTGACTTGGTGACTTCTATATAAGGCATGACAAAGCCTGGTTTCAAAAAGACACGTGTCATATAAGACGTTGGATCCTGATGACGTTGAAGTGACAAGCCACATGAGACTATGACAATTTGATGGCGTATGTTGACAAGAAAGACATATCTTGCTTAAGACATAGGTTTATTGTTTTGACAATGTGTTTGATATTGACTTGATGACTGTTTGAGACATTTTGCCTTGTTGATGCATGACTTGTTTTGATTCCTTGACTGATTAAAAGTGTGTGCATAGACAGTGTACGACATGATACAACACCCTAAAAGACCTAAGATATGTAATTGTTCCTTTATATGAAACATGTGTGATAGTGAATGCAATAAACCCTATTGGACTAACCTAGTGCAGTCTCGGGAGCTCATCAATTGATTAGCCTTGCCTACGTTGTACACGCAGAGACCTCATAGTTCGACATGACCAATGACTTGGAATATACAAAGAGTCATGATTTTACTGTGTGTGATACATGACAAACCTAGACTGACAAACCTAATGCCTCGGGGGCACATCGATTGATGGCCTTGCCTACGTCCCAGTCGCAAAGGCAACGCAGTTCGACTATGTCTACGACTGACTTAACATGACTGACTCAACTCTATTTTTTTTATTTTTTTTTCTAACAGGTTTTGATTTTTTTTGGATTTTTTTGAAGTTTTCTAATGTTTTTGGATTTTTCAGGACATTTTCGATGGTGTAATGTTATGGACAAGGTCTTCATGGTACAGAACAAGGATTTTCCCCCAGTCAAGAATAGGATGTATGAGATGGATATGGAGAATATGACGGAATGGAATTTGATGTCAATCGTTCCAAATGATGGATAGGACAACCATTTATTATGAGGGATGGTGAAAAAGTTTGACTGAAGTGATGGTAGACGAAAGAGCAAGCTTAACTACACATGGCGCCTGTTTGCCAGGTTTTCACCAAGGTACTTATCCATAGCGCCACCGAAGTGGTTTTCACTATTGGACGGATTATTTCTCTTGACTATTTTTTTTGGTGTTACAAAGATGCCTGTTTGCCAGGTTTTCATCGAGGTAACCATTTTTTTGTTTTCTCATTTTTTTATTTTTCTAGATTAAGACAAGGATTCTCAGAAGCTAAGCATAGAACCTCTTTAGATGAAGACTGTTGATGGGTGACATAAGCGGCTCTCCTTTAGGAGTAGAGAGTTGATACGCTCCTAATCCAAAGGCTTCTATGACAATATAGGGCCCCAACCAGTTAGGTTCAAACTTACCTGGTTTTTCTCTTTTAGCTTGATTCTTAGGATTCTCCATTAATACCAGGTCACCAATGTCAAAGTCTCTATTCAGAACCCTCCTGTTATAGCTACGACGAAGACGATTTTGATATGCTTGTAAGTGGTCTAATGCCTTTTGTCTTCGTTCATCCAGTAATTATAGCTCTTGTAGCCTAGATACACGGTATTCTTCATCGTCAATGTGACCTTTCAAGGAAACCCTTAGTGAAGGAATTTCGACCTCAATAGGTAAGATAGCTTCAGACCCGAATACGAGTGAATATGGAGTGGCGCCAATGGGTGTACAGATGCTAGTACGGTAAGCCCATAAGGCAGGATTAAGCTATAGGTGCCAATCACGACCAGAGTCATTGATAGTCTTCTTAAGGATTCTAACAATGGTCTTATTAGATGCCTCATCTTGGCCATTACCTTGGGGGTAATATGGGGTGGAGAAATGGTGTTTGATATGTAATTCGTCACACAGATGGCATACTTCTTGGTTCTTGAACGGGCGGCCATTGTCTATGATTATGGATTGGGATACACCATACCGACAAATGATATAGTTGAGGATAAACCTAGATATTTGTGTGTCGGTGATGCAGGTCATGGGAATGGCTTCAATCCACTTGGTGAAGTATTCAGTGGCGGTTATGATGAATTTATGACCGTTGGATGATGTAGGGTGTATCTTACCTATGAGGTCAAGTCCCCATTGGGCGAAAGGCCATGGTGATGTGATCAAACAAAGCTCCTATGCCAGTGATCTTATCAAGTCACCATGTATCTGACATTGTCTACATTTCTTTACAAAGACGTATGAGTCCTTCTCCATTGTAGGCCAATAATAACCTAGTCTCATAATCTTATGGGCTAAGGTAGGACCACTCAAATGGGATCCGCATATACCCTTGTGCACCACTCTCAAAGTCATTTGTGCTTCTTTAGCATCAAGACATCTCATTAGGGCGTTATCTAGGGTATGTCTATACAGGGTGTCTCCGATGATGGTGTACTTGATTGACTTACGGATGAAGGTTCGGCGTTGGTTATTGGACAAGTCAATAGGTAAGGTTTGGTCGGTTAGATAGTCGAATATGTCTATATACCAAGGAGATGTAGGACCAAAAATGGTACACACCATCGCAGTATCGGGGATATCATAGGCAGGGACCAATAGTTGTTCCACCAAAAACTCGAACTTAGGCACGTTACTTGGAATATCTAATAAGGAACCCACGGTTGCCATAGCATCTACAGCTCTGTTTTGAATACGTGGAATGTGTTGAAATGTAATGTCATTAAAGTATTGCTTGAAACTATCAGCCATGCATTTATAAGGAGCCAACTTCTCATCCTTAGTCTCATAATCATTATTGACTTGTCTGATTACGAGTTGAGAATCGCCAAAGACATTTAGAATCTTAATTTTCCATTGTGTTGCTATTCTTAGTCCTGTCACTAAGGCTTCATACTCTGCTATATTGTTAGTACAAGGGAAAGCAATCCTAAATGATTTTGGAATGGTATCGCCTTGAGGTGTAACAAATAGGACACCTACTCCTGAACCACGATTGGTGTGTGACCCATCAAAGTATAGTTTCCATTTGGTTTTGATGTCAATGTTGAAAAGAAATTCATCAAGAAAATATGCCACTAAGGGATGATCTGCCTTCATGGGTGCATCGACTAACTGATCTACAATCACCTGTCATTTTATAGCCTTCCTTTCCACATACTAGATGTCATACTCGCTAAGTATCATAACCCATTTAGCCAATCGGCCTGTTAATGTTGCCTTACTTAAGAGATACTTGAGCAGATCGATCTTAGCCACCAACATTGTCTGACGGTTTAGCATATAGTTTCGAAGTTTTTGAGTAGCAAAGACTACTGCAAGACATGCACGTTCAATGTTGTTGTAATCATCGTTTTGCACTAGAAGAGCCCCTAATGCCGACTGAGTTGCTGAAATGTATAATATTAATAGCTTTCCATCTATGGGTGGCATTAAGATAGGTGGTGTGAGCAAACAGTCCTTGATTTGTTCAAAGGCTTCCTAACATTTAGGGGTCCACACAAAAGGTACCCCTTTCTTGAGTAGAAGTTAGAAAGGGTGTATTTTATCTGCAAGTTGTACTATGAAACGCCTGATGGATTGTAACCTCCCTTGTAGTGTCCTTAATTGACCAATGTTGATTGGAGGAAGCATTTCTATGATAGCTCTTACTTTCTCAGGATCTACCTCTATACCTCTTCTAGAAATGATGTACCCTAGAAGCTTCTCTAATTTTACTCCAAAGACACATTTCTTTGGATTTAGTTTGACATTGTATTACTCTAGCCTCTAGAATATTTTATCGAGAACCTTCAAATGGTTTGCCCTTGTTTTTGATTTAGCTATGATATCATCTACATAATCCTCCATGGGAGTATGTACAAAATCATGGAAAATAGTAGTCATGGCCCGTTGATAGGTAGCTCCTGCATTCTTAAGGCCAAAAGGCATGACATTTCAATAGTATGTGCCCCATGAACACGTGAAAGTTGTTTTATGTTGGTCTTCTATTGCAATTCTGATTTAGTTATAGCCCGAGAAACCATCCATGAGGGATAGCATCTCGTAGCCGGTTGTAAGGTCCACAATCATGTCAATGTTAGGCAAAGGGAAGTCATCTTTAGGACATGCCTTGTTGATGTCTCTAAAGTCTGTGCATATGTGAATGCCCCCAGTTGGCTTAGTCACTAGTACAAGATAGGATATCCAATCTGCATAGTCTATAGTCCTTATGAATCCGACATCTAGAAGCTTCTTAAGTTCTGCCTTTACCAATAGAGCAATCTGTGGATGCATTTTTCTCAAATTTTGTTTGACCGGCTTTATTCCTGGCTGTAGAGGTAGATGGTGCAAAATGAGGTCTGGATCCAGCCGAGGCATGTCAGCATATGACCATGCAAATTTTATTTGTCGCTTCATGAAGAAGTCCTTAAACTCTGGTTGTTATGTCTCTGTTAAAGAAGCTGCAAAATACACTATCTGAGGAGTTTCTTCTATACCTATGTTTACTGCAACAAATTCTTCAACTAGCATTGGTGACTTTTCTTGTGCAAAGGGGAGAATATTTAAACCTCTATCCTTGGGTGCCTCAGAGAGGTTTTCACCCTCGAATGCATCCTTTATTTTGATTGTTTCTTTTTCCAAAGGCACCTTTCGATTTTCAACTAGGGACTCATCTTTTTTCTCTTTTTTATCTTTATTCTCATTTTTGCAACTAGAAGTGTAAACAGACTCCCCAAAATATGCCTTATCGTCCAAGTCTATGGTGAAACCAACTCTATGATCCCCTCTAGGTATACCTTCTTGAAGTCCCATGAACTCAACTAATGCTTCGTCGTTCTCGAATGTGTCTAAAATGGGTGTACCTTGTTGATCCCAATCGATAAGTTCGGGATATACAAGGGGCATGTCATCATCAGATTTTTCAAAGGTGGAAGGCGACAAGGTGAATATGGAATGGTTGACATGGTCACAGAAGTTTTGGACTAACTACTTCTTGGTCTTCTTCCTAGGGATAGGCTTAGTCTGACGTGGGACAATTGCAACGGCTAGGTCTTCAGAAGATGGTTTGTTAGGTGCCCAAGATGCATGATCAAGGTATTCCCAATAATAGTTCTTATCCCATTCTTCTTTGGACAAGCTTTTCTTACGATGGGGATTAGATGACTTTGCTAAGGATTGAATCATGAGGTCAAGTTCTCCAAATAGAGTGTCTAGGTTCATGGTACTGGTAGAGGAAACGGAATCCCATTCATACTCATCTAATTCAGGGGATTCATCATAAACTGGGGATTCATCATAGACTAGGGATTCATCGTAAACTGGAGGATTCGGTTCCTGAGATGTCTTGATATCTGCGTAAGCACTCACTTCCTCTTGAAATGATGACGAAGTACTAGGAAAACCAATTCTAAGCTGTTGACACCCTAGCCCTAGATATTTCGGTCTTGGTAAGACAATGATAGGTTTTGTCCTTCCATTCTGATTAAGTCCTAATCCACTATGCTTGTCATAGCCTTCACTTTGCATTATGCTAAAGCCTTTTCCATATTGATTCTTTGCTATTGAATAGATGGTGGGGGGTATTCATTATCTTCCTTGTACAACCAAGAGGTTATATCACTTTGATCCACTTCTTCTTCACTTAACTCTCCCCATTTAGTCAGTGTCGTTGTAGGGGGAATTTTTGAAATGTGACTACTGACCGTTGTCTTTCTGCCATGGGTAAGCCATATGTCTTAGGTGGAACTAGCTGACTGATACAATAGGTTGTCTTCATGGAATATTCTCCACAACCCTTGTCATGGATCTCGACCTTAGGAGTGGATGATGGAAGTTTGAATGAAACTGGCTTAGTAAGATGTGATGGATTAACGTATTGGGATAAAGTGGATGATGATGGAGCTTCTTGGTTAACGAGTACCTGTCATTGTGGAATTCCCTTTAGGCTTGTACAATATTGAAAAGGGTTTGGATCACCATCAATAGTGATCTCAGTGCCATTATGCGAGAATTTAAGACACTGGTGGTATGTGGAAGGTACGGTTTTCATGGTGTGTATCCAAGGTCTACCTAACAATAGGTTATACGGAAGGGTGAGATCCAAGACTTGGAAGGTAGTGTTCATGACTATTGGGCCGATCCTGATAGGGAGTGTGACAACTCCTTTGGATGATCTTTCCTCATCATCATAAGCCTTGATAACTATACTCTTTGACGTGTCTACGCATTCTTCTAAGAATCCTAATGCCTTAACCAATTTCAAGGTACACAGGTTTAAACCTGCTCCTCCGTCTACCAAGACTCGTCGGACATTGGTTTGATGGACTTGGACTTCAAGATGTAATGTGTCGTTGTGATTAGTTTGAACTGTCAAATAGTCTTGTTGGGAGAATGTGGCGTGATGGGAGTTGGTCAAATATCCTACCATTTCTTCAAAACGATTGACATCTAAGTTGGTAGGGACAATCGTGTTTTGCAGAGCTTTGTCGAGAATAGCTCTATGCTCAGGTGATAAACTCAACAATTCCAAAATGGATATTTGTGCAGGTATCTTGCTTAGTTGATCAAGGAGATTGTATTTAGACCTGGCAGACTGTGTTGGTGGTTCAGAAGAAGGACCTAGAATGGTTATCTTTGTTCTGCATGTGTTCACAGCACATTCTGGATGCAACTTAATGGTGAAGGTGTCAACATGCTCATTTGCAGCCCAGAGGGTAAAGAGGGTCGTTCCTTTTCCTTTTCCATAGTCATGCTTGGTGTTTGCGTAGTTTGTGGGTGAAGAGTTCTTGGGTTCCGAAGTGGAGGCCTTTCCTCTTGTATGGTCATGTAACGGGTCTGAGAAGACCTTATGATCACTATTCTTGGTATTTTTTTGACCACCAACCTCGATAGTTCCGTTTTCAACAAAGTCTTGTATAATGTTCTTCAGTTGGCGACATTGTTGTAGGTTGTGTTCTTTCGTTCGATGATAATCACAAAAAGCATTATCGTCCCACCATGAAGGTTTAAACTGTCCAAGATCATATTCTCGTGGTTCCAAAGGCTTAATGAGATTATGTTCAACCAGCTCTTTAAAAATTGTCTCAATGGGTTGTCCTAAAGGGGTGAATTCCCGTGTAGGAAATCTCCTATGTGGTCGTTGTTGCTGTGAATTTTGGACATAGTTTGCTGCTTGGTTTGGACTATTTTTCATGTCTTGAGTGGGGTTGTAACCCTGGTGTGTAATAACTGGACTTGTATGCATGTGTTTAGCATCAACAATGCCGTCATTTGTAACATTTTTGTTTCTAGGCCAGAATTTACTTCTATCATTGGTTGCACTTTGATGTTGAATGACTAGGTTTCTGCCTGGTACCTTAATTTCTCCTTTGTTATAAGGCCTTTTTCAAGGATGATGCCCTTTTGTACCAAGTCTACGAATGAAGTGCAAGAATGTACCCTTAGGTCACTACATAGTTTTGGAGTGATGTTCTCGAGGAATATCGTGACCTTTTTCTTTTCTGGGATTTCGACTAGACATCTGCTAGCTAGACTCCTCCATCTTTGGAAGAAAGTGATGAAAGTTTCACCATCTTCTTGTGTTGTGTGACACAAGGTTGCTATGGTTATTTCATTGTCTATGTTAAAGGAAAAGTTTTCAACAAACTTCTTAGCTAATTCATCCCAGGATCGTATGCCATATGATAGTTTGGAGAACCATTCCAATGCTATCCCTATAAGGGTTCATAGAAATAGTCTCATCAAGTATGTGGGATTGTATGATATGTCCATGCACAACGTTGAGAACTCTCTAATATGTTCTAAAGGATTCTTCCTTCCATTATACTTTGGAAAATTCGATATAACGTATCCATGGGGGAAAGGTGTCATGTAAAGCGCTTTGTCGAAAGGACATGGAAATAGGTCTTGTGCTGAGATAGTTCATTTGCCTAAAACAAACATGTTGTCCATTTGTTGTTGAAGCATTTGCATCTGGTTTTGGAGAGCACCTACTTGTGTCAAGGACATGTTGCTTGAATTGTTTGGATCTATGTAGGTATTCTAATATGCCATGTTTTGCGATGGGTTGTGATTTGGTGAGGGAATGTGTCTTATCTGAATGTTCTGATTCAGAATGGGAATATATCATGTCAGAATATTTTGATTTGGTATAGGACTATTTCCATTCAGAATGTTCGGTTGTGGTGTAGGAATATTTCCCATTTGAATGATTTGTTGTGGTATGGGAATTCTCTTGCTAGCGTTGGATCTCTTACCACTAGTGTTGGTGCCAAAGGGGTTGGAGGATGTTGCTCCTGCAGTAAATTGCATGCCTTTTGTTACGATGAAAGGGATTGTACTGACAATTGGCGATGTTTGAGTGGGTATGCCAGTTGAGATTGTTGCGGTGATTTGGGGAATAGAGACACTTGATGTTGTAGTTTGCGTGTGTTGAGTGTATTGTGGTTTCAAAGTATGAATGTCAAATCCTGGTGGTAGTGTGGCACCTTCTACTAGCAAGTTTGCTAGATATTGTTGGGGATCATTTGCCAAACACTCATCCATGAAGGATGCAAATTCAGAATCTTGTGCAGCGGTGTTTATGTCTTCAACAACGATTTGTCCATGGGTATCTCTAGTGACATGTTTATCAAGTAAAACTTTGTGTAGTCTTTGAATTCCTGACGGTTGATTTCCAAATGGATTGATGAAGTCGTTGGGGTCTGTTATTGCTTTATGTTTCTTTTGAGACCTTGTTTCGACCATGTAAAGTTGCTCAAACCGGGGTAATGCAGACGTTCCTAAAAACTGATATGACCTATCTCTATGTTTTTTGGATTTTTTGACAAATAAGGATGTTGCTAAAGACTTCTAAAATGATGTATACTAAGATGACGTGGGATATGACGAAAATTTATGCAAAATTTTGAATGGACTATGATGGTAAATGAATCTGAAATAGGATAACCTACCACCTATGGAGTAAATGTATGCAATGTTTTGTTTTTGACCAAAGAACTTGATTGTAGGACAAGGATAGTTGACAAGGTGAATTTCCCAAACTAGACTGTTGAGTTGAGAAGATTCACTAATATGACTAAAGTGACAAGGTTCAATGACGAGGACAAATCAAGACATAGATGTACCCAATGACGCAGAAAATTGTTCTATTATGCTATATGCAATTTTCTAGGAAGTATGCATATGTATGCAACGTAGGATGATGATGACTATGACGTTAACCATGACAAAGACGTATATGACACCTAATGATGCAAGGTTTTGAGAAAATTTTCAAGTTCTGTCTAAGGTTGATCTTTAGAAACATAAACGAAAATGACAGTGATGTTTTAGACACAATTTTTGCAGTTTTCGAGGTTTTTGTTGATAGGCAGATGCGGCTCACGGAACAGTTGCGGTTCAATTTCTGACAGATGCGGTTTTCCAATGTGCATGCAGTGTTTACCTAAAAACCTAGTTTTAGTGTTTTGACAGACAGTTGCGGGTTTTGGAGACATATGCGGTTTTCAATGTGATAGATGCGACTCTCCAATACGCATGCGATGTTTAAACTAAAACCTAGTTGCTAGACTTTGTGTGCAGTTGTGGTGTTTTGTGACAAATGTGGTTTGTGACCTGACAGATGCGACTGATGGCCTCAAATGCGGCTCAAAATATGGACTATAAAAACCTAAAGCTCTGAAAGACACATGTGATCCTAAGTTTAACAAATGCGGCTTGCATGACACATGCGACTCGTAATTTGACAGTTGTGGTTCACTATATCTAGACTGTAAAAAATGAATTTTATGACAACCAGATGCGATGTTTTCCCTAACATATGCGACTCTCTAAGACACATGTGGCGATTTAACTGACAAATGCGACTCAATTTTCTGACAGTTGAAATTTTCCCGAAAGTTTGTTTTGACTGACTTTGTTTTGATCAAGATTTTGACGAATACAGAAAACAACAAACACAACAATCAATGTATTTTTAGTTTTTGTGATGGTAGGATTGTTAAGACTCGAAAAAAATTTACAACCTAGGCTTTTAGGACAATACTTGTTGAATTCTTATTTGGATTTCTCTAGCTACACATATTTATGGCGAATGACTAGTGGCTTGACCCCATTGCCTCCACTCCACGACACTCACTTATATGGGGCAGCCAAGCTACCGTATCCATGAAACTCCCATGGCATACATTTCATTTCCACACATAAACCGTAAGAATATAAGATGGCTTCATAGGGCCGACCCTGTTGCGCCAACAAGTAGATAGGATTTTGGTAACCCTACAACAAGGTGTTTAATAAGGGCATTTCGTTCGTGGGACACTATCCAATGTCGGCAAGAGTCCATTTCTGTCCATCTCATCGAAATAGTGTGCGTGATTCTTGGGGTTTCCCCAAGAATCCAATTTTATATACCGGCTGGAAGTCACTTGGCTTTAGCGTGCTACCGGCCTGAGTCATCTTGGGGTGAGTAATTTTTCCCACCAAGATAGGCCCAAGTTCTAGAGTTAGCAATCGTTTCTCTTACACCTAGGATCACATAAATGCGCAAGAGGAGAGGATACTTCGGTGTACCAAATTGTAAAGGTGACAAATACGTGCAAAGCACCAGACAAAAAATACAATGGTTCTTTTTAATCCAAATGACAATTATCTATCTACCAAACAAAAAATTATTTTTAAGCTCCATGATAATTGTCTATCTACCAAACAAAAAACTTGCTAAATAAATAAACACATAAGCATTAGGTCCTGCATGCAAATTTATCAGTAGTTATGGTTTTGTTTTTGTCTTCTACGCTTCTTCTTGCAAACAATATGTTATTCCACCTTAACACAATTGAAATCAACCATTAGCGAAAATCAAAACAACTTCAAAAGAAAAAATGAAAAAAAATGAATGCACGAAAATCAATGAAAAAAAAATGGAAAAGTTTTACCAGCCATATGCGGCTTTTGGAGCCACAAATGTGGTTTGCGATGATAGGCGGATGCGGTTCAGGAATTTGTTGACAAGCGGATGTGGTTTGCGAATTCTATTGACAAGCGAATGTGGTTTTTGACCTCGCGGATGCGGTTCGTGACTGCGGATGCGGCTCTGTGTTTAGCGGATGCAGCTCGTGATGCAAATGCATCATTTTTCTGAACAAATGCGTTGTGACGTATAGAAACCTGCAAAAACCAAAAAATAGAAAACGAAAAAATGAAAAAATGAAGAAAAGATGCACGGATTTTGAAGCGTGTTCATGTCGGGTTCACCAAATGTAATTCAGATTTATGGAAAATTGGAAAGTAAATGCTATTGCTGCACAAGATCACAAATATCAATCCTAATCTAAATGAAAAAACAAAGAACGATTAAAGTATGCATAATGAAACTAAACTAATAAAACTAGAATGATCTCATTGAATATGCGATTACTTCTTCGAATTATCTTGATTGCTCTTCTCCATTTTTCCTTTTCTGTATTCTTGCCCTCAGATTTCTATGTTTGAATGCAAGCATAACCTATTTGAATGTCTAAGCAAATTATCGAAGAATGAGTCTTCTCAAAAGTGTATGATTTCGAAGGAGTAATAATTTCAAGAGAGGAATAATAATGATAATGACATGCCATTTTATAGATTTTGTATTTTTGAATGATTGGTTCAAATTGAAAGAGAGATCGACGGATGAGATTGATGAAAGCCATGCGATTGAGTTGTGTGTCAGATAGAACGTGAGTTAGAACGCGAGTTCAGGAAAGACTGCAGATAGAGACTAAGTTAGAACATGAGTTAGAACACAAGTTCAAGATCTTAAAATAGAACAAGATCTTAATCTTCAGTTAAGAATCTTCGAAAAATAGAAGAAATAGACTTTGAATGTCAAATACAAAGTTAGAAGTTGAAGAATAATGCATTCGAATGCAAACTTGAGTTAATTAATTAAATAAAGATATTTAATTAATAAAAGCATTCATGCACATGAGTTAGAACTAGTTAATCGACTAGTTGTGACAGAAAGTCTTCCTGCAGAGATGATCAGTAGTTAAATTCATAGATAAATGGAGAACTAAAATTAGATCTCGAGTCAAAAGGTAAGTGGACGACTAAATAACTGATTGATAGAGGAATGTGACATAAATGATTTAAATGTGAATTAAATTTTAATTTAATTCAAATTTCAAAAATAAGAAGATTAAATTAAATAAATAAAGATAATTTATTTAATTGACTTTCGAAAAGGGTGGAATTGAATAATTAAATAATAAAATATTTAATTATAGTTGAAAAGGGGGTTAAATGAATAATTAAATAAAGATATTTAATTATAGTTGGAAAAGTATGATAAAGGGGTAATTAAATAATAAATTATTTAATTGATAGATAAAGGGGGGAAGAATTAATTAGTTCGCAACATAATTAAATAAATATGATTTATTTAATTAATCAAGTTGAATAAAGGTTATTTATGAATTAATATATTAATTAAAAAGGGATATTTAATTAATAGAGGAAATATGTGTTAGAAAAGGGTAATTAAATAATTGATATTATTTAATCAAGACCACGGACTATAGAAAATTATGTCGAATGTGTAATCGCAAGCCTAGACCAATTTTAGGTATCTACAATGACTTATGCCATTAAATGTCCTTCATTGTCTCCATCTTCCTAGTAATATTTGGTTGCATACCTTTTAAATATTTGGCATAATGTCTTAAGTTCGAGCGGGTCAAAATATTTATGATTTTTATTCATACTTTGGGTGGGGTTAAACTATTTCTTTTAAATGCCTAAGTCAAACATGCATCCACCTAGGGAGTCCTTTTTTTTAAGTCACAACTTAGGGCATGTGATGTTAAAATTATTTAAAGAAGCGCCTTGGTCCCACGAATTAAATCTGGACCATTCTCCACTACCCTGCGTTGATATGCTTGTTGGAAGAATGAAGAACATATCATTATGCAACTTTTGTGTTGTCATTGATGTCACCATGTTATATGAGTTGCAACTACAAGCTTAAGTTCAAGGTTGATTTGGTACTTTGAACTGGTATGCAGGTATTATCCTTCGGTATTCAATCTGCAATCCTCTACTGATGATTACCATTGCTTGTGGTTTTGGGAAATGACTTTTGGATGTTGGAAGCCTATAAGCTCAAAATCTCATATGATCAAGTGCTCGTATGACGAGTTGGCATTTCTCTGTTATTACATTTTTCTATTAGGTCTATCTCTGGCTGACCTAACGTACAGTTGATGTCGTAATGGATATTTTTTTGTATTGCAGATGTATGCGTGACCTATCCTCGGTCCATGCCGAAATGTTGTAGTGTGCTACACGCTTGAATTTTTTTTGGAAATATTGTGTACATGTTTGAAGCCAACAATTATCTTTTTGGTGAATAAGGGTTGCATCTAATTAGGCCGAC
This sequence comes from Sequoiadendron giganteum, assembly GCA_007115665.2. Lineage (NCBI taxonomy): Eukaryota > Viridiplantae > Streptophyta > Pinopsida > Cupressales > Cupressaceae > Sequoiadendron > Sequoiadendron giganteum. The sequence continues at coordinate 86,972,684 of CM021110.1, read as the reverse complement.
CTAATTGATGCTTGCGGATGAGTTAGATATATATATTGAGTGGTTTTGAGATTGAAAGATATGGAATGAATGCGAATGCAAATCAAGGCGAATATATGTTTGTTGGTAGGCGAATATATGTTTGTTGTTATGCGAATTTACTGAGCATTAAAGGAACTAAATCAACACTTTTTAGGTGTAACTTCATCAATTCATACTCCAGCTATAAGCCATTTTGTCATTGTATCTTTGTAGGAAATGAGCCTCCCATTTTGGACAATGAGTCATAGTAGTGAGCCACCCTTTGTAATATCTTATAACCAGTTATACTATATTGTGAGCTAATCCTCACTGTGGTTTTTCCTATTTTAGGTTTTCCACGTAAAATTTTTGTTGTTCATGTGTTGTGTGCTTTTATGTTCCATTAATGCTCTTTCTCATTTTTACTGTTATATGCATTGGAGTAATTGGATGGTGTTTGTTCAATAAGTTTAACAAGATACTAATTCACCCCCCCTCTTAGTATCTTGGGTATTCAACAATGTTGGTGTCATGAAATATTGCGAGGGATAGCGGGTGCATGTTGTGTGTCCCATTCGGTGATGTTGGTGGGATCAGGGTCTGAGGGTTGTAATTAATCAAGGCGATTGAATCCTAATCGTTCCTCGACAACCCATGAAGAATCTTTCGAAGACGTTGATGTTGCAAAGGATAGCGGGTGACTGCCACATGGCATCTTTGGTGCATTCAAAGAACTATTGAGAGGATGAAATATTTCATGCTGACTTTAGGCCCATTAAATATCAAGCTACTAAAATGGTTTTCGGCACACGTGGTAAATAAAAGGTGAGATATTTTAATCTCAGTCATTTATCTAATAAAGGTGCTATGCAGATGGGCGTGAGCTTGGGGGTTAAGTGTTGCATAGGTTGAAGTGTGTGGGGTAAATTTGGATGGCTCCTTGCTTGCTTGTGACTGTTGATCATTATCTTGCAAATCTCAATGAGATAGCGGGCTGGTGACACATGGACATTTCGAGGTTTGTAAACAATGGTGGAGACCGTGTTGGCAACAAGGAAAGAAAAAAATATCACAATATCTAATTGGACGGATGTTGAGGTCAGTGTAAGTCAACATTTCAAACTTCTACGACTCCAATCGAACCATCCATTGATCCATGTCATAGGGAGATCGATAGCTGTAATTTAAAATTAGAAACAAGGCTGATGAGGTTGTTTTGGTTTGCGCGGGCGAGCAGTAATGGTGGAGGTGATGTCTTGTAACCAAATTAAAGGGCGTTCTTGTCATAAAAGTAAGAATGAAAGCATCATTCTGATTTAAAAAGTGTTTTAAAGCATCAAGAGATTGATATCAATGCTTTTTGAGCTCTTTATAACCAAAATTAGGGTTTTCAAGTCTCAAACACTAGTAAGTAAAAATCACTCATTCATCTACTGAATCCACATCAAATTTGTACATAAGTGTTGGTTTCTTATGTCAAATTGCAATTATGAAATATTTTAAAATTTTGTGTTTGCATAGTTGCAATCTACTTTTTTTTAAATTGCTTTGCTTCCCTGCATTTTGTTTAGGCCCTAGTTGTACCTAGAAAAATTGCGAGGGATATTTAGCTTCTAATTAATATGTGGAAATTTATATTTCTATACAATGAATTGGTTTCTTAACTTGTCCCAAAAGGTATCAATATCGATGATTGTAATTTAAAATTACAAATAAGGTTGATGAGGTCGTTCGGGTTCGCACGAGCAAGCAATAATGGTGGAGGTGATGTCCAACGGTCAAATTAGAGGGTGCTCTTGACATAAAAGTAGGAATGAAAGCATCATTCTAATTAACAAAGTGTTTCAAAGCATCTAGAGATTGGTGGGAGCACTTTTTGAGCTTTCTGGTAGGACTTTACAAAATTTTGTTGGTTCCAAGTTTGCATTCCAAAATTTTGGTCCTCCTAAGGATAGGGTTTTATTTTTTATGCTGATAGGGGTTCATTCAGGGTTAAAATACTCTTAAAACCCTTAATCCACAAAAACCCTAGTATTTTTTAAATTTTTCATTGGCCTTATGTTCACTTTTTGGGTCGCTTAAGTTTCGACTTGAAGTCATCATCGTCGTTGGCCCCATCTTCCTAGTAATTATTGGTCATGCCCCCCTTTCAATATTTCGCCTAAGGTCTATACTCTCAGTAGGTTGAAAATATCAATCTTTACTTTACATGTACCATCTTTTGGGTGGACCCTCACAATTTACAAAGTGATAACGGTGGTGGGCCCAAGATCCGAGGGCTGTATTTGATATAACAGATTTTATCTTGGTCGTTCCTCGCTTCCCCTCGCTGATTTCCCACCGCCATGAAAAATCATGAGGGATAGCGGGCAGCTGCAGCATGGTGTAATCTACAATGCTCAGGGAACTATTGAAAAGAGGAAATATATCATGAAATATTTTAGAGAGGCTATAAAGGTTCAAAGCTTGAGCTACTAAAGGTGTTTTTAAAGGACGTGGTTAAAAGGAGTTGGAGATGTTTTATACTCAACCGTTCATCTGAAAAATGTACTATGCGCATGGATTTAAGCCTAAAGGTTAAGTGGCGAACAATTTGGGTTGTACTGAGATAATCTGAGTCATTCCTTGCTAGCTCGCGATCGTCGATCAATATCCTGCAAATCTCAACGGGATAGGAAGCTGGTGACACATCGACATCTCATGGCATGTAAGCTATGGAGTTCGCAGAGACACTAAAGGAAGAGAACACATGATGATGGTTGAGTGGTCGGATGTTGAAGTCAATGGAGGTCAACAATTCAAACTTTCATGACTCCATCTAAAATGTCGGTTAATCCAACTTACAGGCAGATCAACGATTGTGTTTTAAATTTGCAAACAACGTCAAGTGAGTCATTCTAGTTCGCGTGAGTGAACAATAATGGCAGAAGTGATGTTCAATAACCCAATTGAAGGGTTATTTCACCATAAAATCTGGGATGAAAGCAATATTTGATTTACCTAAGTGTTTTAAAGCATCCAAGAATTTTTAGTAGCCTTTTATGAGCATTTCACATAGGGTTATCAAGCATCAAAAAACCAGTAAGTAAACCTTGCTCATTCTTGTTTTGAATTTCAGTAGTGGTTGCGTGCATCTGTTAGTCTTCCTTGTTATATTGCAAATTAGGCTTCTCTTAGGATTTGAAGTTCATTGAATTGCACCTTGGTAGTTCTGAATTTGCTTGGTTTTTCATGCATTGAGTCAAGCCCTAGTTACACAGCAAAATCCTAGCCTACATTTCCTTTATTGCAATGGCACCCAAGGCCCACATTTCTAGCTCTAAGACCCCGACACGTCCCTTGTTTCAAGTTGTACTTGACCAGTTGAAACCCTCTATCAATAGCAAGACTTTGGGCCAATCAATGTTCCAAGGTCCTGGAATGAAGGATGGCATTGTAGACAAACATCATGCCACCAAAGATGCTACCCTACAGATCACAGGATGGAATTTATTCAAGAAATGGTTTGAGAAGGTTCCTAAATATCCCCTTGTGCAATGGTTGGAGCCTGGACATGGGTAAGCTAGTTGTGACCAATGTATATTTGGATGTGGATTTGGTGAAGGCCATAGTAGCTAACTAAGACCCAACTGTTAGGGTTGAAAGGAATTATTTAGGGGCTCAAATGGTGGATGTTACAAGGGATGGACTCGTTGAGGTTTTTAAACTAAGCCCTTACCATTATGACATGGTAAAAATTGATCAAAGTAAGCTGAAAGAAGAATATGAGAAGGTAAGATTAACCTTCAGGGTATCTATATTGACCATCTTCATGGCTAGGGGAAAAGGGGGAAGTAGAATTAGACGTAACCCCTCAGATAAGGAGCCTTTTGAGATTAAGTTGTTTGAGCACTATTTCCAAAGAACTTTCTATACCTTGTCATATTTTGGGGTATGAACCAAGAGAAAGGATTCCATCATCTCTCATGTATATGGTTGCTAACATTCAACATGGCATGATTGGGACATGTTATGGTTTTGCTGGCTATCTATCATAAGAGATGCATAAGGCCTTGGTTGCTCTCAAGAATGGTAAGACAGGAGTAAGGTTTTGGTGGTACTCCCTATTCATGCATATGTTTTTATACATGGGAGCTAGTTTCTTTGGTGATGATATAAAGTTAGATACGAAAAATGAGCAAGGTGAAGATATGCATGTTCAGATGTGGACTTCTGAATTGGATAGGGATGATCAACATTCCAGTTTTGTGGAATTTTCAAATGTTTTTGGATCCAAGTTAATGAGAGTTTTGGTGGTGAATCCTCCTAGGATTCCAGTGGAGCTTCATGATTTTTTATGGTCGGGGGACAGGAGACCAGAGCTTGGTATTGAGCATAACTGGGGGGATGTCATCCCATATTCAAATTGCACTATCCTTAGGGTTTATGGCACAGTTAAGACACCTCATGTGCTTCCCAGAGTTGTTCCTTTGAGGATTGGGTCCTTGGAGGTTATATGGCAATTGGGTGATGTGGAGGATAAGCACTTGGTGGGAATGCAGAAAGGGACCTTTTTTCCTATGTACACAGTGTTTGTTGATTTTGTTATGACTAAGGATGGATGACATAATATCATGCCAAAACTTAAGCCCTTGAGGGTGAAATGTTGCAGAATGAGGAACCATGACCCAAAGGACATCATGGTTACCTTAAAAAACAAAATTAGAGGGGGTAGGTTCTGCCACAATTTCTACTTCCCTGAAGATGTCATCTAAAACATTTTTTATTATAAGGTGCAAGAGGATAGAAAAATGAAATGGAAAGCATTTAATAATTTGGAAAGGAAATGCAGGAGAAAGATACAAAGTATAAATCCATTTCAGATATCAAAGATGAGATACTAAGGGTTGAAATTTTTTTTTAAACTTTTGATAAGGTGGTAGGGTGGTTAAAAGATGAGAGAATTATGCAGGAAAAGGGGAAGGCTAAAGTAACAGATGAGAAAGATAAAGGGAAAGCCGCCATGGAGGAGGAAAGACCCATATATCAGCCCCCTAAGAAGTTGCATGTATTTGCAAGGTGGAAGAGCATGGTGAGGAAATATCAAACCATTGCCACCCCTACTGAGTCAGAGGGGTCAAGGGCATCCTCACCTATACAACAATTTCCAACAGTGTCACCCCCAAGGTTAGCTGCACCTCAGGTCATTGAATTGGATTCTCCTATTATAGAATCATCACCAAGAAAGTTGGCTTCACCAAATAGGAGGATTGAATCAACTGGTCTTCTTGATTATGATGTTGATTCTGAAGATGAGATTATTGTAACCGAGGATGAGATGAGGCAAGGCATTCCTTCCCCTCCAAGAGAAATAATTCTAGAAGTTGGCCCTAAGGTTGACCAAAGCTGATTTAAATGGTTTGAATAACATTGATGATGTGAGGGAAGAGGCCCAACATAAATTTATGGATGATGACTCTTTCATCAAAACCAAGGTTTTGAAGAGTTTGTTTGGAGAGCCAAAAGGGATGAATATGATGAGAATGCCAAAATTGGAATGCTCAACAACCCATAGGTCTCTAGAGAGGTCATTGAGCGTAAGGTACTTGCAAAAATGAGGGCAAAGTAGTAGAATATCACACCCAATGAAGGCAAGGAATTGGTAAGAAAAAGTGGTGTACTTTTGCTGCCAGAGTGGGAGTCGGCTTCAACTATTTCTTTTGACACTATTAGGAGGCATGACAAGAAAAAACTTTCTACAGAGGAAGAGGCAACAACTGCCTTGCAAGGATAAACTTTTATCCCCCAATGGGACACCTTAGCAATTTGGGCATTGACCCCTAACACAAGGAAGCCAACAGTTGTAGAGCCTGCTTCCGACCTTAGGGGAGGATTGATAATCAAAAGAGTATCAAACTCTTCAGTTGTGGAGGCAACCACATTGACTGTAAATGTTGCACAATTTACTAAGGTAACTGCAGAGTCCATTCAGGAGAAGTATGAGGCCAAGAATAAAGAGTATAATGACTTAGTGACAAACTATAATAAGGACAAGCAAACAATTGCAGAGGTCCAACTTGAGAATATACTTTTGAAGGAGCCATTGCAAGCATTGCAATCAGGACAATTAAGGGCTCAAGTATAAATTCCAACCCCACCACCTTCTCCAGTCTAACCACCCCCTATTCATTCTCCACCTCCTCCTTCCACTTCCACAAAATTGATTGCATACGATCCTAATGATATGCCCATTGCATATCTAACTCCTAGCACATCAACTACACCTCAAAAAAGGAAGAGACCTAGTAGAAGAGAGTTGATTGAACAACTCTAGGTTTATGATGAATTCCTTGAGCATGTGGATAAGACTGTATGTATGAATAACATGAATATTGTAATTGTGGTGTTGGAGCATGTGAATTAAAAGATTGAGAGGAAGACTCTAAGTGTAAATTCAACCTATTCAACCAGGTTTGATGCAATAAAGATATTTGATGAGGATAGAGAACTTGCTATTCCACTGGTGAATAAATGGATCCCTATGTTGGAAACATAAAAGAGCATGATTATTGGATCAACCCATGATGCCAATAAACCACCACACATTGCTCCAACCCACAAAATTGTGAAAGGGATTGTAGAATGTCAAGTGTTGATGGATCCCATGAAGAAGAAGATAAGAGAGCTTGTAAAGAAGTTTGATGAGAATGTTTTTGGTTTGACACCTGACATTCTAAATGATGTTGGTGGAGTTAAGCCCCTTCAACAATGGAAAGATCAAATAAATAGTTCAGTTGCCTCCCTAGCTGCACTGATTTCTGAAAGAGCAGACATTGACATGTTGAAAGAGAATATGGATAAGTTGACTTTTACACACTTTCCTTGAGGGTTTTGACAAAGAAGCAACTCAAACAATCATCAAGTATGGCCCTCACAGGGAAACGTTAGATGAATTTATTGATTATATATGACCATTTGGGGAGGATTTTGAACTATGGAAGAAGTATGTTGATATCCCAAACTAGTGAGTTGATTTTCAATGGCAAGGTGACAATAAATTTTGATCTTGATGCATTCAAGAGATAAAGGTTTTCAACAAAGATGGTTGCAGTAGGTTATTGAATGTTGAATGATTTACTAAGGAATACAGTACATGGCTTGAAAAGTGTACAAATTAGGCCTTTGTTATATCAGTCTTTTAATATTGTTTCCTCCTCAATTCAAAGTTACTAATGGTTGGTGTTGACATGGGTATTGTTTTACCTTTTCTTTATTTTATTGCTTTGTCCTACAATTTTGAGAGCACATGGAAGAGGTGTTGTTGCTTGTGGAAAGAATATCTTCATCGACTAAAATGCCTTTTGGAAGGTGGGAAGTATCTTCACCAACAAATGGGAAATAACTTTTGTCTGATGCAGATATTTCCCCCCAGGTTTTGCAAATATAATGATCTTTTGGAATGAATTGTAATTGTCAAATGTAAATGTGACAAGTGTGAATTATCCTGAAGCTTGTTTACTACCTAATCATGTTATAAATAGGTAAATCCACGCCATTTGAGGCTTGTTTTTGCCATCATCAAGAGGAGCATTGAGAATCTAATAACTTGTCAAGATATTACTAGAGCAATTTTAATAATAGCTTGCAAGGATAAGCCTTGGAGGTTTATTTTGTGAAAATTATATAATGTAGTTGTAGATTCTTTGTTTTATTTGTACAAGAATTGTACTTGGTAAATGGAATTGGTCACTACTATTTGGTTATGTATTATATTCCAAGTGTATTCTTTGTTTTCTTGTAGTCTAACACTATAAAGAAGAACTTTGTTATTTATTTATTTAGTTACTGAAGATTTATTTTGCATGCACTTAATGATTCATCTTTTCCAAAAGAAATCTTGTATATATTCTAAATATATTTGTATAAATATATTAAAATCTATAAAAAAAAATTACGTGTTCAATAAAGAGAAACCTCCCCTAATAATGGAAGATGGAATTGGTCAATGAGCTTTCCATAGTCAATTTGCCTTGAAAATTTTGAGGAATAACAAAAATTAAAAACCCTAATCTTATCCCCAAAAATAATAATAATTTAGGGTTATTGTTTTATCTTTAGGGTTTTCACTCATGTTCAATATTAGTGCTTTAGACTTAGAGCATACTATTTTTGAAAAATGTAACCCTAGACCAAAATAAACTATAACTATTGTGATTAATATAAATTTAAAAGTATTAAATTTAAACTTTATTCTTAAAATAACAATAATTTGAAGTTAAGATCTTGGATTCAAAGTTTCATTGTTAAAAAATATTTTTAATGTAAATAATAATAAAAAATCCTAAATAAAAAATTAATCCTATTTTGGACTTTACAATTTAAAAACACACACGCACACACACATACAAAAAAAATTGTTTAAAATTATATTTCTTTAAGGTTTAATGTTAAAAACCCTCACTAACATTAACTGGCCTAACCTATTGTCAAGATGCAAATTACGAAGTTGACAAATGATCCTAATTGATCATATTCGTTCCAATACGATTTTTCTTCCTTCAAATTTGCTCTTGAAAAATCAACTCCTGGATGTTGAAATGAGGCTCAAAATAAGACAGTTCATTTAGTGCCATTTTTAAAGCTATTTCTATTTCAATGAATGCAACATCACAATTTTAGGGGACAATTTTTCCAGCAGTCTTACATATTTGTTGATTACTTACAAGACAAATTTGAATAGTCCATATACATAAAATAAAAAAACAACAAATAAAAAGAAAATAGAAAGGATATTTAGAATATAAGATAAAGATAAAATTTCATTTCTTTTTTGAAAATTCAAAAAAAAAAAAAATTAGATTTTAAAAGTAAGATGAATTTTACAATTTTATTTAATGATAGGATAATTTAATATTTTAATTAAAAGATTTTAGAGAATAAAATAAGATTTTTAAGATTTTATTGATAATGTTAATCAATTCTTGATATATTTTTATTATGATAAAAAATAAAAATCAATAAAAATATGCATCTCCAATATTTCTGAACGTCTTTTACATAATTTTTTCTAAAAATAGATATGATAGTCTATCTTATTTTGTCACAAACATTTTTATCTCTAGTTTACCAAACTATATGTGTCAATTTTAGAATAATTGTCTTTCACATGTAATGGTGAGCCACAAGTTGGTAGTTCTGAGTTCTAGCAACATTCAGCTTAAGACAATACAAAAAAAAAAAGGGAAACAATTATTTTGCATGAAAAATTCAATCCATATCAAGACGCCTCTTAGTATTTAGGAGAAAAATACAGTTCGTAAGTTTGAAAAAACAAAAAAAAGGCACCGTTGTGTTAGAATTTAGGAAAAAAAGACACTTGAGAATTAAAAAGATATTTCACAAATGTAGATATTGTTAACCACTAATCCATGTATTGCATTGCCTGTAAGTTGAACTATCTTTTAAGGTTCTATGTTTGGCAATTTTAGTTTTCAAAGACACTGCTAGAGCATGGTAATATTTGTTCAAATGGATATGTTCTTGCAGTGGATCTTTCTAATGATACTAGTGCTAGCCTTTCACAATATAATGTGTTACTGGTACTGGGACAGGGAGTACATGAATAAAGAGTATGACTATATTACAATTTACAATTTAATATAATCATGAGGGTCCAGGAGATTTGGGCCAGGTGTGGGAAAAGGGTCCTCATCCCTGAACTTGAAATTCCTGTTGGCTATGAATATAACGTCGCATGATACAGTTCGTCTGGAATCGAATAATAGGAATTATAGGACACGTTCTATATGTTATCCAGATTTTCTTAGCTAGATTTGTTGTGTTAGAGTAGCAGCAGAACGGGCTAAGAGACCCTTATATTGAGGGCTTGTGGCCCATTGATCTACTTCCTTGGCACGGAGAACAGGCAATGGATGGGATAGCTGGCGCGTCTGAGCATTCCTGACAAACAAAATCACCATTGAAATTGGAATTGATTTGTTTTTAAGAGAAAAAGAGTAGAGTACGTATATTGAATGTATACCTTAAATACCAACCCACTGGGGTTGATGAGGCAGCATCATAAGATCGGGCTTGTTCCAGAAATGCATCTACATTCAATTGATCTGCCAGAGATGGGCACCCTCCCGCCAATTTCATTAACACTGAAATCACAACCTTTTTTATGAAAGAGACCACATCAATTTCAAATTTCCATTAACCCCATCCAGTTAAAAAATAGTATGAAAATATATGCTAGAGTCTAAAATAAAGTAAGTTATGCTAACATTGCTGCGATTTCTCAAAGCCATTTTATCAGATACTTCCAGGTATCAGAGCATGATGATTCTTTTGTTTCATAGGATATGCTATGAGTCTATGACCATTCAGAAATATTTCTTAAAACTTGGCAGGCAACCCCCTTATGGAGTGGTCTAGTTCCTTTATAAACCCTATAAGGAGGCTATTCGGTCCATTCAGAAAGCGTTATGGTTTAAGGTTGGGATCGATACATTTTTGACTCATTTGCGCCTACAGGTACAATTACATTCACAGAACAATAAAAATTGAAAATAAAATATTTACAAAAATCTTTTAAAATGAAGAAAGATAAAATCGTCTGATCCATATCTAGGTAAAATTGTTATTCATGTCTAAAAGATCCACGGAGATAACCAAAAATATCAAGTCTTGCCATTGAAAGAACATTGGAAGTAGTGCTCATTAGTACATGTAGGAGATTAAGTAGTACTGCTAATCGCCAACCTTGCATATATAGAAGAAACAATTAACCAAAGCAATGTGTTCCAGCCATGTCTGGGGATCGTCCCATGTATTAACAAGGTATTAGGGTGGCAATTAAACATATTTCGTTGCTTCCTTCACCCAATATCCCCAACATAATAGGAAGCAAATTTAAGGTGCTAAGGGCTCCTTTAAGCTTTGTGACATTATTGACAATGCGAAGGCACTCTCGCCTTCATGTTCAGTCCCAACTTAAGGAGCGTTGGATGATTTGCAGAAGGCATCTAACTTCAATTGAAATTTGAAAAACAACGGGGTGCTTCAGAGTTAGTTGCGATGTCTCTCTGGAGATTTTGTTCTGCATGATGTCGGCTTACTCTTTGCTGAGGGTTTTGCAAGTAAAAGATTGGCCAAATAAGGGATTTTTCATTATAAGTTTCTGTGGAATCATGAGGATTAGCGGTGGTACACTAGGTTATATTTAAACTGAGCCCAAAAGTTGAATAGAGCATGCCTAATCTATCAGTACCTTCGTAGATTTATCCCTAAAATTTGTCTTTTTACAATGTAACTAAGATTTGGAGAAACTCCCAAAGGAATTGGGAAGGCATTGTACAACTGTCATAAAAGTTCCTTTTCACTTAGGTACGAGATCAATCTTGCTCCAATATTGAATAAAAAGGTTGGCAAGGAGAGATTCTAAAGTGTATTGGCAAAAAGGTGGAAATGACAATAATTTTTCAGGCATGAAGTATTGGGGCGATTAATGCTCTGATAGGGATTAGCGGTCAACACAAGACTTTTAAAAGTTGGCTTTATAGATTCTTCTCGCAGTCCGTGCGCCAGAGTCAAAACAATTGATCAGTCTTTTGGAGATGTTTGAATGCCAACAATATTCGGGCATGGATCTTTCTTGGAGAAAATCATTACATGGGGACACTTGAATGAGCATGGACAGTTGCAAATTGTTGCAGCACATGATTTGGTTGCTTCTTGTTGAATTCCTGTGAAATCCATGAATAGAGCTACTTTCCAGTTCAAAATTACTTTGAATTGTTTTTGTAAAGAGGTTGATTCGTTGTATCTTGTGGCATAGGCTCAAGTCTTTGTTTTCTAGCTTTCATTTGGTAGATTGATGAAATTTGTTCTCTCAAACAATATAAGCTGCAATTTTTGAGAAAAATGTCTATTGACGTATTGATGAAAGCACATATTTAGAGTTTCGAATACAATAATAATTTCCTCAACAACTGAAAACAACAAAATGAAAACAAAACATATAGTTAACATCCCCATATATCCAGCGTAATACCTACTTTAGGATCCTGCACCACAAGCAAGGCAGCTCTGTCACATGTCAGTTCTGCTGCTCGCAACCACCGGAATAACTGTTCCTCAATAAAAGAACCTAATCCTGAAGATGATAAAATCCAATGCTTAGTTTTTAGTGACTATTAAAGTTCGTTCTACCATATGCCAACAAAAATTGAATATGACCTATAGTCATAAACCTACCAGGTACAGAGTAGGCACCCAATGTAAGAATGTTTGCAAAAGTGAGCCAGATGCCATGATCACACTTGAGGTGCCCTAATTCATGTGCTATCACTGCCTGTATTAACAACAAAATAAACAAGCATTTAGCATGTTATGAACAAATTATTAATTAACGTAACAAAACAACAGAATTAAGAATCACCAAATAACATAGACATTTCTTAATGATGGTGCCATCACCTAGCCAAAGGATAGGTTTAGCTGTACAAAATGGTTATCATGTTACAAGTTCATGTCCAGTTAAAATTTGGTAACACAGATTTTTAATGTTTTTTGTTAAACGTTATGAAAATATTATTGCTAAAGATTTGATGGATTGATTCAAATCCACTGCTAATTTTTTATCCAACTGGTATTTCTGCAGTGCACCATTATGTAATATCATTTTTTCAGAATCAGCTACAACTTAAATTTAAGTCAATCTTCATGATCCATCTTTCGTGAGTAGTGGTTCACCAAAACCCCTCTCCCACAAGCTTGTTGTGAACCAATACTCATGAAAGACAGATAATTGCTAAGTTTCTAAATCCTGAAATTCATTCAACACAATCGTTTGAATAATTCTTTGATATCATTTGTTATCGAAGTACTATGAATATATTGATCCTACCTTTGTTATCGGAGTACTATTCTCACTGTCACTAACATGCCAAGAAAGTCAAGGTTAAAAAGGTAATAAGCAGAATTTGATTAGAATAGAGAAGGATTATTTCAAAAACATGTGCCTGAAATTACATCCTTGTGCAAGAACACATGGTGACAAGATCTTCCCCCAGGTGTACATTGATAGTAATAGTGTTGCTTACCTTCAAAATTTGTTTTCAATGCCGACTGATCCTATTCATCCTTTCAAAGTCTTTCTCATACTCCCTATAATTTTAAACAGTTGGTCTTTTATTTTTGTTTTATCTATGCACCATTTTATCAGAGTTGCATTGAAAATAAACATGTTGAAACTGATTGACATTCCAACATTTTTAGAGTACATTTGGCAACATTTGAAACCCCTTGAATTGTCTCATCAAATTGAACACGACTCAGTATGGTGTTGAGGATGTTGGTACATCATATTTTAGTAGACAATTTTTATTTTCTCATGGGAGGGGCATCAAATTAGCTTGTTTTTACCAAAAATGAAGACTTTTACAAATTTTACAAATTGTTAAGATGCATTAAAATCTTTTTCAATTTCAAATATAAAAATTCTTGTCTCCAAAATCTAGAATTTTTCACTTTGAAGAATGCTAAATAGTGCTAAATTGAATTATTAGTAAATAACATAAATATCTAATGTTTGTATTCCAATTATTCTTTTATTATTTGTGGCTTGCACAAAGGTGGAACTGTTTTATGGTTTAGCCCATATAGGTTTTTGTGCTTCTTTTGATATTAAAATTCACTTATATCTCCCTTTTTAAAATGACACTTTAACTTATATTATAAAGTATATTTTAAAATCACTTATATTGTAATGTCCCCAAATTTATGGATAAGTGACTTAATTAATTTAATTCATTAAGTTGTCTAAAAATTAATAATATTTCTAAAAGATGACTTTAATCGATTATTTTAATTAAATTAAGTGAAATATTATAAAGTCACTTATTTCATAGTTTATAAAGTGACTTAGGGAAATATCTAAAATATGACTTTGTAAAAGTCACTTTATATTGTGAATGGTGAAATTAAGTGATTTTAATTAAATCATTTTATAAAGTGATTTGGTGAATGGTGCAAAAAGTGACTTAGGGAATATTTAAAATATTACTTTGTAAAAAGTCACTTATCTAAGGAATGTAAAAATACAAAAAGAAAGGGAGGAGGAGGCATTCGGGACTTTTTGGTAATGAATATTTTCTTCACGGGAATGGTCGATGCTTCTCTGGTTTGGGTTTGGAAACCCTTACAACTCCAATTTCCGGTGTGGAACTATCACCCCTAGTTGGTAATGGTTGAAGGTTTAAAAAAAAAAAAAGGAGAAATCAATCTATACTCTGAATTTGACGTTTCACAGTTGCTGATTTTTTGCGGCCTCAAGGAATCGAATCTCAGGCACGATATACATCATTTGGAGGCGTTTCATCATGGGGAACCTTTAGGCGCAGCTCTTTCAGGGGATAAGAGCCTTTCGAAAGCCTTGGAACCGAATGTTTTGGAGAAGATAAGTGAAGGACGCGATTTTTGAAGGAGACGTGGTGATTATTGAAGGAGGCACAGCTGTTAGCAGCCTGAGGAAGGGTCGTTTTTCCCTTAGGAGTCAAGGCACCTTACTGAGGAGAAGATTCGTGGCCTTGGAGAGGGTTGAATGAGCTATTCAAGACAAAATGTGGTCTCAAAGAGCTAGAACGTGGGCATTAGAAGCATTTTGGGCGCTGCATCAAAGTAGAGACTTCATTTCTAGGGACTTTAAGACTGTCAAGTGCATTTCCAGGTCTGAGTCCTGTTTCTGCTTGTATTTCAAAGCTTAATATTCACTCAGAACTTAGTGATCAGCACTTCGCTAATTTCAAATTGAGTCCTATAGCTGTATGTCCATTCACAGCTCATTGTACACTTGTCCCCTCAGTATTACTGTTATTTCTGAGCACTATAAATCCGAAAATCAGAACTTATTCTATCTGTTGTTAATTTCTGAGCTGCGTTACCTTTACCAGCTGTATTGTCATTCTAATTGTGAGTCAGCAAGGTTACTAAAGAACAGTCCAATGGGATGTTTTCTGAATTGGTATACTTCTGGTTGGTAAATCTGGGCAGTCCCTTCTTGAAATCAGTCATTATAAATACTCAGAACTTAGTGGTATTCCAGTTGCTATAGAAATGATCATTGACTCACTATAGCTGCATTGCTGGGTTGGAGTCTTTTTTGTTATTCAATGTAAGGGGAATTTCCGAATTTGGGAGTATGCACTTGAATGTATGACAAATGTCATTAGCTGTAGATAATCATTTGCACTAAGGAGTTGCATGAGAAATGTTTGATAAGATACCTAGTTGCTATTTCATCATACTCACATGAATTAGATGCATCGCCAAGTGTTTGTTAAAATGCCTATTGGCTGTAATTTCCATTTTAGTCACTTATATTCTTTTGAAAAGACAAGAACAGTTTGCATATCATTTCAATATCATTGTTAGTCAATCTTGCACCGCTGGGAGCATTCAAAACAGCATTGGCAACATACAAACCCAAAACAAAACAATCCGAAAATTATATCAGCATATTATCAGCACTTCTCAGTTTGCACACCAAGTGTTCGACATAATTTCAAAGGAGTCGAAACAGAAAATTTAGAGTGAAATTTGCAAGGCTCTTTACAGTGGTATCAGAGTGTTGATCCTGCCAGCTTGGAGGGTTTAGAGGTTGTTTCATTGGGTGATCAACACTCATCTACAGCAGCTATAGCTAATTAATGGTTTTTGTAGAAATGAAGTCTACGCATGAACTCATGGTGGAACTCATGCAAACCTTTCGGGACTATGACAAGAACTTGAATAGGCTTCTACATCATCCGGAAATGTTAGATCCTCTGATTGCAAAGGAAAGAAAAGCAAACACTGATGCCAAAAAATCTATCAGTACAGAGAAAAACGATAAGGAAGAAGAAGCACTCCATGTATCCGTCAATCTTCATGACAACAGTGAGATGAAGAGTGCCAAATTAGTAAAGATTGATCAGCCACTTGAAGGTATGGATTCCTTTGATGATCCATTAATTGAGCAAGGCATTACCTCACCAACTCTACATAGTAATTGCAAGGAATTAAATTGTGAGTTCAGTGACCTTGAAGATGGTATTGTTAATGCACATGAAGACACCACAAATAGGACACAATGGTTGTGTGATGGGTGGTCTATAAGAGCTAATAAGGACAAGATGCTTGCTACCCAAGCAAGGCAACTCTTACAAGAAAAAGGAAGGAGGAATGATTTGGGAAATTCAGTTTGGGCATCTACTTTGTATCATGAGGTCTATGACTTCCCTCTTTTAGAGAGCTTTTTGAAGGCTCAAAAGAATGATGATATTGGTCACACACTTGATGGACCAGCCACAAGTGTTATATCCATTTGGGAGGAATGGAACATTACTGATTTCAATTTGGTTAGTCATGCATCATCTACAAGGGAAGGACAATTGTTAAGATCATATAAAGCATTTTGCTTGAGAGAGCTGATTAGGGGGATTAGGAGGTTTCTTACTAAGAAGGTCTTGCATTTTGATAATTGTTGGTTTGTCTTGCATACTACACCTTGGAGTTTGCTAGTAAAAGGAAAACACAGCAGTTATAGAGACAAAGGATGGGACAGCTAAGAGTATGTTCATTTGCTCTAACATGGATGACTTTTATGAAGTTAACTTGGAATGCAATGGTTACACTCTTTACAAAGGGGCATCCAAGATTTACAAGCAATGGGGTTGAGTTTCATACGTGATGGGAAACACATTATCATGAAAGCTCTCAAATATACTTTACCTCATCAAATAGCAGCCAAATCAATGATAGTTTTGGATCATGATTTGTTTCATGCAGGCATACATAATGCACGCAAAGAGAATTGTATTGAACCAGCACTTGGTAGGTATGTTGAAATGGATGACAAGTTTATGGATTGGCATGACATTATACCTGATTGGTTTAAGGACAGCAGTCCTATGGTTCTGCTCTCCCATGAGATAGGCATGCTAACACCTTTGGGGAACAGTTATTTGTGGTCTACTAATGATGGCATACAAAATTGGAGTGTTGGATATGGTGAATCTGTCAAAAAACAGGGTGCTACACAATCTGATTTGGTAAGTCAAACTTTTGAAGGTGTGGAAAAGACACAAGAGAAGTGTAAAATTCGGCTAGAGAGAGCAAGGAAAGCTAAGTCAATTGTTGGCCAAGCAAAACAGTGTCTAGATATGGTTAAAAGAATGTGGCAAGCCGCTTTGTGCGCTCATCCTGGGCCAGCCATTGATGTTGTGCATGAGAATGATTATGAAGATGAAGGTAAATCACTTTTGCAGGAGGTAATAGTTCCATTTGGTGAACTAAACCAGCCTACTCATGATTTTGATGGTGCCTTCTTATGGGGGTACATGGATGATTTCATAGTTTATCTTACATTTGTTCCTTTTGTTAGGTTGGGTCAAACCATTGAGTTGACACCATTTTATATTGATGAGGATTCCATAAGGGGGTGTGTGGATTGTTTGCTAGACTATTCTTTATGGTTTGTTCGTACCTCTTCATGGTTGGATATTGAAATGTGTGACTTCAGTCTTGGTACAGCAATGTTGAGAACAATTTATGATGATGGAAATCCTTATGTATCGGTTGAAGGCGGAACTAGTGATAGTATCCTATCTTCATACACTTGGATTGGCGCAAATCATAAATACAAATTGCATACTATTGTTTGGTTCCATGACAGTGAGATAAGAAGGATGGATGGCAACTACAAAAAACATATCATTTGGATAAGCCGAATTGAGGAAAGGCAAAAAAGAATAAAGCATGGGGTCTCTTATCCCTATGTGCACCCCTTCAAAGAGGTTTTAGAGATGATAAGAACAAACCACTTACAGATGGGTAGAGCTAGAGGCATGGCTATCCAATTGGTGAGGAAACGAGGAAGGAAGATTGTTGAACCTTGTCTACTTTTGAGTAGGCACAATCACTCTTTGCATAATTCAGAAAATTATTCTTGTATGGCAGCTACTCCGTGGGTACAAGATGACAAGGTAAATGGTGTAGGAGTTGGAAAGGTTAAGGAGAGTGTTGAAGAATCATGCCATGTGGAACCTTGCAGCCTTGTGACACTTAGTGTTGATGACTTCTTTGAGCCACTTCCAACCCGAATCATTTGGGAAGCTGATGAGACATGTCATTTGGTTGATATAATGGAGACTTCAAAATTTTCAGTTGATGGTCTTGCTGATAACACTCATAGTGGACCAGCCACACGAAAGTTGCTTTGGATGGGTGCTAAAGGCATCCATAACTCCTCTTTGGTTATTTCTCTGACTTATTATAACATGACAGCGATTTATTTGTTGCTTGGTGACTTCATATTCATAGATTCATCGTGGTTTAGTGACTGCCCTAGTTGGATTCATATCGCACTCTCTGAATTTTCGTGTTCTACACCAACTGTTCAATTTCTTGGGAGTGTGTGGAGGCATGTTTATTTGAGGGGCATTGAATACTTGATGAATTTCCTTAGTATGTATGGGTATGTTGACACCTATGATTTCATTCTTGTTGCTGGCCTGGGTTACAACAATGGTATTTGGTGGCCTAGTGGGTTGATCTATGTACACATGGGAGATTTGAGCACCAGACTCCAATTCGGTACCTTAGAGATTGACATTGGTCATTCTTATCAGAAGAAGATGGGTTTTGCTAGGACTTGCACTTTGGATTTTGGTTTTGATCCAGCTTCTTCTCAGGAGGTTGATGACATTCATGATGATATCCTTCTTACCCCTAAAGAACCAGCTCATCCTATTGTGAATTGTGAGTCTTCTTCTAATGATGGCCATATGGGATGGAATACACATGACCACTCTGGTATCCCATTAGCACGGTCAAGGGAGTTTCACCTCGATTGCATTATGAGGTGTTCTCACCAGCTTTCTTTCGGCCCACGTATACAGGATTCGATCACATCCTTGAGGATACAGCGAGATGGGTTGAATAAGAGATGTTCTAGTCCGCTCTGGTACAACTTGTTTTTGACCTTAGACGGTGACTCAAAGCTTGGCAAGTCTTCTACTTTGTTCTCTCTTATTAGTTGCTCATTGATTCAAGACTTAGAGACTTGCTACATTTGGGTGTTAGACAACGGAAAGCGATAGGTGTTGGCTTTCCAAAAGTGTGGATTCATGAGATTCATCACCGTAGTTCTGAGATGACTTAGAGACTTGCTACATTTGGGTGTTAGACAACGGAAAGCGATAGGTGTTGGCTTTCCAAAAGTGTGGATTCATGAGATTCATCACCCTAGTTCTGAGATGACAGAGTTCATTGATCAACAGTTGGTAGAGATCCTTGTGCACAATTTGTATAGAGATGATTTTCAGAGTTGGGATCCAGGAGTTTACTTGTTGGGCAGTTGGCTTCACAAATTGATAGGGATTGGCAGTGTCAGGAGCTTCAGCTGTATGCAAGGAATGTTGGTTGAAGTTCTTCTCATGATCATTTGGGATCTAGGTGGTGGGCAAACAGGCACAAAGGGTTGTTATTCAGAAATCAAATACTGTGACTTGGTAGTTGCGGATTGCTTGAGGGCAAGCAATCTTTGGGAAGGGAGGACTGTAATGTCCCCAAATTTATGGATAAGTGATTTAATTAATTTAATTGATTAAGTTGTCTAAAAATTAATAATATTTCTAAAGGATGACTTTAATCGATTATTTTAATTAAATTAAGTGAAATATTATAAAGTCACTTATTTCATAGTTTATAAAGTGACTTAGGGAAATATCTAAAATATGACTTTGTAAAAGTCACTTTATATTGTGAATGGTGAAATTAAGTGATTTTAATTAAATCATTTTATAAAGTGATTTGGTGAATAGTGCAAAAAGTGACTTAGGGAATATTTAAAATATTACTTTGTAAAAAGTCACTTATCTAAGGAATGTAAAAATACAAAAAGAAAGGGAGGAGGAGGCATTCGGGACTTTTTGGTAATGAATATTTTCTTCACGGGAATGGTCGATGCTTCTCTGGTTTGGGTTTGGAAACCCTTACATTCCAATTTCGGGTGTGGAACTATCACCCCTAGTGGTAATGGTTGAAGGGTTTAAAAAAAAAAGGAGAAATCAATCTATACTCTGAATTTGACGTTTCACAGTTGCTGAGTTTTTGCGGCCTCAAGGAATCGAATCTCAGGCACGATATACATCATTTGGAGGCGTTTCATCATGGGGAACCTTTAGGCGCAGCTCTTTCAGGGGATAAGAGCCTTTCGAAAGCCTTGGAACCAAATGTTTTGGAGAAGATAAGTGAAGGACGCGATTTTTGAAGGAGACGTGGTGATTATTGAAGGAGGCACAGCTGTTAGCAGCCTGAGGAAGGGTCGTTTTTCCCTTAGGAGTCAAGGCGCTTTACTGAGGAGAAGATTCGTGGCCTTGGAGAGGGTTGAATGAGCTATTCAAGACAAAACGTGGTCTCAAAGAGCTAGAACGTGGGCATTAGAAGCATTTTGGGCGCTGCATCAAAGTAGAGACTTCATTTCTGGGGACTTCAAGACTGTCAAGTGCATTTCCAGGTCTGAGTCCTGTTTCTGCTTGTATTTCAAAGCTTAATATTCACTCAGAACTTAGTGATCAGCACTTTGCTAACTTCAAATTGAGTCCTACAGCTGTATGTCCATTCGCAGCTCATTGTACACTTGTCCCCTCAGTATTACTGTTATTTCTGAGCACTATAAATCCGAAAATCAGAACTTACTCTATCTGTTGTTAATTTCTGAGCTGCGTTACCTTTATCAGCTGTATTGTCATTCTCATTGTGAGTCAGCAAGGTTACTAAAGAACAGTCCAATGGGATGTTTTCTGAATTGGTATACTTCTGGTTGGTAAATCTGGGCAGTCCCTTCTTGAAATCAGTCATTATAAATACTCAGAACTTAGTGGTATTCCAGTTGCTATAGAAATGATCATTGACTCACTATAGCTCCATTGCTGGGTTGGAGTCTTCTTTGTTATTCAATGCAAGGGGAATTTGGGAGTATGCACTTGAATGTATGTCAAATGTCATTAGCTGTAGATAATCATTTGCACTAAGGAGTTGCATGAGAAATGTTTGATAAGATACCTAGTTGCTATTTCATCATACTCACATGAATTAGATGCATCGCCAAGTGTTTGTTAAAATGCCTATTGGTTATAATTTCCGTTTTAGTCACTTATATGCATTTGAAAAGACAAGAACAGTTTGCATATCATTTCAATATCATTGTTAGTCAATCTTGCACTGCTGGGAGCATACAAAACATCATTGGCAACATACAAACCCAAAACAAAACAATCCGAAAATTATATCAGCATATTATCAGCACTTCTCAGTTTGCACACCAAGTGTTCGACATAATTTCAAAGGAGTCAAAACAGAAAATTTAGAGCGAAATTTGCAAGGCTCTTTACATATATCCCCTTTATAATAAAGTCTCTTTTTAAAAATATTTAATAACACAAAGTTAAATTATTTAATTTAACTTTATTATTTGACGTTATTAATATTAAATGCATAGGACCAATATTAACCAATATAATTCCAGGATATAATTATGCCACCATGCCAAAAATAGAAACTCTGCTAGCTGACCATACCAGTGACTTACTATAAATAGTAAGTGTGTGTCAAATGGTTTTGAATGGCCTCTGGAAGGCACACCACAAATAAACTGGGACATTGAGCTGAAGAGTACTGAAATAAACACTGGAAGGCCTATTGAAGAACCAAAGATCACCCTTGAAGGGGTCCCCTGAACACCCTGTTAGCCTATGGGGACCAGTTGGTAGACTAACCATTGCATCTAACCACTGCCTAGGAAAAGGGGACAATACACAGAAGGAGTTGTCTCATCTTGGCATAACCTGATTTGCAACAAATTCCATCACATTACAATCCTTGCTTCGGTCAAAGGAAGCTTTGAGGCATATGTTTGTTAGTGAGGAGTGGACTTCCTCATCCTATGTTAAGACCACTTAAGGGATTGATGTGGCAAATTGCATGTTTGATGAGCCAAATATTTTGGATACCTATTGTCGAGATTGTAAAGGTAAATGAAAATCTAATTCTACATTATGTTTTAATTTCTATTCATATTTTTCTTTTATTTTATTATTTTTGTTGACTCTTACTTATGCTAATGTTGCATAATAATTGAAGTTCACAGAGCCTTTAGTGGTTCTATTACAATTTGTTGATGAGCAGAAGCCCACAACGTGTTACATATATGAGGGAATGGATAGGGGCAAGGAGGTTATTAGATCCATCTATGCGACAGTTGAGAGTAAGTATCATCCCATTTGGGAGGTCATTGATAGGTGATGGCACCTCTAGCTTCACAAGCCCCTACACGCAACCACTTATTACCTCAATTCAACATTCCAATTCCGCCTTGATTTCAAGGTGGATGAGGAGGTTCTGAATGGGCTTTACTCAGTGATAGAGTGGATGTTGCCTAGTGTGACAACATAGATAGACCACGAGATCGAGACCTTTAGACTTGCACAAGGAGAGCTCTTTTCTCGTGACATGTGCAAAGATAATCGAACGACATTGCAGCTAGGTAAAAATATATTAAGGGCATAATTTAAGTTTAAAAATGTAATAAACTTTTCCTCTTTTTATATTATTATTAAATGTTGAAACTATGTTACACCCATTGTGTTATTACCTATTTACTGTTACTTTGATGAGTTAAAATGCTTTAATACATGATTATGTTTTGTATATTTTGATGGAAAATATGATAAATGAATATGCAATGCAATATGATACTTTAAATGATTTGAAGATGAAAATATTTGATGCATATGAATGTAATGTTATCGGCTAACTATTGTTGTGATGTACTAAGTTGGATGCAAGAAAAGAATCGAGCCTCCAGAAGAGAGGGGGAGTATCACTTAGGAGAAGAGCTTGGTTTGGTAACCCTTAATGTGCCTATTTGAGCTATCATACACTCACATCCTAGTTTGGTCAAGTTGAGTCAAGTTAGTTCGAGAATTGGTAAGTAAACCTTTGGTCATAGTTTGGAGATGATTTGTTATGGTTTTGTTTTTGGTCTTTGATTTCGTGATTGTTTCTTAGTTTGACTTGGGATTATGTGGCTAAATCTCTGTATTGAGTATAAGATCTTCGTGTATTTAATATTATGTATTAATCAATGAGTATATACATAGAATGTATATATGTATGAAATTGTGATAACTCATACATGTGAGTATATACATACGTGCGTGTACATATGTAGTACTTACGCATACTCATGTGTGGATATATCATATGCGTGAGAATATCGAGTGGACATATATGACATATATATATATATATATAAATAAATACATTTGTATATATATATATACCGATTGACGAATATGTAAATATATGTGTTTTTTATTATACTAAACTAATGATATATGTATATAATATATATATATACTAATATATATGTATATGAGTACATTAATGTAAATGTATATACATACATATTAATATATATATATATATATATATATAATTGTTAATATACTTAAATAACAATCAATGATTTTAATATGCATATATATATATATACTAAGTTACCGATTCGCCTAGAAAAGGTCCTCGGATGCGATTCAATTCGATTTGGATTCGAAATTCGATTCGGATTCAATTCAAATTCATCTAGGATACAGAATTGGGCCTATGGATTCGTCCAGGATACGAAACCCACCCTATGGGTACGAAAATTCCGTACCTAGTACATACCCGGACTGAATCCGGCTATTTGAACGCCAAAAAATAAAGAAAAAGAGCAGAAAATCAGATGTAAGTACTTTTGCAATGATATTCACACATCTATTTGTAAATGCTTCAGCCTTCAAATACCCTCCTTCACTTTGTGCCCAGCCTTTACATGGTTTAGGCCACTATTCCTGGTCTTTGAAATACGACCTAGCAATAAGACTCCTCTGATGATGGAATTCAAATATGGAAAAGAGAAGTTATGCTTCTTTGCATAGTAGACAACTTTAGTTCCTTCTCCTGGCATTCTAGAGAAAATAAAAAATCTTTGTTTTGTGTTTTAGGTATTGATTTTAAAACATTACACAATGACAAATAAGGTTTACCATGATAATAAATGGCTGCTCTAAGAGATTTTGGTCAGAAACTTTATGACTGTGATACTATTTGATATTCTCCTATGAAACATTACCCTGTATCCATATGAACAAAATGATAGTACTTATTATTTAATAATGAAGAGATGAATTCCTCTAGACTATCCACTATATGGATATGAGTACAAATCAAAAGTTATAGATCAATGATTAAGGGTACATAACACCTAAAGTCTTACACCATGGTATACAAGTATAATCATTAATAAAAAAGATATTAACATTTAAAGAAGACCACCACAAAAAATTTGGTAAAACAAAACAAGAAGATACTGTAGGAATATACTATCGCCAAGGAAATCATAAAGTTTATCAACACAAAGCTTTTGAAGCTCCTTCTTAGGTTTGTATTTTATATGGTGTTCAAACAGATAAAGAAAATTATATACCATTGCAAATATGTATATATTTCTGATTTTTATATGTTTTTGTATTAACGTACCTAACCCCCAAATTCTTTTTGACCGAATCCCGTACCGGAACCCAAAAAACATTTTGGTAACTTAGATATATATATGCGCATATGTAATGCAAGCCATATAATGGCGAATGGCTTGTATTAAAGCCAGCAACATATTAAAACATATGCTGCAGCAACATATTAAAACATATGCTGCACTTAAAGCACACATAAGTAAGAATACGTATTGTTGTGGATAACGCATGAAAAGTGGATTGTTATTAATTGCAAATGAGGCGCATATGAAGACAGCACTTGGGAAACAATGTGAGGCATTATAATGGATAAATTACCGTGCCAAGTATGAGTTAGAATGCAAATAAGAGTCTATAAGCTGCGCGGAAAAAGCTAGAGACTTAGTCAATAGCCACGAGCTGGCTTAAAAGAAGTTGACTTAGTCTATAGTATGAAACCTATAGGTAAACATTTCTATTCTTTGACGCAGTAAATGGTAGTTGTTGGCAGTTAAAAGGGCGACTCAGCCATGGTAGAGAAACTGAAAATTATTGGACTGTTTATGTGTTTACTCCTTGATTGTTTGAGCAGCTACATTTCACTTCCATTAGCCTATTCGACTCATTCAGAGGTTAAGTTAGTTTTTTATGTTAAGTGGTGGCAGTTGGAAAAGAAAAGGTGGTGGATTATAGAGCTAGTTTGTAGCATTAAGTTGCTCAGATTTTAGTATAGGTAGAGGCAACTTCTTAGCCTTTTGGTCATTCATTCGTTATCGTTATTTTGGAGTTCATTGTTGTAGTTTTTTGTGCAAATTAGTTGTAGAGTGCATTAGTGAGAAAAAAGAGATTGCTTTGTGAGTTTGTAGTTTGCTGAGTTTTAAGAAAGGCTAGGATTGGGAATAGGTTGATCATAGAAGGAGCAACAAGCGTGATTGTGGAAGTTAAGCTTTGGAGATAGTATCTTCATTGAAAGCTATAATTCCAGGCATGCTGATTTTACTTCACTATTCTTTTATGTTGAAATTGTATTTGTTTATGAATGCATGAGTTTGAGGAAAAGATGAATATCAAGTTATGTTGAGATGCTTGAACTTTGGTTATTTCTTATTTGGGTGAGCTTGCATGATCTTTGGTGAATTTTTATTTTGGTGAAACCATAATTGTTGATACTTTTATTTATATTTTTTCCTTATGTTGGAAATTGTGATTATACAAGATAATCATGCCATATTAGTATAATACCTAGGTTGTCCTAGAAAGTATGTATGCTTGCATAAAGTGTGAAATATGAGAAATGATATTATCTTGAAGTACTATGTTGAAAAGGTAGTTTGCAATATTATATGTACATGTGTGGTTAGTTTGGTTGATCCTAGGGTTAGGATAATCCATCGATGGGAGTAACCTAATGGTCACTTAGTTAAGTCATCACCTTTTAGGTTGAATTATATTATAATTGGAAAGAGTATGAATGGTGATATACCAAATCGAGCTAAGAGGTGGGTGAACATATGACATCGCTTCTGAGTGAATGATTTTATATATTAAATCTTTGGCCAAAGTAGTGTAAGTAGCCACTAATTACACTTGTTGGTTCATTGTAAGCCAAGTTTACATAATTAAGCTGAGAATGTCATGCATGTAGGTTGTAGCCAATGTATGGTAGCTTTCGTTATGTAAAACATGTTAGTTTTTATGATCAGATATGAAAGCAATCAGAAAATGCAACACATAAGACAATGAACACCACAAGATACCTTGGGAAAACCCTCCAACATGAGGGGAAAAACCCAGCAAATATATCGCTTATATATTTTAGGAGTAAGAGCAGAAATCTGCTTACAACTCAGGCCCATCACAAGGCCAAATTTGATACAATGAATAATAGCACCTCTCCTAGATACGAAGATACATAATATGTTTCTCCTTGAAATCGATCTGCTGCTACAAAATGAAGATTTGCTGCTACATAATGATCTGCTGCTCAAGATCATGACCTGCTGCTCAAGTGCGAACTTCTCCAAGGAGTGCGAATATGGTGAATGAACTTGATGATCAGATGAGAGATCATCACCTTGTATTTATACAAAACAAAGTGTCTTTTCATGTAGGTCGGCCTCCTTAAGGAATAATAATAATAATTAAACGAGTCGGCCACATTAAAGAATTCGGCCATAATAATAAATATTATTTAGGTCGACCCCATTTAATTACAATAATTAAATGTTATATTATATTTTCCAAGTGAAGCACCCCTTCACTTAATTATCACAATGAAATAAATAGCCAAAGGCTATATGCAATTTCATGTCTTCGATTAGGCTGGAAGAATGAACCCGAAGCTGCAATAACTTCAACAAGACACAACACCATGCTCAAGAAGGTTAATTTTATGAGGTTACCAGACCAATCTCTTCGTTGAAGGGTAGGGCCATCTTACTAATTAGGTAGATGTGTGGGGGACCGTAGTAAGTCCTTGGTTGGCGGAAAAGCATTTGAGTGATACTCTCCCTCATGCACTTGGCAGCCGAAATTTGAGGATGTATGCCAGCAAGGACATCTGCACCATTTGTATCTCTATTTCATTAAAAGCTCTTGGAAGCTATGTATGTATTCATGTATCTCTATCTTTATGGAATTGTAAATAGAAAAATGTTATCTTTTACATGGGATTATGTAATATGAAATCGTTACTTGGGATTATGTAATGTTTCCTTATAAATGCAATGGTAGTTTGAAATGGGATTATTTTGAAAGTGCATCTTGTTATTGTTGACACAAGGATTTGCACCCGAAGCAGAGTTGAAAAACTCCTGGAATCCCATACAACATGGGATTGCTTTCAAGTTGTGGGTATCCTATTGTGAAAGCAAACCTCCAGATTATGGGCTGGCTCCCCTTTTGATAACTTGAAAAATACTAAAATGTGACAGGGAAAAGAGTAAGAAGGATGTGCTTGTAATTTAAAACCTATCACTAACAGGTGATACACCCAAGGTAAAACTTTCACAATGCTGCTGAAAATCACAAAACCAGTCAATTAAAGAAAACTGTACTATCTCACAACTCAGCTACACATGCTTGCAAAATTGATTCTTATGAAAGGTTTTGGCTTTTCTAATGTTCTTAAAAGGAAAACAATAATGTTTTCACAATTATGATCCAACAGAATGATAAACACATTCACAAACCTGCACTATAACATGCCACTCTTTGCATTCAATACTAAAGGAATTTGATAAAAATAAAGGAAGACACAATATTTTATCATATATTTCACAACCAATACTGAAAACCAAAGAATAATTGGGGAGGAAACAAGCTTTTTATTGAAAAGTAAGGAGTATCTGCATCTCAAAGGAAAAATATGCTCTACAAAATGACTGTAAATCTCATTAAGAAAATGAGTTACAAAGTGTGAATAATGCTCTCACAGCAATCTTCAAACCAAGAACTAACCCCATTAATGAAAGAAGAGAGGGACTTATAGAAAAGTCTTCCAAAATTCGAATTTGAATCTTGGCTCCAAAATCTGATGTGTTGTCCACCTTCTTCTCCAAACAAGGCATGAAATTGCCAACGACTCTAACAAGATTTGTCCAAATTTCAACAACTTGGTGAGCCGTATGAAAATGAAAACCCCTCCAAATCAGGCTCAAAACTGAAAGAGAACTCCATTTTTGTGCCCCAAAACACTCCTTGATTGAAATCCAATCAATCAAAACTCATAACTGAAAGTGATCTCTTGATTTAGGGCTTCAAAATCCCTAACTTTGCTCCAACATGTTGAAATCAACTAAACCATCTCCATGATTTATGCAAGGTCTCAATGCTCCATTCAACTCCCATTTGACTAAGTCTTTTGAAAAAATGTCATAAAGACAATTCATTTTTGCATTCAAATATCATCTATTTTAAATTATTTATAATTATCATTTAAAATAGAGATTTACAAATTTTGAATATAATGCAAAACTAAAGACCTGACTTTACTTTTGAACTCACTTTGCATTAAATAAACATCTTTTACTTAAAAGTGATTTATAATTATCACTTTTTAAATAAAGATTTACATCTTTTGAATAAAATGCAAAAAAATTGACATTCAAAAATAAAAGACTAAAGACTAAGTGTTGATTCTTTTTTAGATATTAAAGTGAAACAAGGCATAGAAATGCCACTCATGAAAATGTGGAAGAAGTTTTAAATAAAACTTAAGACAAAACAAATGCCTCTACTAACAATGCATGTAATGTCCCTCACTCAGACTTTCCCTAAAATCCGTTTGTCTACCCTAGAATTTGCATGTTGATTAGGTTTAGGGTTTCTTCTTTCCAAATGAATGTCCTTTTAATACAATGACCCTAGATTAGAATATTTATTCATCACATCAACAACATACCTATTAGCATTAATATATAGATATCCAAAATCAGACATAATCATAAATACTGATCGATAAACATAAGAGGAGTCACTCAGCCCATCAAAAGAGGGGAACCCTTAAGGGGCCTAAGGTCTACCACCTTTCAATGCCCAACCCTTATCTCAGGCCTATGGGTCAGAAAGCCTAGGTGGAACCCTCACCCCTCCATGACCCAACCCTTGCAACGGGCCTGTGGGGCAGACTGCCCAACCCTTGCTATGGGCCTGTGGGGCAGACTTCCCAACCCTTGCTTTGGGCCTGTGGGGTAGAATCTAGGTGAGGCTTTTAGACAAACCACTTAAGTCATGACTCAGCTCTCCTAACGAGATTACAATCACAATTCAGACATTTGATATGCAGTCACCAAATATGCAGTCACCAAATATGCAATCATTAGTACTTCATTTGTATTTACACATATTATGCAATAAGAGTATTTAATATGATCAAACAGTTCCTTGAATCCTAATATGAAGGCATATCAGAATACAAAACTAAATTAAACAATATTCATGCCTACATGTTCATTATGTTCTTTTGCAATTCAATACATCCTGCAAGTCCAATATTTGCAAAAATCGAATATAAATGCAGATTGATCATCATTAGAACCATATCCATAGAAGATAAACCATTTGGCCTCTGATCAGTCAAGGACTACACAGTCCGCCTAAGTTCAATGCCAATTACCAGTATAATGAGTCTATTTCCAGATTCGATACTCAAGAAGGAATGGTTCCAACACATTAGAGGCGACTGTGTGCATTCCAATGAATAAAGCATATCAATTATTTTTAATAATACACAGATCGGTTGGGCATACAAGGTTCATGCAACATTGTTATGTCAAATTGAAGACAACTAAATATTAAAGCTAAGTGAGTAGTCTCACCTGATCGGCTATGTCTTCCCATGACTCTTTATTCCTTAATCGTCTTCCTTCAACCTTATACTGGATTGATCATAGGATGAGGGCAATTCATAAATATACATTGTTTACCTCGCGGAGTTTTTATATCAACGTACTACGTACACAGGAAGTAAACGGAACTATATGTAACACACAACACAAAACAATACAATATACTAGAATCATGAGACGTTTGTATTCATTTCCAGTAAATATCACCATGAACAATCACAAATTATCTCCGTACTATCAATCACGGAATCATAGTAATAATGACAATAGTAGTGTCCTCTCCCGACTACAAAACTAAGTACATATAACGTTCAGTGCTTGGTTGAGCAACCAACCGTCGCGACGTTCCATAACAACCCGCTACAACTAATCGGGGCTTAATTACCCGAATGTACATGCCAATAATTATTCCCACTAAGACATAGTTTTATTGAATTATAATGACTTGGCCGACTACGCTAAGGATATTTGACCACTTACATCATCCCCCCTACAAAGTAGTCGTCTTCCAGACGACTAAAAACCAAGAATGCCAACTGATCTTTCTTTGCCAACTGATTGTCACTCTCACCCAATACTCCATCTTTCTCTGCCAATTTCTCCTTGAGAGCCGAAACTCTCATCTACTCGACAGCCAATTGCTCCTATACTATGATGGTTGGTGGCACTGCAATTTGGAAATTCCAATAAATTTGATGGGGGTCTAGGGCAACGCCCCCAGCGGGGTCAAGGGGCAGCGCCCCCAGCGGGGTTGAGGGGTAGCGCCCCTCGCGAGGGTCTGGGGGCTTGCGGGGGTCTGGGGGCAGCGCACACCTCATTTTCATGACTCTTCCACAAGTTCTGAATAGTCCTGATGAAGCTGGAAAATACAGATTTTGCATTGTTTTTCTTAGACTTCCTTATGTGTATGACATCTTGTTGTTTAAAGCGTACGACCTTCTGTTTAAACTGTACGACCTTCCTCTGATGCAAGCGTACAACTTCCTCTTTGCCTGGGCATACGACCTCCACAAAGCATACGACTTCCTCCTTGCTTGGTCTTACAGAGTGCTTTCTCCTGTCAGGTCGTACGAACTCCTCTCTTCTACCAGGTCGTACGAACTGTCTGTTGCCAATTCGTACGTACTGTTTCTTGTCATGTCGTACCGGCTGTCTCCTAGTATGTCGTACGGATTGCCTCTTGCCATTTCGTACAGACTGCCTTCTACCAGGTCTTACAATGCAATATTTTGTGCTACTACCAAGTCGTACGATGTGGCTTCTTATGCTTTTGCCTAACCATATGATGGAGCCTCTGCCAAGCCGTACGATGTTGCTTCCTGCACTACCAGGTCATACGATTTCTTTCCTTGCGCCAGGTCGTACGTTTTCCTTCCTTGTGCCAGGTCGTATGGTTTCTTTCCTTGCAACAGGTCGTACGGTTTCCTTCCTTGTGCCAAGCCGTACAAACTCCTTGGTGTTGCTTGATCGTACGACGTGACCCCCTCTCTTAATCCGTACCTTGTTCTGTCGTACGGGCCTTCCTCCTCCTTCCTCAAGTCGTCCGCCTTGATCTACTATCTTCTTGGCAGGTCGTACAACATATCCTCCTGTCTTGTTAATCTGTACGGTGTAACTTTCTTTCCCTTCGCCAAGTCGTACGTTGTGGTCTCTTCCTCGTACGTGCTTCCTTACCCTTTTACCAGGTTGTGTTTGCTCGTGTTTTGCCTTGCCAAGTCCAAGTCGTGTTGTGCGTTCTTTTTCTCCTTCCAGTCGTACGGTCAAACTTTCATCAGGTCGTACGATGTACGGATTATGCCTCAACCTTCTCTGCCACGGTTTCTTTTTCACCGATCTCTCTTGCTGCTTTTTGTCATACGGTCCTTATGGCCCAGCCTTTTATTTTGAATTCTTTTAATTTCCCTTTCGCCTTATTTTTATTTTCTCTCCTCTCTTTTCATTTTTTGCTTTTCATTTTGTTCTTCATCTTTTCCATCTTTTCTTATTTTCTTCTTCTTTTCCGTCTCTTTTTTTCCCTCTATCTCTTTTCCCCATTTTGACCGTCTCTTTTTTCTCTCTTCATTTTTAACATTTTCTAATTCCTCTACTTTATGTTTTCCATTTTTTGGCTCCAACACAATTTTTCTATCTCGTACCTGTTCGGATTTGTGGGCTAGCGTATCGTCCGGTTCTAATATTCTTTCTTTGTACTCTCCGTGCTCGACCGAAAGTGTCTGGCTAAACGTGTCGTTCTCTTCTCCTCCTTGGATTTCTCCGATTTGCAGCATGTTACATTCTTGCTGGACCACCTCATAATCTTCCATCTACCAATGAAATAGGCCATTCAACGAACTTGTCTCGTCTTCCGACCAACTCTCGATTTCAAGTATGCCCTCATCGTTCGGCTCCATTGCTTTCCTTCCTTCATCCATGTCTGGCTCTCCCCCGTCGAAATCTGATTCAGAAGATGCCAGTTCTTCACTGACGACCTGATTCTTTAAGTCGATTACGTACTTCCTCCCTTTATTTTCTATGGACAGTGTATTTCTTTTCCAATTATGATTTGCCTTGGCTGCCACTAGCCACCCTCGTCCAAGCAATGCATCGTACGCCTTCCTCTGCAATGGAATGACTGCAAAGTTCAGTAGGAATGGTTGTGTTCTGATCACCACCTTTTGCGCCATCAACATTCCCAACGGTTTGATACCATGTTGATCGGCACCGAGTTGGAATGTTGGTGGCCAGAGTGTAGGCTTCCCCAAGCTCTTCCATGTGTCTTCAGACAGTATGTTGACTCCTAATCCTTCGTCGACGATAGTATTTGTCAAGATATTCCCTTTGATCTTCATATACACAACCTCTGGCATCTTCCCGACGTTCCCCATGAGTAGTACGGGATCAATGTTTTGTTCACCATACGGTGGTGAATCTGGTACCAATTCTTGCCTTTGGTCCTCCGCTTGCGATTGCTTGGCATCCCAAAGGATATTTGTCATTACCAATCCCAACTGCAGCAACGTTTGGAGAAGGTCAGTTACTTTGATCAGTATGGTGGTTTGCAGTACCTGCCGTACGATGTTGGTTTCTGCCTCTGACCGCCGAGAGGTCTTTGGCTTCTCCAGAGATATTTTGTTCTCCTTCGCCATCGCCACTTCCACTTCAGCTTTTGCTTCCTTCATCCTTTGTTTTTTTGTACGTGGATCTGGGTAGGTTGCCTTCTTTGCTTGCGCTCTGGTGATCGCCAATACCTCTTGTTCTTCTACTTCCAGCATATAGATACCCTTTTGCTTGGGGCATTCACTATCTTCATGGTCGCCTGGTCCACACCACTTACACAATCTTCCTCTCGAACCTTGGCTGTTTTGGCAATCCTTGGCGAAGTGACCCCATTCGTTGCACTTTCGGCATTGGATCATGGGTCGTCCTTTACCATCATACTATATTCTATTCCTTAGACTCCTGTTGCTCTGGTAACCTCCAGGGGATGCATTGCTATTGTACTGGGGCTTCGGGGGTGTGTTCGGCGGTGTCGACGGTTCTCCTTAAGCGAAGAGTATTTGTGCACTTTTGGCTTTTAAATTGTATGGGCATTCCTTGACGAAACGTCCCATCACTTGGCAGATATCGCAGAATAACTTCTTCGGGCAGTTCGCCTTTGTGTGACCTTCCCCATTGCAGTCTATACACCATAGTTCTCGTGCTTCCCTCGTACTCTCTTTGTCGTCCTTCAATTCTTTCATCATTTGCATCATATCTTTCCTGAGTGCTTGTACGGTCTTGGATTCACTATCGTTGTCGTCCGCACTCTCCTCGTCATCCGTCTTCTTTTTCCCTCGAGAGGATGTTTTGTTTTCACTTTCTATATCCATTGCCCGATTGTATGCTTCAGCGTACGACGACGGAGGCACGACTTTCATCTTTTTCCTCAGCAACGGAAGCAAGCCTTCAATGAACCATCGCTTCTTTAGCCCATCGGTTGGTTGAACCTCCAATTTTTCCAACAAGTCTTTCAGTCGTCTTTTGTATGTGCGCACATTCTCATGTTTTCCCTACTTCGTACTATAGATTTTTGCTACAATCTCACTGTCATCCCTCAGGAGTTTGAATTCGTCCTGAAGGGCCTTCTTGAGTAATCTCCATGTAGATTTTTGAGCTTGGTCCAACTCTGAGTACCAGTCGATGGCACTATCTCTGAGTGTCACCGGAAAGGCTTTCAACCAATGATCCAGGTCATCTTCTCCACTTGCTATCTAGATTGTCTCGCATGTTTTGCAATGTCGAATTGGATCCTCTAACCCATTCCCCGTAAACTTCGGCAGCTTTTGCTATTCTGGAGTCACCATCCTTCCCCGCTGTCCTCTTTGTATATTGGACCCGACTGGACTGATTTCCCCGTTACGTTCCGGTGCGTCACTTGCACTCTCGGCCACGTACGAGTCACTTTCTCGTCCTCCGTCGGCATCCTCTGCACCTTGAGTTTCCTGGGTCCCACTCCAGTGCTCCCTCTGCCAAGGGGTCTTGGGCTCAGATCTCCCTATCCTCAATCCTTCGTCGTCGTCCGATATGGACAACTACCGAAAGTGTTGGATGCTGTTCTCAAGTTGACCATTCAATTCATCTTCACTTTCTTGGTTTTTATATTTTTCTACATACGGGGTGACGAATGGTTCCTCGTCCCTCCCTTCCACACAACTCTGATGTGCTTTACTTAGTCTCAGCCGCCGGTTTTCTTGCTCCTGTACTCTCAATAATTGTCGAATTCTTTCTTCCTCCGTTTTGTGCCCGAAAGGTATTTTTTTCTTGTCCTTGTTCAACTGTACAGGCATTACAAGTCTTTCACGCGATCATTTTTGGTTGCCAGGGTACGTCTCCGGCTAGTGTCTCGTTCCTCCTCTTCCTCGTTTGCTTGTACCAGCCCTTCGGTCGGCTGCCCCATCACAATGCCATTCTCTTGTCTGGGTGGTTACCGAATTCGCTTAGGCAACGGCGCCAAATGTTTACCTCGTGGAGTGTTTATATCAACGTACTACGTACACAGAAAGTAAACGGAACTATATGTAACACACAACACAGAACAATACAATATACTAGAATCATGAGACGTTTGTATTCATTTCCAGTAAATATCACCATGAAAAATCACAAGTTATCTCCGTACAATCAATCACGGAATCATAGTAATAATGACAATAGTAGTGTCCTCTCCCGACTACAAAATTGAGTACATATAACGTTCGGTGGTTGGTTGAGCAACCAACCGTCGCGACGTTCCATAACAACCCGCTACAACTAATCGGGGCTTAATTACCCGAATGTACATGCCAATAATTATTCCACTAAGACTATAGTTTTATTGAATTATAATAACTTGGCCAACTATGCTAAGGATATTTGACCACTTACATACATAATCTACTTATGTTTATATTAAAGAGTCATCATTACTTATAAGTATCATTATTGCATAATCTTGTTTATATATACTTCACACACACACACACATATATATATAATCATTCTTTTACTTATATCCATTAGTATTCATATATATATATTTATATAATTATTCTTTCCTTATTCATATATATTCTTTGTTCATTGCATATTATTCATTATAAAATTTATCTATATCTATGCATATATACTTGTATGCCTATTAAATAATATATATATATATTAAATGACTCTATATTCCAATGCATAACAATCATTGTTGCTACTGTTCTGAATTGCAGATCGTATTTCTCAATGTTTCTCCCTCTTCCTGATTTTCCTTCTATTTATACCATTCAAGGTAGTTGACTCATGGGGGGAATGTATTGTTTGGTGAAAGAGGTGACTTTTCATAAAATATATCCCTTTGTTAGATTTAATTGCTGCCTTTAAAGGCTTATTATCACAATAATATCTATTTTTGAAAATAATATATTATTACTAATAATTATGATATTTCAGATTATATATTTATTTTATTATTTTATTTTGATGTTTTATTGAATTAAAGTATAACAATAAAACCAATTTGCTAATATCTTACTATTATTTTATTCTAATGTATTACAATCTTTGATGTGTAATGATTATAATTGTTAGTGTTTCTTAGATCAGATTGAACAAAACAAGTACTTAAAGAATTGCAACACATAAGACAATGAACACACAAAGATACCCTGCGAAAACCTTCCACTTGAGGGAGAAAAACCCAGCAAATTAGTCTCTTCTATAATGTATAACAAATGACAGAAATCTGCTTACAACATAGGCCCAACAATGGCCAATAGAGAATTACAATGAAGTCGCACTTCTCCTTGATGCAGACGATACAAATGAATCTGTTCTCCCTTGAGATCGGACTGCTGCTAAGGATGCGAATTCTGCTCTTGAACAATAAATGCGAACTTCTGCTCTTGAAGGATAAGGTGCGAACTTGCTTGATTAAATCGAATTGTGTAACAATGACAAAAATGACCTTGCCTTTATACAAGTGAGGCGCCTCTTCAAGATAGGTCGACTCACATAAAGAAATATCAAATATAATAAAGTCGGCCCAAGCCAAGACAAAAATATTCGAACCACAAAGGGCCATAAAGGGTCGGCCCTTTGCATTTAATAATATTGTGATCATGAATTAAATAGCCGAAGGCTATTCATTTAATTCATGCGCTCCTTGTAGTTTGTGCAAATGAAGTGCAGAGTGTTACAAGACTCGCCTAAACTCAGCGAGTACTCGCAAGTCCTGAGGCGGGTGAGGCTGGGCGAGTCAAAATGACTCGGATGCCGAGTACTCGCCAAGACTCGCCGAGTCTCGTGCCTCAGACTTGGGCATTTTAATTAATTTTTTTAAAAATCTTTTATTTACAATTTTTTTAATTAAATGGTGTGCACCATGGAGGTTTGTGTGGTTTTGAAGGTCTTCATTTGGGCTTGGTGGCGGGGGCTCCGCCCCTCGACCCCGCCCTGTATCGCGACAGGGAGCGCGCCCAGGGCGCTGCCCCGGGACCCTGCGAGGGGCGCTGCCCCTCGACCCCTGCAAGGGGTGTTGCCCCTTGACCCCACTAGGGGCGCTGCCCCAGACCCCCGCAAGGGGCACTGCCCCTTGACCCCGCTGGGGGCGCTGCCCCCAGACCCCTGCAAGGGGCGCTACCCCAGACCCCCATGAGGGGCACTACCCCTCGACCCCGTTGGGGTGTTTTCCCCAAACCCTCATCAAACTATAGGTCTAAGCATGTTATAGGCCAATGATGAATCATGATCATAAAACCTACAAAATACATATCCCTTGTTGCAAATCTTTGCATCTTTCACAGTCAAAGCCATAATCAAGGATTATCTTGTTCCATACATTAGACAACAAAACATGCAATCTTGAAGGCTACAATAAAATTTTAATAATAAATTCCTCACTTGAATATACATACCAATCATTGAGACGCAAGCAAATATCATGGCTACATCATCATCTAGGACCTATCTTAGACACTAGCGCATGACTTGTCGTGATGTTGGGATGAGTAATCCAAGCTCTTCTGAGCCATAGACTTATATTTTTAGTTTTGATATTTGTTTTGATGCCACAGATTTCATATTCCATGTGTTTTGTATACATTTGACAATATTTATATATCTGAATGTGTTATTTCCTTCAGCTAAAATTTGCGTTTATACTTATGTGATCGATAGATGTTTGTGTATAGGATCATAGTAGTTTCTATTTCATGATGTTATTGTGTATTTGAGGTTTATTTACTAAAGGGTGCATGAAACAAGCTTTAAATCCTTAAAAATCTCTAAATTTCTTGGGTTTTTCTATTTGCCGAGTCTTGGGCGAGTCTGGGCTCCGAGTCCGAGTCCGAGACAAAAATCGGCTTGCCGAGTCCGAGGCGAGTTTGAGTCTCATAACTATGGGAAAGATACAACTAGGCAAGGTAGCCAAGAGTGTTACCCCAAAATGTGCTCCATCATGAACATAGTAAGCCAAAAACATGTCATGATTTTTCAATAGTTTAATGACCTTCTACAGTTTAGTTGGCAACAAAACATACCAATATAATTTACTAACTCAAGTATGAAAAGAAGATACATAGCAAATGACTGTTTTGTTCATATTAAAGTAAAACTAATTCCCACACCATAAATGCCTAGGGTCCAAAGAAGCAGAGTACAACAATTGATTAGCAGGATGACAAGGTTGATACCTTGAAATGGTACATGTTGAGTGGGTCAATCTATTGACATTGTGGACTCAAAATCTTGACTAACCATCCATTGAAAAAAGCCTTATCATGAACATAGTAAGCCAAAGGGAGGTGATGATTTTTCAATTGTTTGACAACCTTCTATGGTTTAGTAGATAACACAACATACCAATGTAATTAATTAACTCAAGTATGCTGCTGAAATACATAATAATGAGTGTTTTATTTCTACTAAAGTAAAACTAATTCCCACACCATAGATGCCTAGGGTCCTCAAAAGCAGTGTACTAAGTTAATTAGCAGGATGGCAAGGTTGATAGCTTGAAATTGTACATGTTGAGTGGGTTAGTCTATTGACATTGTGACTCAACACCTTGACTCTATTCTCTAGATGTATATTATTTAGCATTTCTATGACTACTTTGGGAAGATAATGAATACTTGAAATTATAATAGCAAGGGATGAATTGTTGTGATGTTTGACACCACTTTGATGGTCTCCTTTGAGGTCTCATACTTTCACCAAGCACTTGAATTTTCCAAGATAGGTGGTTCAATATAGTGCATTAAACTGTTACCTGAAATAAAATAAATTACTTTACTATCGAATGCAAACTATAACTTTGAAGGAGAAATAAACATATTAAGAATGGTAATTGCAGTTTTAAATGGTCATATCTTAAGAAAAATGAGTTAAAGTTTTTGTTTGGCCTAATTGTTACAAGACTTGTAGACTCTCACCTTCGGATACTCCTATTTGGATTCTGACATACATAACTTCTCATATACAAGTTCTAGAATATTTATAAGAGCTAATTATAGTAGTATAAAAATAAGAACATGCATTAAAACATTTACAAGATTGAGCCATGCAAAGTATGTTGGAAAGGAAACATATGATGGACATATTGACTTGTAAAACCATAACATTGAAAACCAGACAACACCATTGGATTACAACCGAGTTACCATCAAATGACCATTAGCAATTTACCAAGTTATTATACATCAATCCATTTTAATTTACTTTTTTGTGGAAAACTATACAAAGCATGATAAGAAATAATATTATAAAGTAATGGGCTTAAAAAATTAGCCAAATAAATGGGTTTTAAGGACAAAGGAAAGAATGAATAATATCAAGTCAAAAGTAGTTCATATCTTCAAAATGGTATCTATACAAGGTTTGAGGATTTCAGTTTTGATGGTAAATCTCATTCAAAGTATTTCAAGAAATTTTATTCGAAGCATAAAATCCATACACGTTCTCATAGATCCTTTTCTTTATCAACATTATATGACTACAATAAGGAAACTTTAAAGGATGGATTCAACTTTTTAAGTTATCCATGTCTAGAATATTTTATATCATCATTAAATCCTTTCAATTCTATCCTCAATCTTTTCATGTCTTAATGCAAGAATCTTAGGTTGATGAAATAGTGACTGGTTACATAGATGAAACTACTATTTTCAAATTTGAGAATCCTTTTCCTTCACTAGAGAAATAATTTGGAAATGGATGTCATTTCACTCAAAAACCATAAAGCTTACTAAGATAAAAGCAATATTGTCCATAATATCTGACTTGGGCAACATCTATAGTTCAGATTTTTCAAATTAGGTTTCAACCATAGTTCAAAAAACTAGACCCACTTGAAAATCAACACATAAAATAAATTATATAATTACATCGAATATACTTAAAGAATGATTTTTGGCCACACATAAGTCTATTTTGATTTTACATATCTCTCGAATGCTCAAAATTCAAATATTGTACAGCTATAGTCTATAGCTTCTTCTTCCCCCTCCTAGTATTAGTCAGCCTCAAACTGAATGGTAAATCTAGTAAATCTAAATCATCCTCCTCAAAATTGAATGAATCATGAGGTATGTAATCTCCCAATGCTTCTATTGCTGCTGCTTCTCTCTCCAACTCAGCGAGATCTTCAACAATGAACATGACATCCACATCCTCAACAATCCAATCTCATTATGGACCAATGTCATCCAAGCCAATGGCACCATGAAGTTCCTTTCCCTCCACCTTTTATGGTGCAAAGGAGAAGGATTTATTGGACAAAGACGATGTCATTGAGGCACCCTTGGATCAACCTGTTCTTCAAGACATGAATGCTCTCAAACAAGTTCCAATTTTGTTCACAACCAAAGGTCCAAAAGAAATACAAGGGTGGCACAATACATGGATGGCTAACCTTTGAAGATCTGGTGTTCAAGAACCATAATCTTCCAACCAAAAATCTATGAATAATAGATTTATAAAATTAATAATATTAAGTAAAAATTTATAATATTAAGGTAAAATTGTATTTTCAAAGATGTGTATGATTAAAGGACTTCAAGTTGTAATGTCCCCTCTCTAGGCTTAGTCACTTGGATATTATTTTAATTTAAATGCTAATGTTCTTAAGTTAAATTAAAATGCCTAGATTCCTTCATGGCTTTTACATTAACATTAATAACCTATATTTTCTTCAAAGTTTACACAATAACATTTACCAACCAGTCTTAATAAATGGGGCTAGTGAAGAAATTTAAATTTTAGAACCTTTCTTATTAATGAAGTTTGGAAATATATAAAAATATGTTGCAACACAACATCAACAATTGAAATATACTCTCTCAATCTTTTTGATTTTTAAATGAACATTTACAATGTAACCAAGCACCCGTTAAGGTTAGCATAACCCAAAACGTGCATGAAAGAACTCTAACCAAAAATGCACCCTAAAACCACATAAGGAGGAGGGGCGGGTATATGGTCAGAGGATACCTAGGATCTACTGAATCAAAGATTACAAAGATTACACTGAAAGAGAGAGATTAAACTCAACACCAAGAATGTGCACTCAAGATCCTTTGACAGGCGAGGTGCTAACATATGGTGGAGTACTAATGCTGAAATTAAAATGAAACAAAGGCGGATAACCAGCCAAAAGGAACTTTCCACGCTACCACCAAACAGTGGGGGGAAAAGATTACAAATTTTAATACTTCTTCTACTACAGCAGGCATCCACTTAAGAGTGGGGATTCACCACCTGATAGTGGGTATGAAGGAGATTACAATTCAATTTATCCTCACTGACGGTATACCATCCAGGGGTGCTTAATGTGAAATTAAATAAATAATGCAGCAATGTTAAACTGAAACAGTACTACTGTTTACAGTTTGTACAAGTAGAGAAGGCTGCAAATTACAATGTTTTCACCATTTTTCAAGCACCAAGCTATACAATGTTTCCATGTTAGAACATAATGAGAAAAGAAGCAGAAAGATGGAAACAACAAATGAATTAACTCTGTTTTAGAAATCTGCAATTCTGTAAATGATATCAGCAACTACAAAAATCATCAAAATGCTCATAACTCAACCAAAATACCTCTGAATTGCGTGAAACCAAATGCAATGGTCAATTGGAAGATAGGTGCCCCTGTTGAGACAAAGAAACAGCTCCAAAACACCAACAATAATTAATGGCACAAATCCCAATGCATACAAAAAGGTACGACCCTCCTTGAGGAGTGATTTTGCAACTTAAAATCCCACACTTCAAATTAAATTCCGAAACTTGGTGGAAATGGTCGCCCAGACCTTAGGAATGAAATGGTCAAATACCCAGAACAAAACAAAAATCATACACTCAGCTGTGATTGAATTCGACTTTCAGCTGTGTGCAAACAGCAACTGCAAAACTGGTAAAACACTCCAAAAATTCATCTTTGAGCTCTATCTGCTAGTCTGGTTGAGAAGCAACAATACTTCAATTAGGTGTTATCTTACAAACACGAAATTGAGAATGGTACTAAGAGGTTAGCATTCCTTGAAGTGCAAAATGAGTAGTCATTTCGACATCATAAGTTTAGCATAAACATGAGATGAGAAATGTTGGAGCAAAGCCACACTTTTAAAGAGAAAGGGATGACTGTTCAATTCCCTCAGATTGGACGCCAAAAGCCATCTCACATTTTACTTTTCAAAAAAAGGAATAATCCTCTAAAAAAGGCGTCCATTTTAAGACAAGAGAGAATTTAATAAAAAACATTAAATTCCTTCATGAAGGCGTCTCCCTTCAAGTCCCTCTTTTTAACACAACTTTAAGTTATCACCTTAGGCCAAGGGGTCAACTTAAATTTAGAACAATTTGCCTTTAAAGAAGAATTTCATCAAAATAACATTTTTCAAAAGGCCAAAGCTCAACTCAGACTAACTGCTCCAAAGGGCATGATGAGCTGAAGACTGACAACTGCTAACAGCCAAAAATAGTATTTACTATAAATAGTAAATACTAAGGAAAGACCACAAAACCTCCAAATCTGGAACCCTTTGATTCACCTCAACGAACCTACAGGACTCCGAAATAGGCTGATGAGAAACTGATAGGATCACTGATAAAAGGGGAACATTACAACCCACCCCCCTCGAGATTGCTTGTCCTCAAGCAACTGCAAAGCTGGATGCTGCAAGATATGTTCACCTTCCCATGTAGCATCTTCAATAGGCAAATTTTTCCATCTTATCAAATACTCCTTGATTGTTCGCCTCCTCAAGGATTGCTCCCTACTGTCAAGGATCTCTTCTGGAGCCAACACCAACTGCCCTTCTTCATCTAAGGGAGGTAACTCTGAGGTAGCCACCACATTGTGCCCAAGTGCCTTCTTGAGGCGGGACACATGAAAGACATTGTGAACTTTGCTGTTCGCTGGAAGTTCTAACTCATACGCCACTTCACCAATCCTTTTGGTGACGTTAAACGGACCATAGAAACGTGGCTTTAATTTTTCCGCACCATTCTTTTTGAGGGAAGACTGCTTGTAGGGTTGAAGTCTCAAATAGACTATGTCTCCCACTTCAAAAAAACATTCAACACACTGTTGATCAACGTATAACTTCTGCTGATTTTGAGCTTGTTGCAGATTTTCTTTTAGTGACTTCAAGATGTCTTGATTGTGCTGAAGCATATCCTTCGCCTGGGGAGCTCTACTATCATCAAACACCAAGTCTACAAAGTTAGGAGCATCATACCCATAGAGAGCCATAAAATGAGACATCTTAATTGACATGTGATAAAAAGAGTTGTAACAAAACTCCCCCAAATGAAGCCACTTAACCCAAGCCCTTTGCTCCCCTGAAACATAATTTATGAGGTAGCCTTCTAACCATTTGTTGACAATCTCGGATTGCCCATCCGTTTGCGGGTGATAACTAGTGCTTGGAGTGAGCACTGTACCACTCAACCTGAATATTTCTTGCCAAAACACACTTAGGAACTTGCTGTCCCTATCACTGACAATGGTCTTAGGCAAACCATGCAAACGGAAAACCTCTCTAAAGAACAAATCAGTTACTTGAGCTGCTGTAAATGAAGTAGTGATAGCATATAAATAAGCATATTTAGTTAATCTATTCACCACAACATAAATACAATCGCGGCCTTGCACCTTGAGTAAACCAGTGATGAAGTCCATAGCAATGCTTTCCCATTTATGATTTGGAATCGACAATGGCTGCAATAAACCAATTGGAAAAGAATGTTCATTTTTATTCCTTTGACAAGTAG
The DNA here is from genome assembly GCA_007115665.2 of Sequoiadendron giganteum. NCBI lineage: Eukaryota > Viridiplantae > Streptophyta > Pinopsida > Cupressales > Cupressaceae > Sequoiadendron > Sequoiadendron giganteum. The sequence goes on along the minus strand of CM021110.1, from coordinate 86,929,000 downwards.
AACATTCCCTTATGTAGTTCATGATCTCTTCCTTCATCCCTTTCCAAGCAAACCTTTCTCTTATCTGCTTATAAGTCTTGAACATGCCTTGATGACCAGCAAGAGGAACATCATGGAATGACTGAAAAATCTTCTTCTTAAGCTTGGATTCAGGTACCAAAAAGATTCTACCCTTATACATAATTAAACCATCAACCAAACTATACCTTTCATCATTCAAATGACCTTCTATAATGCTGGTTGTGAACTGATTTTTTGCATAATCAGCAGCAATCAACTCTTTCCAATCTGCTGAAAGCTCACAAAGTGACTGCAAATGAGGTCTTTTGGACAAAGCGTCTGCAACTACATTGTTCTTTCTCTTGACATACTCAATATTGAAGTCATAGGCCTGAAGTTTGCTTACCCATTTTTGTTGCCTTTCATTCAAATCTTTTTGGCGCATGAAATGTTTAAGACTATTATGATCAGTCTGTTGTACCCAAACCAAATTTTTTGCTTCATTAAGGCATTTTGCTTAAAATGGTCTAAACCTTGTAAAAGTGAGGTCAAAACTCAGTTTTTGGGCAAATAAAGTGTGGGCTTTGAGTCAATGTCATGCCACGGAGATACTGGCAAAATTTGAAAATTTTGAAAATTAGGGTTTCTGAAATCTATTTTTAGCTCGAAACCCTAAAAAATAAGAACTTGTCAAAATTGGCTGAAATTAATTTTGATTGGCTTATTTCACATCACGATCACAGTGGTGAAGTCAGTTTCAGTTAAAATTCAGTTTAAGGCTGGTGGGTAGTTATAACTTTTTCAGGAGAAAAGTTAAGACCTTTGAGGTCATTAATGGCAGTTGGCCAGTACCAGGTGTTAATATCTAAGCCTGAAACTCAAAGAAGAACGCTCTACAATGAAAGATGTTGAAAATTATGCTTTTTGACGGAGGAGATTTTCAACGAGGTAAAAGTACTGTGAAATTGGCTAAGTTTGGATTGAAAATATTCTAAGTCTGGAGGTCAAAAGCGCCACTCTCAGCTAGGGGCGCCCTTCATTATGGAAGCTGTATTCAACTTTTTGTGAAATTTTCTACCAAGATGACTTCTCTAGTTTCCTGATAGCTTCTCAATGAGCTAGCCATCTAGTCCGACGGAGGAGTAAAACGCATAAAAACGGAAATTCAATACAGAACGAGGGAAATGTAAAGTAGATAACTTTGAAGAGAAAAAGCGCCCCTGGAGGCCAGGGGCGCCCATCTTTTTGAAGTTCTGATGAAGTCTTTTGATCAAGTGACACCCAGGAAGTTTGTTTCTATTTTTGGTCCAGCTCTGTGATGCATCTGTCAGCAGGTGAATCTATGTTGCCGAGTTGCCGCCATCAGTGGTCAAACTTGAGGTTTCAGACTTGATCAAAAAATTGTTCAGAAAGGACAAAAGCGCCCCTGGCCCAAGGTTTTGAGACCTTTAATGAAATCTGTTTGATGATTTCAGATACTCATCTCGTTCGTGTCAGCTTTAGCTTTCCGTTCCCTGTCTCAGCCGGTTCAAAAGATGTCTTGCAATCCGCAGCCAGAAGTTGAGTAATTTTTGCTAGTTGCAGTAATGGATGACATTGGTTGAGAAAAGCGCCCCTGGAGGCCAGGGGTGCCCATGATTTAGGAAGGTTAAATGATGTTTTTATACAAAGTGTTCATCAGGAGCCTTTGCTCAGAATTCAGTCTGCTTCGCAGTGAGCCAGTCAACGTGTTCTGAAGTTTTGTCAAATGCCGGGAAACGTCAAGTGAAATATAGTCAAGTTATCAGTGAAAATGATGAAAATGCCTGAAAATATTCTAACATTGAGGTCAAAAGCGCCCCTAGAGGCCAGGGGCGCCCATCTTTTTGAAGCCTCAGATGGTTGAATTTTGAATTGTCACCTCAAGGAATCTTCTTGTCAGTTTTGGTCTTGCTCTTCATCGAGATTGTCAGCCAGTTGATCCGACGTGACAGTCAACCAGAATCAGTGATCGAACATAAGCTTCGTTTGAGGTTTTAGATTCTAAATTTTCAGAAAATGTCTAAGTAAGGAAGGACGCCTAAAGTCAAAGGTTGACTTTTTGAAATTCAAAAGTAGAAGTGCGCATGAAGAGAGTTTTCAGTTTGCCAAATTTTGATCTTCAGTTAAACTCTTTTTCAGGTTGACTTCTATTTTACCTATTTTTTAGTCATAACTGGCTAAACTTAGTTTGCATGCATCAGTTAACTGAATCTTCAAGATGGCGCCCTAACTTGGGTTGGTTCTACATCCAGTTAACTGAGTTTGAAGCCAAATATAGGCCATGCATGAGTTTTGAAGCACCAGTTGTACTTCAAGCGCCATTTCCAAAGCTTAGCATGCATTCCACACGCCTTAGAAGATATTTTTCTATATATTTTGCTAATGGCGTCCATTATTCTTCATCAGAGTTGACAAGAAACATCTTTCTTGAGCATAAAATTGATCTGCAGGTGCTACAGGTGTCAGATTTCAGTATTCTTCGTAGCTACAGATTCAAATTGTTCAAGGGAAGATTATTTCAGACTTGGTTTCTATTTTGCATGCAGGTGTTATCAGTTCTACTTCAAGCATAGGCGAATTTTTACAGAAGAAGAGAGAAAACAAAAAAATAAAACTTCTATTCTTCTGTCTTACTTTCTTCTATTCTCGTCTTAGGTTTTCTTCGCATGTCAAAGAAAACGACAGATTTTTCAGAAAAGCATCATCTGGGTTCGAGTATTTCAGCATCAACAACAATACCCATGTCTTAGATTATTTTGTGAAAATTGCCCCGCTGCCTCTTTTCTAGAAGCACTGTGCTTTTTTCCAGAATTCTCTTTGCATGTGGGCCTAAATCACATTTTTTCGCAAATCTGTTGATCTGGGTGGTTTTAGGATTCATTTCTACACAAAAGCCATGTTCCAGATTTTTGCGGGAAAAATTGCCCCCAGTGCCCCTAACTGCCAGTTCAAATCTCAACCGAAAACCTTTTGCATGCAAGCCTAAATCCCATTTTTTCACAATTCTAACGTTCTAGGTTGCATTAGAATTTGATTCTACACAAAACCCATATCTTAGAATTTGTTCGAAAAAATTCACTTCCCCTTGCTATTTTTAGCCTATCCCCGAGCTTTTCCAGTTTTTCCAAAGTGGTCCAAACATACCCAACTTTACAGTCAAAAGTCTAGTTTTTCAGAATGCAGTATAATCCCATAGACTATAAGGCCAAACAGGTCTTTCTTCATAATTTTCTGAAAACTACCGATACCGACTTAAGTCATGTTTTTCCCATCGTCAATCTGAACTCATTGGAGGGTATCAGTAGTACTACAATCAAAAATCTTGAACGTTAAGGGATACTTGCAGCGGCGTCCATTCCTATCTCAGTTTTTGATCTTGAGTCGTACTTGCTTGTGTTAAGCATTATGACTCGTCTACCAAACAAATCAGATCGACAGATGAAAGGATTATTTGTAGCCTTAAGCCGAGGGATGTAGAAAAATGTTTTTCTATTCCTCCACGTTCAGATCATTTCGCTGTATCCATTTCAGATTGTGACAGAATATGGGAAGAGGACAAGGATAGATCACAGAAGAAAGTAGCTCAACGATGGTTGAAGGTTCAGAAAACAAACATGCCAAGGAAGATTGCACGTGGGGATTTCAAGGACGAGATTGCTATTTTGATAACTTTCCTTAATCGGTTAGCAGGTTCTGAAGACGCAAGCATTTTCCGAACATGGATGTTCTACCTCATCTCACGAGTTATTGATAAAAAAGAAACATTTGACTGGGCCATGTTTATCAGTGAGTGTCTTCACCAGCAGATTACAGAGTTCCTAAAGATTCACGAATTCCATATGGTAACTTTTCTAGTTTACTTAGTTGCATTTCAAGGCAGCTTTAAATTATTAAAGACCGATGGAGTTCTGGGTGTTCAGCAAGTGCACGAATACTACCCTCAGTTGGAGTTTTCGAAAGCTGAACAGGAATTTACAGCAGTGAATGATCACTTTCTTATGAGAACAGTCAGAAATTTGGATAATGAGATGCATGTGAGAATTTCTACAGAGGCACAATCAGCAATGGAGAGTTGGGCAGATTGGTTTATCCAATTTCCTACTTTCACATATATTCGTGTATATGGATATACAGGAGAGCCTCTGATGCTATCGAGGTACCCATCGGATAAGGTTCTTTTCATGGAGTTCATGAGATAGGCACATGAGGTTCACACTTTTCTTCGCAATCGACATAAGCCAACTTTCACCTTTCCGTTTGAGTTAGGTATTTACAAATGCAAAACAGCTGCTGATTGCAAGTTAATGGCACACGAGTTAGAGAAACTTCAGCTTGGGTGTTTTCCTCAGAAGCATGCCTATGATCCGTTGGGTCATTATTCGGCAAGGTTGGAGCGAAATGTTTCACATTCGGCAGCACTTGAGGACTTTTGGGTCAATTGTGAGGATGAATTTGAGGTGCGTTGTCGTCATTATTGTAGGCTTACTATTCCACAAATTGCTGATTTCTTGTCAGAGGATGTGGAAGGTTTGTCTGATGATGATGGTGAGATACTTCTTCATTCATTCATTAGAGACCAAGTTGCTCGCCAGCCACTTCGGCAACCTGATTGGTATGTCCCATTGAACACTTCAGTGAAAGACTTATCCAGGTCTGTTATCAAAACCACCATGCACTTCCTTGAGAGCAAGCGGAAGCGAAGGGTGATCCCAGTTACAGAGCCGCCAGCAGTGGTAGTTTCTTCTTTACCTTCTACTTCTAGGACTAAACCTCGAGTCAAGGTTACTATGAGGCCGCCTGAAGCGGTTAAGATGGGAATTAATTCAAAAGGAAAAAGTATCACCAAAGGAAACAGGTTGAGAGAGAGCCAGCACTTCCAGTTGAGAAAGAGCCAACACTACTAGTTTCAAAGACAGTACTTCCAGAGCCAGTTATTTCATCGGAACCAGTTATTCAGACTGAGGCCGGTTTGTCATCTCCAGGTTCACCTTTTTCACCACACTCGGCTCCCATAGATATTGATTCAGAGCCTGAGACTCCGATACATGAGACCTTCATACCAGTGGATCCGCCAGTAGCTAATACTGTAGAAATGGCTCCACCTCGAGAGGACAGTATTCCTTATTCATCTTGGCTCGAGAAGTCATTGGAGAGGGAGAGGCGTATGCCTTCATATAATCTTGATTTGTTTGAGTTTGGTGAGCCCTATCAGAACAAGTTGAATAAGAGGGCCAAAAAGCAGATAAATATTGAGAAGAATCTTGAGGCAGAGATCGTCATAGAGGTTGCTACTCCTCCTGAAGGCAAATACTTGGATGAAGTTGATGTTGGTGATTTTACCTTCGTCAAAACTAATCTGGGTAAGAATACTCGACACACCAACGTGAATCTATTCAGAGTCGTCACGAGTAATCTAGAGGAGCGTGTCATGAAAGATGGTGAGGATAAGGCAGTTCTCAAGGCTGAGATCAGACAACTTCGCAGGTACATCTCGGGTTTGCTTCATGGCAACGAGGGGCAAGCACCTTTACTCCCACAATTTCGAGAGACCACCGTAGAACAGCAAAGGATTCAACACTTGGTTAATCAAGGAAAGCTACTGGATACCTGGATTCATTAGTGGGCTAGTCGTCAGCCGGTCATTATGGCAGTTGCCATTAATGAAGATTCTTTCTTCTTCAAATTTCGAATTTTCCTTTCTAGTCTGCCAGTTAACTCTTGGTGATTTAAACAACTCGCGAGAAAAATCACTTGACTTGATTGAAAATTCCGTTTTAAAATCTTCGTAGTGTTTAAATAAATTTGATTCGAAAAAATTTTTGGGAGTTGTAGATTCATTTCCAACTTTTAAAATGTCTACCATTTAAATCCTCAATTTCATAAAATTTGCCTTAGACATTTTAAATTTTCTCTTTAAAATATTCAACTCCAGGTGATTTAAAATCACTTGCCTGTTCGAAATAACTCATCCTCTGAGATTTAATTTCCGTTAGGAAAATAATCTAGGCAAAACGAATTTCCTCTGAAAATATTAAAATTTCCCTTAGGAAATTAATTTTTTAACTCTGTCAACTCATGGGTGCCTTTTAAACGGGTTCATTTAATTTTTTTACTTAGAAAATATTTCATCAAGTTGTTCACCTCGCTTAAATGTCTCTGGAAAATTTCGTAATCATACCAAGGGCGTATTTTCTCTAGTGAAATATTTATCTCACATAGAGAATATTTCAAACACTTTCATACTTCTGGCGTACTCGACCCTTGGTATATTTTTATTCTTGGACCCCTCGCCCACATACTTCGAAGTAAATTTAAATCCTTACTCCTTGGGCGTATTTCTTTCTCATTTAATTTTAAATTTCATGCCTTAGAGATTTTCAAGGCTCTTATCACTTTAACTTGGGCGCATTTGACATAGCCCACTTCCATTTCGCCATGCCTTGACATATTTTTCATCTCCACTTCAGCTTGGGCGCACTTTGATGCCTTCACTATCATTTTGACTTAGGCGAATTTTGAAGATCCCTCAACACTAGATGGGCGCATTTTGGAGGTGATACTTTTGTTTTGTGCCTTAGGAAATTTCTAGCCTCCAACAACCTTGGGCGCATATTGCCATGTCCACTTTCATTTCATAGGCGCAAATTAGAGGTGGTACTTTCATTTTGAACTTAGGTGTTTTTAGGCCTCCAATATCCTTGGGTGCATTTGACCTCTTCAACTTTCACCTTTGACACTTAGAAGAATTTCCCACCACCATTTACCTTGAGGGCGCATTTTGCCATGGCTACTTTTGCTTTATGCCTTAGAATTATTTTGGCCTAACCCCTCCTAGCACAAGGGCGCATTTGATAGGGTATGCTTCTATTCCATGCCTTGGGCGTTTTTCACTTTTTTTTTTTTTCTTGGGGGTGGGCGCATATGGCTATGAGAGCTTTCATTTGAGGGCGCCTTTGGAGGTAGCCACTTTCATTCTCATACTTAGGCATTTTTAGCCTTCCCATTGCCTTTCTTGGAGGTGGGTGCATTTTGCCTAGGAAGCTTTCACTTTATGCCTAAGGCATTTTTAGGCCTCCAATAACCTTGGGCGCATTTCCTTAGTGAAGCTTTGATCTTTATCATGGGCGCATTTCACTAGGGGAACTTCCATCTTATGCCTTAGGCATTTTTCTAATCACCAACTCCCTTGGGCGCAAATAGCATGGTGGGCTTCAAGATGAGGGCGCAAATAGAGGTGGCTACTTTCATTTCAATGCCTTAGGAAATTCTCAATGCCTTAGAAGATTTTCAAGAGGTCTCCATGGTGGGCGCATTTCAAGGGTGGTACTTTCAAGTGAAGGCGCATTTGGCATGTGTGACTTCCAATTTCACACTTAGAATATTTTAAGCTATCAATCTTGAGGTGGGAGCATTTTTACACATGAGCTTTCATCTCCCATACTTAGAATATTTTAAGTCTTCATCACCTTGACTGGGGCACATTTTCACTAGGCAACTTTCATTTTCCAGACTTAGAAAAAATGTTTATACCTCTGCCTGCCTTTGTCTTCACCGTCTATTTTGGGCAAGTCAGGCTATTTTTAGAAAGTCCCTTGATTTTCGACCCCTATAGCTCCGTTTTGCCTGAAAATTTCACCATATGATACTCTCTGCCCTGTGAACCTGTTTTGCCAGTCCTCTGCCCTGACCTGCTATTTATAGCCACCTGCTATTTATAGTAAGTTCTTGATTTTTTTGACTTCAGTAGCTCTATTTGACCTGAAACTTGCAATGCCTGATCCTGATAACTTGAGTGTCGCTCTGATGCCAACCTCGGGTGCAGACCTGCTATTTATAGCCGTGCCCTGACTTACTAAAAATAGTAAGTTCTCCGATTCTGCTCAAATTTTGCCAACAACTGCCTTGAAGTATGCTGACATGGGTGGGGTACTTCGTTTTGACTCTTTCTGGATTTCACCCCCTATAAAAGTGGAAACCCTAATTTGACTTGCATGTATCCCGAACGGTCTCCGTTTGACTTCGTTCCTTCTGCATGTCGTTCTACTTGCTGAACTGGAGTGTTAGGCGGCTGCCAGAGTGTACCTGCTAAAAATAGAAACTGCCTGAAAAGTGACTCATCCACTACCGGATGGTTTTGCATGTTATGTTGCCCGTGGGGTCTCAAGAAACCCAGAAAACTGGTCTGCATGCATGCACTGGCTAAAAATAGTAAGTCCTCGAAATTTGATCTTCTCCGCTTGCATGTCACACTGTTGCGTAGCTCTTGAAAAACCCAGAAGGAATATCCGGACATGCGTTAGAGAACTCCGCATGCAAACCCTAAAAATAGCCTCTGAAGGCTGAACTCTGAAAGTGGTCGTCTCGGTTTGCATGTTATATCGCTGCGAAGGTTTTGAGAAACCCAGAAGTAATCTCCGAACATACAAAGAAGAATCATTTGTTTGACCCCTGAAAACGGCTCCTGAAGCCTGAACTGCTAAAAATAGCAAGTTGTCTGATCTGGCTCAAAATTTACGTGCAAGCAGCTTGATGTGTTCTGAATGTGGTGGAACTGACAGAATTCCAAAATTTCGATAAAATAGTCCCAAATTGAATACTTACTAAAAATAGCAAGTTGCCGAAATATAGTGAAAATTTAATGGGACCCTGCTGGAAGTCTTCTGACTGCTGTACTAAGCTCGGATTTCAATTTTATAACTCAATTTGACCTTTAATAAGCCTGAAGGATGAAAACCCTAATTACACAGACTTAACCAATACTTCAACCTGGGTCAAACGACAGGACATCC